>JAAGVU020000092.1:17458793-17491463 GCA_011763525.2 Mormyrus iriodes | reverse complement strand
TTTGTCAGGGGGCCCAGAATTTCTAGGTACACTCCTGGTTATCAAAACTCGAAACTATTGCTAAAAAAGGGAGGGTGCTCAAAGATGTTATTGAAAGACCGGGAGCTCGAGAGAATTAAATCGCATAAACCGTTTAAAGTGTGTGAGTCAAAATTCGTTTGAGTTTTTGAGCTTTCGGGGAATGGAAATATCTCTTGCCGTTTCGTATCTGTCTGCGTGATTAACTGTACAATGTTTTTGTTTTCAATGCAGTGTCAACCTACTTTGTATTATAAGCAAGTAGTGTGATGTATTTTAAGCGGTGATAATAGCGGAGGGGAGTTGTCAAGAACAGGGGTAAAAACATTCACTTCAATAATTCAGAAGTCGCATGTAACCCTAATGAAACTAGACACCAGGTCAAATTGCTCAGCAAAACTATATACAGACTTGTTCATCTTACATAAGATGAGATGTATGTGGTTATTTGCAGTGACTGAAATTCAGTTAAACATCCGTTGAAAATTAACTTGCAAAGTTACACTGCTACACTGAAACACCAATACCACCAGTACACAGCACAGCATTTTCATTTCCAGTCTTCAGCAATCTGAGCCACAAAGGTCAAGATAGTAATGAAAGCAGTGATAACATGAATATATATCTATATATTTATCTGTAAGCTGTGTGTGTGGATGTATACACACACACACCCTTTATAAGCCCTATTGTTACAGTCGAATTTCATTTTAAACACCAATATGGCTATATGGTTTACATTATTGGTGACAAATGTATTTATGACTGTCAGTGTAATGGATGCTTATCATCTCATTTTGCACAACAGACAAACTTATGGTTATTTTTCGTTATATCTCTTTTTTTAACATTTCTGTTGAAGCAACTGCTAAGGGAATCATTTTTTCCACTGAAATTATGCATTTCTTTCTTTACATCCCTAGATGGCAGCAAATTCATGCGTGCGGTTTTCCCCTGTTTATTGTAAACTCTATAAACCCCCTTTCATTTTCTTAGGTGAAGAAGGCATCGTTTCGTACGTACCTGAACTTTTGCCCTGACATGCTCACCACAAATACATAAATTTTGGCGTGCAGCATTAAATTGTGTCAGCCCACTAACCCATCGGCCCACTGGGATAATACCCAATTGCCAGTCCAGGCAATTATATAGGTATATATTGTTTAATAACGCATTGCTTTTTTTAGAAAAACCACATGCATTATTGTGAAACTGCACTTAAAAGCTGATAATAGAAAATACACTATTGTCAGTAAGTAAATTAATTTAGAATTGATACCTTAACCTTCCATTCGTTATGTCCAATTTAAAAATATTGTACCCAAAGTGATTTATTTTCATATTTATACAATGGTGTCATTATCAACTTTTGGACCTTTAGATTGTGATGTTCCCATTGATACATTCATCCATCCATCTTATAATCGCTTATCCTGGTCAAGGGTGCAGAAGGGGCTGGAACCTATCCCAAGCAGTATAGGGCACAAAGCTGGGGTACACCCTGAGTGGGTGGCCTGTGATATACACACTATATGGGACACACCTTTTAATCATTGAATTCAGGTGTTGTATTCAGACCCATTGTCACAGGTGTATACATTTGTGAAAGAATGCATCATTCTGAAGTGCTCAGTGAATTCAAGCATGGTACTGTCATAGGATGCACCTTTGCAACAAGTCAGTTTGTGAAATTTCTTCCCTGATAGATATTCCACAGTCAACTGTAAGTCGTATTATTGCAAAATAGAAGTGTTTAGGATCAACAGAAACTCAGCTACAAAGTGGCAGGCCATGTCAAAAAACATGGCGGGGTTGCCGAGTGCTGAGACTCATGGTGTGTAAAATTCGCCAATGCTATGTTGACTCAATAACTGCAGAGTTCCAAACTTCCTCTGGCATTAGCTCCAGCACAAAACTTTGCACCAGGAGCATCATGGGATAGGCTTCCATGGCTGAGCAGCTGCCTCACATCACCAAGCACAATGGCACACGTCAGATGGAGTGGTGTAAAGCAGTGTTTCTAAAACAAGTCTGGAGGGACCCCGAGACGTTACCCCTTGGGATTTGGGAAGGAGCAAAAACGTGGACTTTCTGGGGGTTCCCGAGTACTGGTGTCAGACACACTGGTGTAAAGCATTGCCACCACTGAACTCTGGAGCAGTGGAAATGTGTTCTGTGGAGTGATGAATCACGCTTCTTAGTCTGGCAGTCTGATGGACGAGTATGGGTTTGGCTGATGCCAGGAGAACATTACCTGCCTGAATGCTTTTTACCAACTGTACAGTTCGGTGGAAGTGCGATAATGGTATGGGGTTATTTGTCAGGGGTTCGGCTAGGCCCCTTAGTTCCAGTGAAGAGAACTGTTAATGCTTCAGCATACCAAGACGCTTTCGACAATTCTATGCTTCCAACTATATGGGAACAGTTTGGGGATGGTTCATAAAGACATGGTTGGGTGTGTTTGGTGTGGAAGAACTTGACCCCATGGAACACCTTTGAGATGAACTTGAAGAGAGATTGTGAGCGAGGCCTTCATGTCCCACATTAAGGCCTGATCTCACAAATGCTCTTCTGGTTGAATGGGCAAATATTCTCACGGACATATTTCAAAATCTTGTGGAAAGCCTTCCCAGAAGTGTGGCAGTTGTTATAGCTGCAAAGGAGGTCAGGACAGACTGGTTCGAGCCCACCCTTGGCATGTTGGCAAGTCCTTGAGTAAGGCCCTTAACCCCCAGCTCCCTGGATGCTGCTATCGGTGGCAGCCCTTCACAGCCAGCTTGCTCTTGCCTACAGAGAGTAAGCTGGGGGAAATATAAAAGAGAATTTCCCCAATGGGATTAATAAAGTTTCTAATCATCAGTCTGGAAAAGAACATGGTCCACAAAAAAAATGATATGTGTCCAGCTACCAGGTCAAATCAGCTGTGCCATTAATTTGTTGGACAAATCAATGTTGCTAAAATTATGCCATCCTGAGGGTTATAGCAGGAGGAACAGCTGGCCTTCTGCTAGTGAGCAAACCAACAGCAATGAACCAAACAGTAGAGCATGAAGACAAAAAATAATGCACCCCAAGACATGTGCCAAAGGGGAAATATAAGTTTTGCTTCTTAGATTGTATACAAATGCCCTGTGCTCCTTGAAGAGCCAGATTAAAAGCACAATTGCTTCTAAAAAGACATGTTGACAGAGAGTAGCATTATTGAAATTGTTTGGAAAAGTCCATGTTTAATATCCATGTTACATGTGGGTTTTGATAATATAAATAATCAAAATAATAATGCAAACTTTATGCATGCCGAGCTAAAGCTATGGCATTGGAGGGGTGCATGTGGATGCTCTGGCAGATTCAAGGGCCTAGTGCTTCATAGGGGCCCCTGAATATGGACAATTATAATTAATGTGCTTGAGGAGATCTTCCGCTCTGCTAATCCTACCAGGCAAATTCTACCAGCAACCTTAGAGAGGCGGTCCAGAATTTCTAGGTCCACCAAGGTAGGACCCACTGTCTCCTTACAGCTGCAAGCATATATAAATGTGGGTTCAGAGAAGACTTTTGGTGCCTACTACTGCTGTACCGAACTGTTATTTTTGTACTTGTGGCCTTCCTGTTAGTTTGGTCTAGCCATACAGCTCTCAGCTCTTCTTTTAAGTCGGTGTCTTCAGCCACAGAAATGCCATTGACTGGATGTTTTTTGTTCGTCATACCATTCTATCTGAACTCTAGATACTGTAGTGTGTAAACATCCCAGGAATGTGACTTTTCCTGAGGTTCTTCAACCACAACATCTGGCACCAACAACCCCACGATATTCAAAATTGCTTAGATCATCTATCTTAGCTGTTCTCATGGTTAGCCAAACTGAAACTCTTTAGTGTGGTATATGTATTCAGTTTTAGCTATGCGGTCACTCTTTATAGAAGCAAGCTGTCAGTGTAAGAAAGGAGGTATAATACTGAGTGTACATGCATGCATATATATGCCAGATTAAAGTACTTTTCACGTAAAATAACAATAGTTTATTTTTAAATAAATGATAAATTATTTCTGTTCTTTAAGTCTATTCCAGTGAGGAAGTCGTTTATTCCCTGTGATGCCCAGTAGTGTTCAGAAATCGGAATTGCCAGGTCTGAAGTAACACTGGATTAGTGTTCAGTGCCCATAATGTGCACAATACTTCCCCATTCCAATAAATTTGTCCCAGTTCTATGGCTCAATGCCAAAATTAATTGCATATTTAAGATAGCAGTAAAGGTAACTGACGCCAGGTCTTTTTTAAACACAGCCACCAGGTCTACGACCTGCAAAAATATAATTTAGAACTGTAAAAATAAGTTCACATGCAAGTCAAAATGTAACGGAATTTCACCTTTGTAACGATAAGGGTCTTTTATTATAGAGAGAATCATATAAGCATAAAGTACTCATATAAGCAAAAATTACTATACATTACTATAATCACTAGCGTTTTTATGTCCTGGCATTGAATGTGATTTAAGAATTGCTTTGTAAGGAAAATGCCTTTGTTTAGAGTTACGAAATTGCAACTTTTTTTATTCGTGTAGATGCGGCTTACGACCGCTAGATGTAGAGAAAAAACTATTTTCACACTACTAAACAGCGCTTCCTTTACTCGCGTAGAAGAGGGGTGAAGTTGACGGCAGTAAAGAACCGCATTGCTGGAGTGAGGACATTGCCGGAGCTGGACGCGGGGTTCGGTGTCTGGGAATTGCAAGAATCTCTGCCAGTTTATAGATTGATGTCTGTTTTTACACGCAGTCAGACTGTATTCAGACACAAGGGGAAAAAACTTGATTAAAGTGTTTCACGGAGAGAAGAGAAGTAACGTTTCAGCATATGAATGTGTTCCATCTTGAAATGTCTGGATCATACTGCAGAAGTTTATATGCCTTCAGCGGAGAGCAACACCAGCAAGGACTGAGGTTTGAAGTCGGGGACATTATTAAAATAACGCAGGCACCGTCTGGTGGTTGGTGGGAAGGTGAGAAAGATGGATTTACCGGATGGTTTCCAACAAGTTACGTCCAGGTTTTAGAGGTAAGCCTTTAAACAGTACACTGTTGCAATAGGTAACATTTAAGATGTAACACTGTAGCATACAAACAGTTACACGGAGGAGATAATGAGTTGTCACTGAAATCTGTAATTACTTAAAAATATATTACTCAATAACTGACTCATGTAGCGTCAAAATGAATCGGAAAGAGGTAAAGAAACTGTCGCAATATTCCCGACTACTTGTTGTCTGTCAAAATGAGTAAACGGTGTTAATTCCGCAAAAACGGACATTTGCATGTGCAATACAGGCTGCATTGCTTCACTTGGAAAAGGAATGCTGAGGAGTTACTACATTTCCCGAACGTAGCGGCAGGAAATAATGACACGTTTTCTCCTGCTATTTCTTTCGCTGCTTTAACACACCTGTGTAGCAAATGTTCAGTTCTGAGTACAACGTTGATTTTTCCCATCTGTTTTTCTTTAACATTCCTATATAAAACAACAAGTTTGACCACTTGTTGCTCAAAGAAACGTACGCATGTCTGCTTCCAGTAGTATACTTTCAAACTTTATAAAGTTCTTATATTGTCGTATATGTTGCACATGCTGTTAAAATGGGTCTCCGAAGAAAAAGACGTAGAAATGACTGGTGGAACATAAAAATGCATTTACGTTAAGACATGTAAAATGATAAATGTTCATGTCCTGACTGTGTATATTGTAGTCACAGTAATGCAGTCGTTACTATTACCAAATTTCGGAGAAAAAGAGCTTACAGGTCTTTTAATGAATTTGTGGTTTCTCGGTCTCTCTCTCTCTCGAGAGAGAGAGAGAGAAGTTGTGGTCTCTCTCAAAACTTCGACCTGGGTTACAGGTCCGAGGGTTCCAGTTTCTGCACCTGCTGTTCTTTAAGTCAAATTTGCAAGTTCTCTCCATGTTTCTGTGGGTTTCCTTTTGGGTTATGGTGTTCTCATTTGGCCTCATTGATCGAAATCATCTTGTAGGAAGTTTTTAGCTCAGTATGTAATAGGGAATTGTGCCTGTCTCCGGGAGTTCATGGGATCTAGCCTTTTGGCCAGAATACTAATCATGTCACAATTAAGCCCTTGAGCAAGGCCCTTAACCCCAGCTGCCCCAGGAGTGCTGGCTGACCCTGCTTTTTAAACCCAAACTTTCCTTCCTTGTACTTTGCTTTGGACAGATTACCTGGTAAATAAATATAATCCAGTTTAGATGAATCGATGTCTCTTCAGAGTTTGAGCATGTGATTGTGTGCCCCGTAATGAACTGACATCCTGTTCAGGGTGTACCTTGTCTTGTGCCCTGTGTTTCCTGGGTTAGGCGCCAGGCTTGCTGCCACCCTGTACAGAATAAGTGTTTATGTAAAATGGCTTGGTCAGTTAATAATATGGTAAACTTTTCTGATATATGTGTGTACATATGCAAGTATTGTAGTGGTATTTAAAGTACTAAATTTAATGTGCAATTAATAAAATTCCAAGGACAATTAAATAATAAAAAAATGTATTGCTTTGTGTCCGGCATCTAGTATTTACAGTAAATCAACATGCAACAACAAAATATCAGATTGCCTTTCTACCTGAAGTGACATGATATTGATATGTACAGGACAGCAGTATAATTAGTAGAGAATAGCAAAGTTGACAATTTCCATTTTGTTGAGATGACAAATATTTGGAGAAAAATGATGTTTGATATTGGTGGTAAGTGAACTTATACAGTGTATAAAAGCTAATAAAGACTGGCTTAGTATGACAGGAATTCAGTGTGAGCAGAATATATTTGTTAATCTTACTGTTTCTGAGATTGGTACAGGCCATGTCAAAGATTAGAATGTTTTTGAAAGATTTGTTGTAGTAACCATGCATATGTTTCAAGTGTTAATAGCCTCTGAGTATATAATAGGAGTTCTGTGTATGTTGACCTTAAAAGTTAGGAAGAAAACATGGTGTTCTGTACTTACAGTTATTTCTGTGTCTGCCTTGGGTCATAATATAAATTCATGTGAGAACCAGCTGATACCCAATACTGTCAGATAAATGTTAGCTGGTTTAGAAAAATATCTTGTAATGCTACAATTTACAAAATGGCTGTAGTAATGATTGTATGACTAAAGGTTCTATTGCTTCCAATTTGTCATTGGTTTCAAACAGTGAAACACTGTTAAAGTTAAATAGGTTTAAAGAAACATTGAAACTACCTGACACAAGAGAATGCGTTTTTATTGCATTTCAGTGGATTTCTGTGTTATGTATTTCTTATCTGTTGTGGAATTCCCCTAAATTAATAAGAAAGGAAAGAAATATGCGTAATAATAACTTGCTGCTACAGATACACACATCAAACTTTTTTTTGCACTTGTTCACTGTTGAGGATGAATGAGCAAAAAAAAAAAAAATTATTGAGAAAAGCAAATCATTCCTTGCATCTATAATACAGCTAGGAGACAATAGCTGAAGCTTTCTCCATTTTTTTAACTGTGTGCCATTGCCATTGACATTGTTTGGGGTAACTGACAATTTATCTTGGTGGACATCATATTTCATTACTTTGTAATAGTGAAAAAACAAGAGGCATAGTCCACACAATTTTGCAGATGTAATTTTTAATGGTTTAGAAGTTGAGGAATATCTCCTACAGTGCCTTGCAAAAATATTCACCCCCTGTTGAAATACTAGTTTTTTGTGATGTAAAAAAAATGAGACCACATTAAATAATTTCAAAACTTTTTCCACCTTTAATGTGACCTATAACCTGTACGATTCAATTGAAAAACAAACAAATCTGTTAGTGGAAAAAAATAAATTAAAAACATACAATAAGCTGGATGCATAAGTACTGACCTCCTTAAACTAATACTTTGTTGAAACAGCTTTTGATTTAATTACAGCATTCAGTCTTCTTGGGTAGGAGTCTATCAGCATGCCACATCTTGACTGGGCAATATTTACCCACTCTTCCTTGCAAATGCTCTCCAAATCTGTAAGATTGTGTGGGCGTCTCCTGTGCACAGCCCTCTTCAGGTCACCCCACAGATTTTCATTTGGATTTAGGTCTGGATTCTGGCTGGGTTATTCCAAAACTTTAATTTTCTTCTGGTGAAACCATTCTTTTGTTGATTTGGATGTATGCTGGGGGTCATTGTCGTGCTGAAAGGTGAAATTCCTCTTTGAATACTAGGTTATAGGTCACATTAAAGGTTTTGAAATGATTTAATGTGGTCTTGTTTTTTTATATCACAGAAACCTGGTATTTCAACAGGAGGTGAATAATTTTCAAAGCACTGTATATGGAAACTGCATTTAGGCATAGCATATGCATGGTGGATGTAACAGCAGTATGTTTAGTTTGAAAGTGTGGGGTGTCTGAGTTGTGAAAAGATACATAAATGCAAAAATGTAAAAAGCATAAATTATATCTTTATATACAGGATGTATACTAACCTTTTTATTGATTATCTGATGATGAGCTATATGCAAAGGGCAATGGAAAACAAAATTGTTTAGTGGGTGCTAAGCAGGCCTCTGCTCATAATTCCTGGGTCCAGCACAAAATTACTTCAATTGTCCACGCCCCCCATCCCCCTGCCCCCAGTGCCTCTCCTGCCCACCCCGCTCCCGGGGACAACTTATCCATTTGCTCCCCCAAGATAGCTGTCTTCCACAATAATGTTAATTAGATATTATATGTTCTAACCGTATTGATTTTCTTGAATTTTTAGTCAATGAGCTAGAAGATAGGTGATGTAAACAAAGGAGTCCTTCACAGACTCAAGGCCTTGAGGTCATGCACATTAGTGATTTAGCTCCATACGTTTAATCATCTATCCATCCATCCATGCAATCATTTATTATCTGTTTTCCATGACTACTTTTGGTGATCCTGAAGCCTATGGTTGGGATGCAGTTTTTCCATTTATAATCTAATTTAGTCTGGCATTTTAATAGCTTATACTCCTGTTCGTGTATCAGGTATAGTTCTTATATTTTGATTGTATTCAACGGTGAAAGAGTATTAAGTCATCTGGGCATTTTTGGATTTGGAAGAAGACAATATGAATGTTTGCTGTTTTCTTCTGGCAGTCATTGACAGTATTTTCAATACCAGGGATGCTTTTGAGCTGTGTGGTGCAGCATTTGAGGAGAAAGGTGGGCTTAACTGTGATCTTTACAAAAAAATTTAGGCCTACATACTGACATAGGCAGTGTACAGAGTTGTATGTATCAGTTTCACGTAGAACAACATCAAGCTTCACTAGCAATACTATATGCTACTATGTGCTGAATGTTTGATTTGGCCGTCTTTGTCAGTATAAACTTGTCATGTATAAAGTACTATCTTTTTACTACTTGAACAAAACCCCACCTTGATTATACTTCTTCACAGAGCCACAGCACTGGAGGTTTGGGCCAAAAATGTAGGCTTGAAGTGTGGAAAAAACACACTATTGGTGTGGCCCAAACCCGGAGACGTGGGAAAGCAACAGGTCCCAGCAAGGGTGTGTCCTGTTCTATCAGGGTAATGGAAAGTAGGCGAATCTAAGCTTCATTATGTGCTTAGGCGACTTCTGTGAGCAGCCTTGTTGTTGGGCACTGTGGAACTGAGCCTCGTTTTTTCTGAGAGGGCAGTGAACCAAAGTTTATAAGTTCATCGTACAATAACTTTTATGTGTATTTGCTGCTTATGTGTATTTACTTAATCTGTGTTGAGAATCTTAATTAATTTTCTTAAATGCCTTTGAGTTTTCCAGCTAAGAGCAGTTGACAAAAATAACAGATTTCCTTCTATTAGAATAAGGGTTTTGTGAAAGTTAGAACTTCATTTGTGCTTTTTGATATTTTCCCCCTTAATATGTAATGGCGTGCGGCTCCCTCTGCACAAACCACCAGCACAGGTACAAAGGGATCCACATTCCCTGCATTTATGAGAGGAAGTCATTAGATTGAATGATGCCGCAGTAGATTGAGACAAGAGTAGTGGTTAAACTTGTTGTTTCAGTTTTTCACTATAAATAATAAAGTGGGAAAAGTGGATGGAGAGGTTTAGCAGCTGGACAAATAGTAGGCACACAAAGCTCACTTATTTTATTATTGCATTTTAATTTTGTTATCACCTAGCTCATGACAGCAAAGACATTTACATCTACAAGTACATACTAAACTTAAATACATTTTACTGTATTTTTGGTTATTGCTTTTGACCTTATTTACTTTCCTAAAATTAAAACAATCAATATATTGTACACATGATATGACATAAGAGCTTCTTTGAAAAGATAGTTCAAATCCAACTCTTTGAGCATCCACCTATAGTCTTATATTTTGAGTGAACTGGTATCTCTGAATGGTGTTCTAACTGAGAGTGTATTTGAATGTGTATCAATGTCCCATGCTAGTATGAGGTCTCATCCCATTACTTATACGTGGATAATAGGGCTGGGTATTGGCACAGATTCCCTGATTTGATTCAACTCACAAGCTAACATTTTGATTCAATCCGATTCATTTAGATTCCGATTCGATATCAATTTGATAGGAATGAGATAAGTAGTATATATATAGCAACTTTCCATATCTGAAGAGATGTTTAAAAAGTTCTAAATGGAACACAAATATACAAATGCAGAGTCAGTGGAAAACCACTAAATAAAGGCAAAAGGCTTGTATGCCGAAATGTTTTTATTTGAGGAACATATGGGTATAGTTCCTTAAAAACAAAACCAACCTGTCTCTTTCAAAGCACAAAAATGACTTCAGACTGAAAAGAACAGCCGAAAATAAAAATGGACAAATCTAAAACTCATGTTACAAAAGGACTTTAACTTAAGGACACTGTTGAGTAAGTAAGTAAAATAAATATAAATTTCGAAAAGAATTAGAAAATAATTGCTTTTGTTCATTGCTTTTGCCTATTGTGTTTTCCATGTTGTTTTTGCGTTTTCTTGAAGGGCCAAGCTATCAATCAACTGATTTTGGGCAGGCCTTCCTGCCCAGGCTGAATTGTCAATAGGGGGTATGCATATGATGTCACAGTAGGCGGGATATACTCTGGCTACACCCACTGAGTGGCAAAAATACTGTGGCGGCATTAGTGTTCACCTTAAATGCCACGAAAACATCTAAAATGGGAAAGAGCTGTACAAAATGATTTAACAGGAAATCAGAGCTATTTTTTTACTTACTGCCGAAAACTAAAGAAAATAAGCAAATGGATTGCTGCAATCCACACCAATAATTCGAATCTAAGCTCGGAAATGTGGATTTGAACTTGTCATTTTGTGTCAGTTATGTTGGATTTTTGGGTAAAATCATTTCTTATGTTATATACTGTATAAACTACTCATAAATTGGATATTTAGCATCATTACATTTATATTCTGTATAACTGTAAAGTTTTTGTCAAATTTTTTTTAAAAAACACCCATGAAGATGAGCTTTGTGTTCTAAAAACAAAGTGGGCGATGGTTAGATAGTGTTAGCTAATCAAGATAAACAATGTTTTTCTTGTTAGGGACTACTCCACAAAAAAGTTTAGACAGCCAGTTAACTTTAAAGGTTTCTACAAAATATGTTGTCAGGACACCTGATTGCTGGCCATAAATAAATGTCCATGGTCCACTGGTCCTTTGGTAAGTTGGACGGATCCCTGTCGAGTCCTAATTTAAGTAAATAATTGTTTCTTTTGCAGTTTCCTCAAATAAAATCAGCTATTGCAGCATGTTTTGCCGCTCAGTTAATTTGAGGGGGCGTGTTCCGTGGGAAAGCCCACCCAAAGCCAGTTGATTGACAGATGGCCCTTTGAGAAAAAGCAATACAGAAAAAGCAAAAGCAATAGGGGAAAAAGGAATAAAGAAAATAATTTATTTTCTTGTTCGTTTATTTTTATTTGTATTTATTTTACTTTTTTACTCAACATTTATTTCCTTATTCTTTTATAGATCTATTCTTTTTTATGGCACTTACAGCACTGTAGCATTAACATTGCTGAACAATGCAACATAATTAAGTTACCATTACAAAAAACAACATATAATAATAAGCATGAAATTACCCGTGAATATATCTAAATATTTCGTCCATACTTTTCCCTCTGCAGTTCTTGTACCCTGCCATAAATAAATTATGCAGCCTTTTAGTCATTCTCATTTGCTTTAGCGTTACCCTCGACGTCTGAAAAGACAGATCATTAACAATACTCCCATAACTGACAGCAGGTCACCTAAATTAATAATCATCTTTTCTTTATATTGTTGGCTTTAATTTAGCTTTATTTATTTTATAAAATGTTATTTTATGTTACAATAAGCAGTGTACTGAATATGACTGATGTGAGAACAAAGCCCTACTTGACTTAACTTGCTAGCATTCGCGTGCACACAATACTCCATTACCATGACTGACAATGCACCAAGATGGCGGCGCGAGGTGATTGCGCAACACTTCTGAAACCCTCCTATAGGTCAGAGAGAAAGTAGCGCTACCCATACGATAAGAGGACTGATACAAGTAAAATTCTGCGAAAATGCGTTCTAAGTCACGGAAAAGGTATAAATTAACTTGATCGATCCTGGGATTTTGGGGATTGATATAGAATCGTCAAAAATAGGAAAGTGATTAATCATAAAATTGTTTTTTTAAAATGGATGAATGGAAAACGCCCAGGAATAAACTTCTGGTACATTGTGAAATTTTCAGCAATACACTTAAACAGCATTATTTTGTTGTATTGCCTGGTTTGTATGTATGTGTATGTGCATTGGCTGGTATCTGTATGTGAGTCAAAAATACAGCTTTAAATAAGACTAAATTAAACGTTTTTATTCACTCAAAATTCGTTTAATTAAAGTTTTATGTACCTCTCACCGACTTTTGTACTTGTGGTGATTGGGGTGATATGCATCTTTTATGGTTCCTAGTGCAGGTGGACATTTCCTGGAAAAAGACAGAAGGTGCGATTAACCACAGTCACTGCCTACATGATATTTATAGATGAGTTAGTATTTCTGTCGCTTGGAAACTGACGGCTTGCATTTTAATGTCACATAGATTCAAAGAATGCAATCAACAGCCCCAGATTAACGTTTGATGTACTGGTTGAATTGTGAAAGCAGCTAGTGACACTTACAGTGGAAGGAAGGCAGATATAGTCAATGAAATTAACACAAAGTGCTGGGGCTGGAGGCTGTACAAAACAGGCCTTGTTGCTTCTGAGTGTGTCCTTGCAAGCTTTCACTGTCTGCCATTGTGTGTTTCTTAATCTGACATGCTTTTTTTACATCTGGGAATGTGGCTTCAGACCCCAGCATCTGCAGAAACAAAAACAGGCATTTTTAAAACTTCCAAATAAATAGAGAATGCCATCAGGCTGTGTTTCTGAATCTTTTTTTTGGAGAGAAAGAAGAAGGAAGCAATCTGGCTTGGGTTGAGAGATCAATACTCCCATTCATTCCATGGCCTTAGCTTTGACCTTGGGTTTTCATTCCTTTTGGGTAGCAATTAGTTCCCATATACGTGACAAATGTTTCCTGCTCCCTGCCTTCCTCTCACTCTGGGAAGCATTGTCTCTTACTCAGTGATTGCACTGGCTTGGTAATTCTCATCGTACTATTACCACTCTCCTGTGAAAGCAGTTGGCTGCCATATGATCAGCTTGGATCAGTGTAGCGTGACAGTATGGTAAGTAACTCGTCATTAATCAGCTGACTTTGTGCTCTTTTATATCGTCACTGCGAAACGAACCAGAAACGCTTGCGTTTTTTTTTTAATTAGCTCGCATTGAGAATGCCTGAATGACAGGGACAACTTGAGACCCTGAATGAATTGTGGTAGTAGAAGCTGAATGACAAAATTAATAAAGGTGTAGGTTCAAATATGCAAAAAAACAACAAAAAAGTCTCTTTGACACCAGCAATCCGGGCACGTCTGGGTTCAGTGGCTCTCGTAACAATGAGAAGTAGTATACTAATAGCATATTAATAAACAGCCAGAAGAAAACTACAATTTTAGCATTCACTATTTTTTTATTTCACATTCTGGTCGTCTGAGTCATTTTACCTATTTTCATTTTTGTGATTTTATATGATCATGTATATGTATAACAGTATCGTCACAACAGTTCAGGAATCCAGGAATATCTAAATACTGTACAACGTATAAAAAATAACTGAAAATGCAATGCGTTATTTGAACTAATGCATATGAAGCAACAGACTTTTATAATAGATGAGTCTAGTGCACTTTTTTGGTGTCATTCTAAAATGTGTTTTGAGGATTATTTATATGTATGTAGAATTCAGCATTTACAGAGGAATGTCATATTCTGCATGAATGAATGCTACATGGATGAAAATACATCTTTGAGGTCAAGTCTAGCCATCAAATCATCACACCGTTGTTTTCCAATATGATATAGACCGATGTTTCAGTTACTTTCACCTGCAGTACTATGCTTTAAGCCCATGCTGCGTCTTTATGCCCAAATTTTTAAAAATTATATTTTGATTTTACATGAAATAAGGCATTGTTTTCCATTTAAAAAATGACTAAAACGTGACCACTAGCCTGTGGGGATTGAAACTGATTATGTCATGCTGTAGACTTTTTTTCCCCCTGAAATGAATATTCTCTTTATTCTTACCATTTTAGTTCAGGCGAATAGTCAACAGCAGCTGCCAATATCCTGTGAATATCTTGTCCTTAGAATAATCATAATGTAATATATACTATGCAATATATAATACATATAAAATGTATTAAATGCAACAGAAACATATTTTATCTTCTTGTAGCTATTTTTTTATTTTCAGATATTTTTTGGTTTGTTTTGTTTTAATGTTAGATATGGTTACTGCCAAACTTCGAAAGTAAAATACAATAAGGCATTGGTGCTGGCTTGTTTTTGGATTGGGAACGCTTTCACCAATTCAATATAAGAATCCACATTTCCTCCTGTGGGTACACCATCTGCAGGGGGTGCTGTGGGGGTCGGGTGCATTGTAGATCGGGTGGTAATTGACCGCTCATTGGCTGTCACGTCTGGCTTTAGGAGCATGGAATGTAACCTGTCTGGTGGAAAAGGAGCCGGAATTGGTGCTGGCGGTAGGGAGATGCTGCGTAGATATAGCCGGGTTCACTTCAGTGTGCAGCATGGGCTCTGGAGCTAAACTTCTGGAGAGGGGCTGGACTCTGTTGCACTCTGGAGTTGCCCTTGGTGAGAGACGCCGGGCAGATATAGGTCTACTCACAGTCCCCAGTAAAGTGCCAGTATACTGGAGTTCACCGCAGTGAATGAGAGGGTCGCCTCCCTGCGACTGCGAGTCAGGGGATGGGCTCTGACTGTTGTCTGTGCTTCTGCACTGAACACCACCTTGGAGAGAGTTCTGAAAGTCCCTGTATCTGGAGACTCCACTGTTCTACTGGGAGACTTTAGTGCTCATGTGGGTAATGACTGTGAAACCTGGGACCCCAGCAGTGCTCTGTTATTGGGCTTCTGTTCTAACCACAGTTTGTTCATAACGGACACCGTGTTGGAAAATAAGAGTGTTCATGAATGCACCTGGCACCAGAGCACCCTAGACTACAGCGAGATGATCAAATTGACAAAGAGAGAGCTGAGGTGGATGGTGAAGCTATCGATTTACCAGTCAAACTACGTTCCTACCCTTACCTGTGGTCATGAGCTTTGTGTAGTGACCAAAATAATGAGATCGCAGATACAAGCAGCTGAAGTGAGTTTCCTTTGCAGAGTGTTTGAGCTCAGCCTTAGAGACAGAGTGAGGAGCTCGGACATTTGAGATGAGTAAGGATGGATGGATGAATGGATGGATGGGAATCTACATTTGGAGAAATGACACCTCTGTACAGGGGAACACAGATACTACAGGGTTGATACTTTGTCACTTTTGTAGCTGGTTGTGGGTTACCATCTATATTTAAAACTGATATTACTAATCACCATTGTGAGTAGAGCTTTGTTCAAATTTCCTCATTAGGCCTATATAGCTTATATAGCAAATGCTAATACTACTGAACAGTTGCAGGCATTTCTCTTTCGCAAATCTCAATTGCCAGCAGACATGGACATGGAGCTGATTTAACACTTACAGTTTCATTTATGTGTTTATATGTTGTTGTTCCTTTCTGAACAGAAACAGAATTTATTTTTATGGACCACAGATTCTCAGTATGCAAGAAAAATCAGTAGTTGACACCTCTGGTCACAGCATAATGCGACACAAACAAGGAAGTATCTTTGAGACAGAAACAAATGCTAGAAAATGAACAATTTCACTTTCAGATATACATTCCAGCTATATAAAATATAGAATTTGCTAATAAAAAAGAATAGTTCCAAAAATGTTCTTGATGATTATGTGTAAATAGTACCAAAAACATTCATAACACACAAACAAAAATGTGCTGGATGGGATTTAAGTAATGAAATGTATATGAGAATAATAGGAAACAGATACTTCCTCTGTTACACCTCTGCTGGGATCCTGCTGACAGAGCATGACCGCTAAAGCAAACACAGATGCCACACGGCCTGTTCGCTTAACCATTGTGGGCTCCCCAAGGAACATTCATACCAAAAAGGCAACAGGCTAAAATGGCAACGCCTATCTTTTTAGATTTCCACAGGTGGATTCCTTTCACACACAACTACTTAATACCTCATTTCAAACAACAACATCTCTGTTATCCTGTGATGGGGTTTTTTTGGACCTTCCATCCATAAACTTTCGGGAGGAAGTAACGGCTGAAACTAAAGATAATTACTGTATTATTATTCCCAGTGCATCTGATAAGTAAGACAAACATCAAAACTCTAGTACGTGTCTTAGTAATGTAATTGATATAGACTCACAGAGATAACAAATACCTAAACTGCTCCATACATTGTGTTAACATTAGAGAGCTGACACGAGAATATCTCAGTTGATAACTTGTTTAGTACAGCATGTCCCTGGGCCTCTTTTCTTAATTCCAAATATGTGCCTGAGGGGTCATGGGCAGACATTCCGTTTCCACAGCTCCCTGGGCCACGTTTTAAGTGATTTAGCCAGCTTAAGGTGTGGCTGCTCTGAGGGGTGAGGCTTAGGGTTCAATAAGTCAGTTGCGGGGTGGGGGCGGGGGGGTGCTGTAACTTCTGTCATATAGTTCTGAATTTCCTAGTTTTGAAAACTCAATGTTGCTGTTACATTATACAATGTAATACTAAAGTGTTTGCACAAAGGAATAAACTGCCGAGATCTGGTCAAGGTAGTAACATTTAAGAAAATGCATGCCTTGTAGTGCTAGATTATGATGCCCAAAATTGTCAATTGTGTCCACACCTGCTCAGTTTACTTGCACCATAGCAGTGGAGGAAACTGCAATAAAATGTTCAGCTAAAATGAAGTTGAAGTTTTTTTGAATCGGGCACACAAAGCATCCAAGGAAAAAACGGGAAACCTATTAGGGTTCTTTGTTTAAAGTTATTAATTATTATAGTAATATAAATACAACACTGAAGGAGAGGTTGTATTATTTTTGTGCTTCAGGCACACAGATTTAAAAGGGGTAACCTAAAGTCCTGTTATCATGCCATTTCTCTGTACACACAAAGTAATAACATCAGAATAACAAAATGGATTTGGACACTCCCATAAATGTTAGTTGCGCCTTGAGTTTTGTGTTGGATCGTCAAAACAGAGTTCATTGTTTTTGTACCAAACTCTCTTTGCTAACCAACACTGCTGATTATAAGGAAGTGGTGATATGAGTCAGTTCTTTATACGAACAAATAATTAATGCAACTGCATATTAATTAACACATTAAAAATGACCATTGTGAAAGGGGGATATGGTTAAGCTACTCACACTAACTGAATGATGTTTATATGACACCATTGCATTACATCAGCTTAGATTTCTGTGAAACGGCTTGTGTACCTGAAGCAGGTGCATGTGGAGAAAGTTCAGAATGACACTGATAAGGTGGTTAAAGGTATGGCCAAGGAGTGAATGCACGAAGAAAATTTGTGAATGAAATATGTGACTGTCGGTTTCTCTTTTGTACGCACACTTGCAGACACTCTTTCGAATGCTGAATTATGCATTCAAAGGTGAAGAAGCCAAAAAAAACGAATAAAATATATTACATCATTTATATAATAAAATAAAATATATTAAATCACAGAGCAGGGAGAGTCAATAGCTGCAGACCTCCAAACTTTATGTGGCCTTCAGATTAGCTCAAGAACAGTGCATAGAGAGCTTCATGGAATGGATTTCCATGGCTGAGCAGCTACATCCAAGCCTTACATCACCAAGTGCAATGCAAAGCGTCCGACGTAGTGGTGTAAAGCACACCGCCACTGGACTCTAAGAGCAGTAGAGACATGTTCTCTGGAGTGACAAATCATGCTTCTCTGTCTGCAATCCAATAGACGAGTCTGGGTTTGGTGGCTGCCAGGAGAACGATACTTGCCTGACTGTATTGTGCCAAGTGTAATGTTTGGTGGAAGGGGGATTATGGTGTGGGGTTGTTTTTCATGGGTTGGGCTTGACCCCTTGGTTCCAGTGAAAGGAGCTCTTAATGCCTCAGCATACAAAGGCATTTTGGACAATTTCATGCTCCCAACTTTGTGGGAACAGTATGGGGATGGCCCCTTCCACAGTATATCCCTCACACTGATACCTTGGTGACATGATGTAGTTTGATGATCTTCTTCAGAGCTGATTACTAAAATTTTGTATTTCAAAATGACTTTAAACTCCATGCTCTACAAACAAAGATGACCGATACCATCGGATCGTAGACACTGCAAAACAATTAAAGTAATGAAAATCGGGTCCAAACTTTGATGGTTTCCATTGTATTATTATAGCTTCACCTGGACTAGATCTCCTACTACCAGACGCTTGATAAACTCCTACAGAGACACTGATAAAGGCCTACATCAACATGTTTGTGTGGAACCCATGGTGGAAGTAATAAAACAACATGATACTTCCGGCCCAGTCTTATTTCAAATGCTGTTGTATAAATGTTGAATATGTTTTTTTATTGTAACTATGTTACTATGTTTCTATTGACATATTTTTACATATTGCATAAGGTGCTAAGGTGAAAGAGCTTTTGCTGTTGATATTGCAAAATTATGTCAAATAAACTAAAAATTTAACAACATTCATGGTCATATCCTGGGCCAGTTTCTAATTCCAACGATTCATGTAACAAAACAATAGACTTGTTTACTATTTGTTTTAGTTACGTACAACAATAATCACCCATATTGTTAAAACCACTGATGGGTGACGTGAATAATATTGATTATCTCATAAGAAATGGTACCTGTTAAGGGTGCCATTATATATTTGGCAAGTGAACAGTCAGTTGATGTGTTGAAATCAGGAAAAATCGGCAATCATAAGGATCTGAGTGACTTTGACATGGACCAAACTGTGATGGCTAGATGACTGGGTCAGAGCATCTCCAAAGCAGCAGGTCTGGGGGGGCGTTCCCAGTATGCAGTGGTGAGTACCTACCAAAAGTGGTTCAAGGAAGGTCAAATGATGAACAGGCAATTGGGTAATGGGCATACAAAGCTCATAGATGTGTGTGGGGAGCAAAGGTTAGCCCGTTTGGTCTGATGCCACAGATAAAAATTTAACGATGCCACAGGAGAGCTACAGAAAAATTGCAGAAAAAGTTAGTGCTGACTATGATAGAAAGGTGTCTGAACACACGGGGCTCGAGCCCTGTTGCATATAGGGCTGCATAGCCACTGACCATCACTGCCGAAAACACCTACAATGGGCAGCTGGGCATCAGAACTGGACCATGGAGCAATGGAAGAAGGTAGCTTGGTCTGATGAGTCATTTTTTCTGTTACTTCATTTGGAAGAAGGCAAGATGGTGGAGGCAGGGTGATGCTCTGGGCAATGTTTTCCTGGAAAACCTTGGGTCCTGACATTCATGTGGATGTTACTGTGACACATGCCACCTACCTAAACTTTGTTGCAGACCAAGTACATCCCTTCATGGCAGTGGTCTCTTTCAATAGGATAATGCGCCCTGCCAAGCTGTAATAATTGTTCAGGAGTGGTTTGAAGAACTTGAAAAAGGGTTCAAGGTGTTGACCATCAAATTCCCTAGATCTGAATCTGATTGAACATCTGTGGGATGTGCTGGGCAAACAATTACAGTCCATAGAGGCCCCACCTTACAACTTACAGGATTTGAAGGATTTGCTGCTAACATCTTGGTGCTCGACATTACAGGACACGGTTTTAGTGGCACAAGGGGGACCTGTTCAATATTAAGCAGGTGGTTTTAATGTTATGGCTTATGGGTGTTGATGCATCAGTTACACATTTTTCTTCTACTGTAATCACATTTTTCTGTATTATAATTGTAGTGTTTATTCATAGTCAAGTAGTCATGCTTAGGATTTTCAATAGCGAAATCTCAGCAAACTTGAATGCTTCTTACTACAGAATAGCATTAAAGTTGAAAGCAGATGTCCTTGGTACCCAGAAGGCCAGCATGAGCAATCTAGAGCAAGACTTTGTTGGGTCAGTGATAAACAAGGCCTTTTTTCAGTGTAACTCCAGATTTGTCCTTTTTTATGTACTGCACTAGACAACCCAAAAGCTCACCTTCAATTCCCCATTCTTGACGATTTTAAAGGGGCCCTATTATACATTTCCAGTTTTTCCGTTTCCTTTATTGTGTTAAATAGCTTTATGTGCATGGAAACGGTCTGCAAAGTCTTAAAGCCCAAAGTTTATGCCAAAGGGAGTAACTCTCACCATAGAAACCACTATTCTCAAATCTGCGAGAAACGTCTTGGTATATCCAGACTTACTTTCCAGCCCTTACTTCCGTGACATAGTGAGGTCACCTCTTAACACAATCTTTATTGGCCACGTACCTGGAAGCATCTGTCTGAAGACTGCAAGACAAAGGCGGAATGTGTAGGGTAACCTGGCCAATCAAAGCACACTGTGTGCATTGGGGGTGGGGCTTAAAACTCTAACAGAGTCTTTCAGGCAGATTTATAAACCGAGCGAAACCTGAATTGCTCTCCCTAATGTACTCTGCAAGGATCCGAAACAACCTTTTAAGTGACATTATGTCTGCTAGCCTGCTGCTTCAGGGGTGACAGCCCTGATGCTAATATTGCTTGATGTCTTCGTTCTTAAGGTATTTGTCTAAAAAGAAGAAAAGTGAAAAAAAGAAAATAATCTGCAGAGTTCAAAATGAAATAGAATAGTTTTGTTTGTATCTGAAATTAATGTTTAATGCATTTTATTAGCTCGCGCTGGTTGAACTGATGTTTTGCACTTCTCTTTCATTCATGTTTAATGCTTTTATTCAATGTTACACATGCCTTCTAGAGAATTATAAATTCACCTCTGCTAAATTCATATCCAATACTGTGTCTTACTTTTTCATGCTGTATTATGTTTCCTCACAACAGTTTCTGTTTTTTAAATACAGATCAAAGATCATGGATGATCAATTCTTGCCCTCATTAGCGATACATCTGCAGCTGGAATGCAATAAATATTATAATTGGTGATTGATTTACACTTGTCAGTAATGGCGCATACTGTACAAATAATTACTTCATTTACAATGAGAAACAGAACAAACATTGCTAACAAAGCTAAACAGTGTTCTCAGTAGACAATGGTGGTCTCAAGCACTCAAATTGTGACACTCCCACCTTAGATAATTTCGTAATACGTCTTTGAATTTGGATTCAGCCTTTTGTGAAACTATTCAAGATTCAGTGAGTATTAAATGACCCCTAAAGTCAGCTCTATTATGTGAGTCTGTTGTGTTTGTCACTTTTTCACAATATTTGACGTTCCAAATGGAATTTATTAATGGGATTTGGATGGAAAACTCGTGTTTTCATATTTATACTCTTTTCTGTCTGGATGTTTTCCCAGAGTTTGGTATTTTCTATGATAAGCAAACAGAAAGTGTTAAATGACACATTTGCATTTATGGCATTTGGCAGACGCCCTTAGCCAGAGCGACTTACATAAGTTTATAGTCTTACTTACTTAACTTTTTCAATAGTGTAATAATAATAATAATAATAATAATAATTGTATTTTATTGTCTAACTATATGGCCATTTTAAAGCTTTCAAAGCTAGCCTGTTCAAGCTTACATATTCAAGTTCCCTGTTACCAGTCAAGTTCCTGTACAGAGTATAAATGTTTACAGTGCAGTAACTTAAATATGTGCATTGTGCTTGATTTAGAAATTACTGAAATACTTCTGTTCCTTTTAAAAGTTTGCAACACATTTTAAAGCACTTAAATAATCCAGGTATAAGCATGCACTTGTAAAAAGGAAGACCAGATATAAACCAAGTAGCATGGATACAGAATGTATATACAGGAGTTTGTTAGCAAAATCAATAATATTTCAATATCCTTTCCCTGAATCAAATTGAGTGATAAACACCCCACTGGACTCATCAGGAAATTAAATCATAGAAGGTTGAAAAGATAGTTGAATTGTAGTTGCTTGCTCAGAAATTTTTAGTGCGGTGAATTAAGGAGGAGGTCTGATTAAACAGAGACGGGGTTCAACAGTCACTCATGCCGAGATAATATAAATGTATATGTCCCTTTGATAAAATAACGGTTTGAATTTTTTTCCCTTTTTTCAGAGGAATTTGCTAGTATTCCTAATTTTCCAGCAAGAAAGCCAGTCTCACTCAACTGGAATGTCACAGTGTGTTTTACCACAATAGTAAAGTATTATTAGTTATGACATCAGCGTGATAGATTTGAACCTGTTAAACTGATCGGGCATGTGTAACACTTTAGGGAACAAGACGGATAGGAACAACTTTATCAACCATGCGGGAGTTAATGCAGCATAGTACATTGCCGTTATAACGGCATTAAATTAAATATATAATCATAATTTAATTACGATCATTAGACCTGTCTTCTGGGGCTAAGGAGTCGTGACTAAGGTTAGGGTTAACAATTTAAACATTCTCCTGTCCATTCAAGGTTGTGTTTAGATCTTTTATGCCAACCAGCACATATATTTTGTTCTATATAGATGTGAGCAAAATGGAAATTGTTATTTCCTTGTACCTGATTAAGCTGTATCCTTATCAGGATATGAAATGCGTTATATTGGGATATGAGATTTTGGTTATATTGCACAGCCATATATATATATATATAGGTCTGCAGCTGGAATAGAATAAGTATTATATGCTATAGAATGCTGCATGATATGTGTCATCTTAACCCTTGTGTATTTTACTTCTTCCGTTCTAAATTCGAAATTCTATGGAATTTATCCTCATTTTGAAAATGGACTGGGGTAACTTTGACCCCAAAAATAACACAGGGGATAAGACAATACATAAGCCGTACTGTTAGGTAAACAGTATGTGACATGCTTGAACTTGCAATGTTTTCCTTATCTTTAAATGTGGATGTCTCGTTTTATGTTAGGAAGACAATATAAACAGTCCTCTTCATAAAACTTTCCATATGGGTCAAATACTAGCTCTGTTCACTAAAAAGCTGCTGTAATTCATATTTCCTACCTAGCTGCACAGAAAAGCACTTTTGCCTGACATCACAATCACAAATCTATCCTCACTGTCGTCATCTTCAACCAAACACTGAGAACAAAACACACTATATGGACAACAATATTGAGCCATCTGGCCATTACACCTCAGAAACTTTTATGACATCCCATTCTAAATCCATACTTATCAGTATTGAGTGGGACCCCACTTTGCAGCTGTGAACAGCTGCCACTCTCCTGGGAAGGCTTTCCACAAGATTTTGGATTGTGTCTGTGGGAATTTTTGCCCATCCATTCTGAAGAGCATTTGTGAGGTCAGGCGCTGATGTTGGACATGAAGGCCTGGCACGCAGTCTCCGTTCTAGTTCATCCCAAAGGTGTTTGATGGGGTTGATGTCAGGGCTTTGTTCAAGCCAGTCAAATTCTTCCACACCCACCTAACCATGTCTGTATGGACCTTGCTTGGACTTGGTATTCATGTGAATCAGAGAACCATGGAATTTTCCAAAATATCTTTTTATTCATATGTATACCAAGATATTTAGCACAATTCTATGCTTGGAGTAGTTTGGGCAAGGCCCATTACTGTCCCAGTGCACAAAGCAAGGTCCATAAAGACATGGGGGTGTAATTAGCATAGACGATAATGTGTTCTACATGGAGTAATAAAACTATTTGTTAAATAAATGAAATTTTCACAAAATATCCATGTAAGAATTTTAGATAAACCTTTTTATTCCTGTCAAAATATACATCATAAGAAAATATAGAAAGTGACATAAAAAACCAGTTGTGACCATGTTAATATATTTATCATTTTATTTAAGTGGATTTAGCTCCACTAATAAGTATAGGCATTGGGCTTTGTTGCATGTGACCATAGTCTGTGTTTATGTTTGGTCATTTAATGACATAACAAAAAAATGCTCTAAACCAAAATTAAGTCAGATTTAATAGAACTTGTGTTTGCAAAAAATGTTATCAAACAGTAGTTTTCTACTGCCATCACTCAAAAGTACGTAGCCGCAGTACAACCAAAACCAAATTGGTTATACCAAGCCTTATTCACATTGTTTATAAGTCATTACATTCTGTTTTTTTATTTCTCTTTTGGATTGTTTTACATGGGTGGCCTAGTTGCTCAGTGGGAAACTCTGTTGCCTCACAACTGCAAGGTTGGTTGTCTGAATCCCAACATCACACTCTGGATATATTTAACATGTTCTCCCCCATTGCGTGGATTTTCTTGTACAGTTCAACAATATTAGTTGAATTGGTGGCTCTGAATTGCCCATTGTGTGTATGTGTGTGCATTCCCTTCTCAGGTGAATATTTAAAAACAGTCTATCCTTTTCTTACTTGGCTTGTGGCTCTGTTCATGAGTAGGCCTGTGCATATTTTGGTAGAGATAGACTACTCAGCTGTAAAGGAACTGAATGAATTAATGAATGAATGAACATTACATTTCTATAGAGCTTTTCAAGACACCTAAAGTGCTTTTACTGAACCAATGGGAAGGGACTTCAACCACCACCACTGTGTAGCCCCCACCTGCACAATGTGACGGCAGCCATTCTGCGGCAGTGTGCCCACCTCAATTATCAAATTCTGTAGACTTAATGAATTTGTACCAATATCTCGTACAGAGTTTCTTAATTTTTGCCCAATTATTATCATAGTACAAAGCAAAGGCCAGCTTTGGCTCAGTGTGCTTATTTAATGAAATTGCCAGCACAATTACGGCAGAGAAAGCAGCCAAGGACTGTATGGTCCGGATAATTACGCTTATAGTTGAACGTTAAAATATTAATTATATTGCTATAATGCTGTCTTAGCAGACTGTGATATTGCTGAAACTTTTGAGGGGTGATGCAGCTGGGTGCTAGGTCATGGCCCTGGCCTGTCGTTATGTTTCCCTTCCAGAACAGTATGCACAAGTTACACAGTTCAAGCCAAGGGAGGGTGGGAAAGAAGAAAAAACTGTGTTTCCCACAGTGGTTAGCTCAGAAAAGAAAAGCAATGGGATTTCTTCAGCTTGTCCTGATTCTGGCTTGTTACTCGTCCTTCCATTTTCCATACTGCTTATCTGCTACAAACTCAATGAGCCTGGGCCAGGTGCAGACTGGCCATCGGGAAGTTTGTGAATTTTCCCAGTAAGCCCATCTTGTGAGGACCGGTCTTTCTTCCCAAACCCCAGCATTATCTAGCCTATATTCCACCTGTCAGTTGATCTCGGCATGTTTCCAGGTCAATTGCAGGAAATGATTAACGGATAATGCTTTACTTCATTGGTAGTCAACCGGCAAAATCTACCAAGAGGGAGTCCCCCCTTATCGGAGGCAAATTATACCAAGCAGGACCTCCCACCCCCATTCAGCTCCAAACTTCCGGGCTGTTTTTTGTTGCCAGTCCACCCCTGGCCTGGGGGCTGCCTATTCCAGGACGCAATTATGCAAACATTCAGCAGACACTTCATTAGGTACACCTAGCTAAATGGGTGGGAACCACTTTTATTTCCAGAATCACTTCAAGGGTTGACATATAGTGTGTTCAGTGAGACTGTCCTGCATACCACTGTTGTACTTTGCTGTGGTTGCACATGTGGCCATTGTGTTAGCTTGTACGAGTATGGTGATTCTCCTCTTTCGTTAATATGTTGGATTTGGAAATAGAAATGTCATTTTTTTTCATTCATCTCACCTTTCTCTGTAAACTCTGGCTGCTGTAGTGCATGAAAACCCCATGAGGGTGCTATATAAAACCTTTGCTACTTCTTACTTCCCCTGTTGTTCTTTTATTTTTGCCATTGTTATTATATAAAGCTTGCAATGTTGCTTCATTTAGGAATGAAAAACATGTCAACAGGCAATTGTGAATGCTGATACAGCAGATGGCCACCACTAAATTATGTATCAGAGAACATAACTTGATTTTCATTTCTGAATCATTGTGATAGCCTCACTTTGTATTTTGTCCAGATTAAATTCTTTTTCTCATTAGCTCTCTGAATAGGTTGTGATAAGCATCAGCAAAGGCTTCAGAATAAAATGGAATTATACTTTTCAAAAGAGACATGAACAAAATGCAATACCTTAAACCATGTTCCATTTTTGTTTCATTGTGATGTATCCTGATTGATTTAGATTGTTGTGTCAGTAACAACAGAACATAGTGGTGCAAAGTCATGTTTATTTGTGCTGTTTCAACAATTAATGCAGCCTAATACGCAGACTGCAATAGGTTGCTACATCTTAGAGAATGATGAAATCTATGTGAGGGCTACAAAGAAGGTTGTTTTTCCAAATGTTGTGCTATGGAATCCATTAGATTCTTAGACATTGAAATTCTGCCATATTTTTGAGACAAATTCAAATTTATGTATTTATGTATGTATGTAGATACAGTATGTATGCATGTGCATATCTATCTATCTATCTATCTATCTATCTATCTATCTATCTATCTATTCATTTATTTACTTTTAGAAAATAGGTCTGAGAAAACAACTAAAGGTTTTATCAAAAAATTAAAAAATTAAATGATCTGCATGATATTGATGACCACAATAATTATTCAAATAATTTCCACCTCAGATCTAGCAGGAAAAATGCAATATATATATATTATCTTACACACATCTTAAAATGTATAATTTAAACTATTATAAGCTTTAATGGAAGGTTGATGTGCAGAATAAACGTCATTCTTGGTTTTTCCTGATACTTGGTAGAAGAGGTGTGTAGCACCAGCAAAACTGATGTGGCCATGAGATCATTTCTGAAGACAAACATGACTCTCGCGGCTGCTCTGCCTACCCGTTTTTTGTTTCTCCTTTATTAGATTACAGACAATGCTGTTAGTTTAAATTGTTCACCCTAGAGGCCAGAACCAATCAGACTGAATTACATGGATACGTTTCACACAGGCTTGTTGTCACTGATGGCCATAGTTTTACCTTTGGGTTTTTGCCATCTACATGTTAGGTTTCATTTTGCATTTTATGTAACTGTTTGATTGTGCATCTACCATGCTCTGTATTTAAGCATGACACCTAGTATCTTTACTGTGATCCTGTTGAAATGTCCAGTATGTTCCACAGATTAAATTTAGGGTCACTGTGTACCGTGTATGGTGCTTATCTCAGGCAACACTGGGCATGTGGGAGGGGATACCCTGGAAAGGATGCCTGTTTGATTCTTTTATGTTATCCTTACCATAAGCAAATAGCCATTTTATCCTTAAATGTATAGACCATCCTCCATAGACACATGGACATAATTTTTTTTTCGCAAACGACGCCACAAGATAATAGC
Source organism: Mormyrus iriodes (assembly GCA_011763525.2). Classification (NCBI taxonomy): domain Eukaryota; kingdom Metazoa; phylum Chordata; class Actinopteri; order Osteoglossiformes; family Mormyridae; genus Mormyrus; species Mormyrus iriodes. Next base: position 17,463,522 of record JAAGVU020000092.1, on the reverse strand, counting down.
CTGGTCTTTTTCTAATATATCCAAAGCCTTTCGAGTCAGAGGCATTGACAATGTTTGTCATGCCTACTTCTTATTTCCAGGATATTTCACAGAAAGTTGACAGCGTTTTGTTTGTTTAGTTTTTTTAATCGCCATAGTTACCAACCACGCGTGGGCGTGTTTCGTTGCTGGGCTGAGTTCCTCTCAATCGCCATTGCTCTACAGGCAGCAGAGTCACTTAACTTACTAGTAACACTAAGAGCAGTGGATGCATTTGTAGATGCAGGTATCAGGGGAGCAGCACCCTACACATCCACACACTTCACATCTCCCCGATATGCTTCATGTCACTGCCTAAAGTATAAGGACATAAGCTCAATATGTAAAGCACCTGACATGTTACACATGTAGCGACATCATCCGTCAGCCGCAGATTTTGACTGTGACTGAAACTCTTGTACCTTTTTTCTTCACAACGATGTAGCAGCCCCTTGTGGCCAGCTCAGTGTGGAAGCTCCTCAAGCCTCAGCAAATGCTGTTTACAATATGAACTTCCCAGACACAGTGCACTGCATTGCACATGACTGCGGCCACCTATGGAACGCTACTAGAATATTCTGCTGCTGTCAGTTATGCATTTACCCTAAGTAATTTATGCAAATATTTTTTTTATAAGAAATGCTTATTGTTAGTATCAACATCTGATTATGCAAATATTCCGCAGTGGCACACAACAGAAAAACTGTTTATACAGAGAAACTATTCTCGGGGCAGTTTTGTATTTCGTTTTTTTATTCTTAATCAAGTTTGAATAAATAAATGCCCTAAAAGCTGTGTGCTGAAAAACGACATTAGTATTGTTATGTATATTTTTACAAAAAATGTATACATAAATTTTATAGAAGTGCACATAAATATTTCATAAACAAAAAAATATGCGTAGGCATGAAGCGAGAAACACTGATATTATGGGGAAAATGAATACAAGTAGCTATTGTACTCTGAATTACGACATGGGCATGCCCTTTTGTGAATAAAATAGGTTCTTAAAAGCCTGCTGTCTCAATACTTTGCCAATGGACTATTGCTGAATTCTTGAACCTATGCCAAATCCTCCAGGGAATGAGACATTAAGAATGGAGGAGGGTAGAGAATTCTCTATCAGCATATTACCGAGGATTGTGGTCTGGGATTTAGGATTTTTTTTTTTTAATAATGGCCCTAGTGCTGACAGGGTTAATTTCTGTTAGCAAATACATTCTTCTGATGTTTCTCTATTCACTGTGAGTGTCTGCGGAAGGGTTGTTGCCCACACTTTTATGTAAAGTCAAAAAGAATCCATTGGTGAATACATGGTGCAATTATTGATGTTTTATCCAAAAATATGACAAATGTGATGATTTAATGTATCCCATTAGTATCAATGATTCTAACAGAACATGTCTAAAGTATGAATTGGGAACATTTGAGACAGGAACTGAAGGAGCATTTCAGCATTTTATATACATATATATCACCATTAGGCCCTTGAGTAAGGCCCTTATCCTTAAAACATCTATGTATGTGTCACAGAGAACAAGATGGGATAAGCGAAAACTATAAAATTCCTTTGTACATGTACTCGTATTTGTATAAATGGCATATAGAGTTTCATTTCAACGTCTTTTAGGCTTTGGTGTCAAATGTTCTTTATGTGCTATACATTTTTAACCATTTAATCTTCTGCGGAATAATTACTCAAAAAATAAATATAAAAGAAGAAATAAACACTTCAAATCTTTACTGACCTTCTCAAAGCACCAGTTTCTTCCTCCTATCCCCGTGTCACCTTCGTCTGGTCACTGTCCCTGTTGACATACAGATGTACAGGGGCTGGACAATGAAACACCTGGTTTTAGACCAGCATAATTTATTAGTATGGTGTAGGGCAGCCTTTTCAGTCAATACAGCTTCAATTTGTCTTGGGAATGACAGATACCAATCCTGCACAGTGACCAGAGGGATGTTGAGCCATTTCTCTTGCAGAACAGTGGCCAGGTCACTACGTGATGCTGGTGGAGGAAAACTTTTCCTGACTCGCTCCTCCAAAACACTCCAAAGTGCCTCAATAATATTCATTTTTGGTGACTGTGCAGGCCATGGGAGATGTTCACTTTCATGTTCATAAAACCACGCTGTTACTTGACTTGCTATGAGTATAGTGAACATGGTCCTCCAGAATGGTTCAGTAGTCCTTGGCAGTGACACATCCATTTAGAACAAGTAGTGGGCCTAGGGAATGCTATGATATTGCAGCCCAAGCCATCAATGATCCGCCCCCGTGCTACACTCTTGGTATGCAACAGTCTAGCTGGTAAGCCTCTTTGGGGCTTCTCCACACTGTAACTCTCCCGGATGTGGGAAAGATAGTGAAGGTGGACTCATCAGAGAACAATACATGTTTCACATTGTTCAGAGCCCAAGATTTACACTGCTGGCACTATTGAAACCAAATTTGGCATTGGCATGAGTGACTGTTGTGGTGGAAACAGGAGAGTCGAGATGTGCATTTAATTCTGCAGTGAGTTAGGCAGCTGTGGTTTTATGCTTTTCAGATACAATCCGGGTTAGTACCCAGACATCCCTTTCAGACAGCTTCCTCTTGCGTCCACAGTAACTCCTGTAGGATGTGGTCCATCCTTTGTGGTGGTATGCCGATGTTACCCTGAATATCACGGCTCTCGGTACACCACAAAGATTTTCTGTCCTGGTCACAGATGCACCATCGAGACGCATACCAACAATTTGTCCTCTTTTGAACTCTGAAATGTCTCCCATTATGTTGTGTGGATTGCATACTCTTCTCTTACTGATGAAATGTGCAATCAGTGTAGACTGGCCGCTAAGCCACACATATACAGTATAGATGTGAAATTCGAAACAGTATTTTGGCCAGTTTTTAAATTTCATTGTCTAACCCCTGTATTTTTTACTGTATTTTGTTGATGTTCAAGGTTAGGAATATGAACACAGGAGGGGAGACATAGATGCATAGTTTTACATCTGTTGTAAAGGTATGTGCGGTGCCAATGCTAGCCAATGCCATGCAAAGACTTTTCATTGGGGGAGGCGGGGGTTAGAGTTTGGCCATGATAGGTTTTGCAGTATCATCTGCAAAGCAAAAGCGGCAAATTTTCAATCATTGAATTACCAAATAGGCAGGTCCTCAGGTACCCCCTGCCCCCACCACACTCATGCTCGATGACAGCTTATGTGTAAGCGCAGAATAGGTCACCACTGGCTGCCAACTTGGTAAGAGTACTTACATTATGAGGAACCTGAGACTTTCAGTTTTCTGTGTATCATTCGTAGACTCAACACTTTATGGGAAATCACTGTCTACTTGATTATTGAAATGAAACTCTGTTTGCCATTTATTCAAATATAAGTACAGGTGCAAAGGAATTCTATAGTTTTCATTTATCCCACCTAATTCTCCTTGAAATATACATATATTTTTCAGGGTCAAGGGCCTTACTCAAGGGCCCAACGGTAATGTAGCTACTCTGCTGACCATAGCATTTGAACCAGCCAACTTCCAGTCACAGCAGAACTGTACAGTGCCCCATCAACAGTAATTGATCAATTACAAGTCAGACTTAAGTAATTATTTAACACTTTTAAATAGTATTTTGTGTAATATGGTTTTGTATCAATCATACCAGTTGCTAGAGATTGTTGCCTTGTTTTGTTAACTAAACCTGAATTTAAAAAGCAACTTAATAAAAATGTAGTCAAGATTACAGTGGCAATTCATCTCCTTTTGTTTAAGTTTAAATAACTTGATATGGCAAGTCATAAATAGGATTTTGCCAGTCTGCTTTAGCAGTTTTAAACATCCCACTATCATCACAGTGATCCAGGAAAAACATTCCAGTGAGATAATTCCAGGGCTTGATGCAGTAAATTATGCAAAGAATTACAATAGGGAAGCACACGTCTAGCACATTCCCCTCACAGATTGAACATGTTGTCATGAAAGTGTCTGCAGCTCTTCATGCAGAATAAGCCCAAATATGAAGCTAGCAAATAGTGTTTTTAAAAATGCAATTCAGAAGAAACAAGCTGGGTGTACGTGACATGGAACTACAGAAGACAAATGAATCACTAGCAACAGCTAAGGTAATGTGCTCTATAGGCTTTACAGAGATGTATTTGAGGAGAAGAAATTAAGGGGGCAGCAGCTGTGGATCTGACCAACAATTTTTGCTCCACACATTTACACATAATAATTAAACAAATGAGGAGTGCATCTGATCATTGAGCTCTACCACTGCAAGACAGAAAATATAAAGCATATCTATGAGCTATAAAAATTCGCACACTTCAGTAAACATAAATTATATGAAATTATAATACAACGTGCGAGCTATTTTCCTCAGAGAGTAAAAGTGTTTTTAGAATTGCAGACAGGTAACTTGAACAGAATCACATACATTAGGCACGTGCATTGCAAATCCTCTGTGCTGTTGACAAATCAGTCTCATGCAGAACTGTAAATGGCATAAATATTCTTTCACATTGTCAAACAGTGATGTTTCATGCATCCATAAATTGAATTGCATATTCATGAAATGTGCGGCTTCTAGCTATATAGATGATAAAATAAACCATTAAGTAAAGCCTTTTGTTTAACCATCAAGTAATAATATGAAAACGGAAGGAACAAGTTCACATGTTGTAGATGTGATCAACAAACAGAGCTTTAATA
>JAAGVU020000092.1:17417410-17458693 GCA_011763525.2 Mormyrus iriodes | reverse complement strand
AAATTAAATGTATAAAATGTTAAAACACAGAAACAGATTAAATAATCTGGATTTCCAAACTTTCTTATTATAAATTTTGTGTATTTGGTGGTTTGGTTGGTTGGTCACCATTCTATCACTGGACACATTTATACACTGTTTTACATACTGTAGTGTCATCTGGATTTTCTATTACATTATATCTAATATATGTACATTACACAATGAAGCATTAGCTCTATATTAACATCTTACTTCTACTTATTAAATGACAGTGTATCAATCAGATATATAAGACAAATGTATTTGAGGAAACCAGGACTTTTAGTAATGTGTTTGTTAATAAAGTGTTTGAATGGGAATTCACCAGCTCGTCCTGCTGAAAAAAACAGCTTATGCTGGTAGCTGGTTTTAGCTGGTATAAGACAGTCTACGATGATGTTCAATGGTCATATCCCAGCTCTTGCTGTTTGTTGATGGTTTATCTGGGTGGGTAACCAGTTGGTCACATTGGTGTCCCAGCCTTTCAAGCCAGACATGCTGGTATGACTAGTTAAACCAGTTAGGATGACCATCATAAGCTGGTATGACCAACTAAACCTTCAAACTGTCATTCCAAAACATACGCTAAGCTAGTCGACTATCAAAAATTGGTCAACCAGCTTCATCACGCTGGTTTTGTCAGCAGGGTAGTCTGTGCCAGTGTTATTAATTTTAGGGGTGGGTTTGCTGAATCTCAGTGATTTTGCTGAGAATACCTTTAATCCCCTCTACTTTATTAAAATTCTCCTTGTTCCATACAGCGAATCTAATACCAGCCTAGGCCATTTCACAAACTTGCCTTTTTACATTCTCTTTAAATTGCTCTGTCTTTAATCATTGTATTTTAATTATGTTTATTTAACATAAAATACAAAAAATAATCTAGTGTTCTACAGTGTGCACCTACTGAACAGGCACACATGCTTGTTATAATTAAATTCTGGATCAATGAAGGCAAAATTAATCATTTGTTTTCAGTAAACTCAAACAAAATTTCAGTGTGGCCTCAGTAATGTCTGGAATGTGCAGTTGTGTGGTTCAGTCAGATAATGTTTCCACAGCATACTTCCACATTCTTGTCTATAGTTTTCATTCCAATGTGGTTTCTAACAGGTATTAAAAGCTTTCTATGAAACAACCTCTGTTTGCATTTTTTGGACACCTGGCTGAAGATCAGTTTATAATGAATGCTGTAGAGTAGGGACATTATAAAATGTAAATGTGTTTTAATGTATTTTTGACGAGTTTATAATTAACTTATACTTTGAATGTGTGGAACAGGTACTTGCATATTTAGGGTTGGAGGTTCAAATATATGTATATGTATATGTTTTCCCCTTATGTGTTTGATTTCATTCAGGTAATTCAGTTTGTTTCCACAGACCAAAAACTTGCAGTTAGGTTGATTGATGCCTCTAAAGTGCCTGCTGTGCTTGTGAGTGTGGAGTTCCCTATACTAAAAGAGTATGGGGATATTCACAGTTGGAGTTTTTCTTGGTGGATCGACAAGACGGCTATTTTTTGTGTGTACGCACCAAACAGTAGTTAGGAGTACTCAGCTTTCTTAGACAAAGTCAGTGAGGTGCTCAAAAGGGTACTTCCTATAGACCCTTCAATGCACACATAGGGAATGAGATACTGAGAAGAGAGTGAATAGGAAAAATGGCCTTCTAAAACCCAACTGTAGAACTCTTAATGGACTTCTCTTCATACCATTGATCATCTATAACAAATACCATGTTTGAACACATCAGTGTTCTTGGTCCCAGAGCGCCTTAGTCCAACACCTTGAGGAGCTCCTTGATCCTATAGAGTTGCCCTCTCACCAGGAGGCAATGTTGGAAACTTCTGGTAAGTTAGATTCATTGCAGCTGAAGTACTGAGGTATAGTATTGTTGTGTATGTGCTGTAGTTACTTTTTTATTACTCTATTATTATTGTTATTATGAGCTGTATTATTATGGTAAAGATCTTTTAGTGTAGTTGTATGTGTCTGTTCTTACTTAACCTATGTTTTCGACTAAAAGACAGACTTAAGAAATAAATCTTGTTTGTAAGTGAAGGAATGCCTATGATGTAATATAATGAATGAATGAATCATCATAATGAGGAGATTCTGTTTGGATGGATTTGACAGTTTACAGGTAACAGCATGGTAACATTACTGAAGCACCATTTCAACACAGCTGAATTCTGGTGTCCTTTCTGATCTCGCAGTAGCATGACTAAGGATATTATTGCTATTTATCCATCTTCTATAACCACTTGTGATTAGACAGGTAATCACAAAAGGCAATTACAGAGCTCAATTATACACTTTGGCCATTTATAGTATGCGACAAAAAGCAAACTTAAAGAGCATTCCTTCCTGCATGCATTTTGTATATAATTTTGTGGGGTATAAACAGATGATTATCCAATAGAATGATCATATTTTTCATTCCAGACTTGCATACATATAAGGCTTTTGTTTGCTTGTGTCAGTAACAGGGTTGCTACAGTTCAGGTGAATTGTGAGAAGGAGAATGTGTTTGAGTTTTTTGCAGTTTGGGAACAATCTTTATGGACTACTTTATACTTTAAAAGAGAAATAGATCCTGTTTATGTGAGGAGAAGTAGGTTTGTATGACAAACCTATGTATGTTCTACATTATACTTTATTATGGGCCTATTCATTTCAATGAAAGGCCCATATTACTCTTCACCTAGTTCCTATTTGTTTTTAAGGCAATGCTTTAATATACAAAATGTGGACAGAAGAACAGAATCACATAATAATGTACTGTATTAATATAAGGGACCTAGTAAGAAGTAGGGCTTCTTACTTCAGTACGGCTTCAGTCCTTTTTATAATGTTGTCATGTATGGAGTGAAATATTGTGCCATTCTTAGGCCAGAAGAAAAACCTGAACCTGAACTGATGAAGCAGGTGAAGATTAACATCTCACTATGCTGTTTAGAAGTTTCCATAAAGGTTCAAAAATATTTAGATCTGGTTATCAGGGTGGCCAGTAAGGGCACTGTTATTTATGAACCCATTTTATGGAATATGGGAACATTATCAGGGAAACTCAGAGTGCACACAGTCCTGTAAATTGGCTTCATATTCCTTGGCCATTATATGTAGGGCAATCATCAGAATCAATGACTGCCAGTCATTAGATGTCTCTCTGTATCCTTTGGCTTTCTACAAACGTAAACTCATTTAGAAGCAGGAAAAAAAGTTGAAAGATGACTCATATGAGCAAATTGCTCTTTTCCTACTACCCTGGGGTCTCAGTTTTAGTTCCTTATACCAGATAATGTGTCTTTGTGCAATGGCCTCCTCTGATATAACAGGTTCCTGAATGGTAGTGTGTGTGTGCGTGTGTGTGTGTGTGTGTATATTTTAAATGTATTATTGTTTTTTTTGGGATGCTTGTAAAATATAAGTTTTTGTTTAGCCTAGGACTCTTTGCTTCTGATTCAGTCTGCCTACCCCGTCAAATTGAAACCAATGTTCTGTTTTACTATTCCAGTTTTTACGTGTTTGAAATATACTGTCATGAATATGTGACTGTTCCCCTTGACACATTTAAAAAATGTAGTTTTTCCAGCCAATGCATCTGCAGTTGAAGCATCCAGTCATCAAAACTGTGTTAGCTGTCTCATTTTGCTTTTTTATCAGAACTCTTTTAAAACTAACATGCTGCTAATTGGCTTCAACTTAATATGACTCATCTCCTTTGTGCATTTGTAAATTTTGATTTAGTTACTTCAAATGTGCACGTGTGTAAATAAACATATGTGCGTGACCATTTTTCAAGGTTCTGCCCTTATGTGATCTAAGCTTTGTTGGTTACATTTTTCACGGTTTACTTATGATGGACTTCTCCATTCAATACTACGCTCAAGTCTCCAGTAAGTCCAATGATAGCAAGCTCCTTCTCCTGTACTTCATGAACTACTTGGCCAACGATGTCTAAACAATTTAGCGTTCTCTTTGTATTGTTATTTTAATTTGTTTTTTGGAACTAGAGAATCAGAGAAACATAAACTGAGAATCCTTGTCAGCTGTTCAACTTGTTTTTTGGAAAATCCATGTGCTGGCTATGTGGTTCAGTTACACAGTCGAAGAAAACTGGAGAAAATTTCCAGAAACTAAGATGGAAACAGTTGCACAACACTGCAGGAAATAAATAGCCATTCTCCGTTGGATAAACCTCACCAGGAATGTTCACAGCTGGCTTCACTTCACCATAGTCGCATTTTTTTTTAAGATTCTGTTCTTATTTTGATCCTTTAATCCTTGAATTTCTTGCCCCTTACACAATATAATGCTTGCAAGTTGACATGAACCATATTTGGACTGCAACTTTAACAAATCATTGCTGAGAAAGTTTTCTTCTGGTTAAGGTGATTGTTATTACTTGAAAGATGTAAGAAACTAATTAACATGTGTGCAGAGCATTTATTGTAGGCCTGTTATCTAGTTATATTTAGATATTTAAATTATTTTTATGCAGAGTGCTTAAACACATCCACAGATGTACATATATAATTCTACATGCATATTACTAAATTTTTCAGGCATATAGGAACCTTAGCAGAATTTCGTTTAAAAGTTAATATATAGTTTAAGTTTAAATTTGGAGTAGCTAGCAGGAAAGGGACTAGCACTGTGAATTTGTGGCCCTGCACAGACAGAGTTAAATTTATTTCTATGTGTTGGTATTTATCTGTGTTTACACTGAGACAATTTTCCCCGTAGGTATCACATACCAAGAGGGACCACATACTACCTGATACTGTGGTTTAATATTGAAGGGAATGATGTAAGGTCCAAACTTGGACACATTCACATATTGCTATGAAGCATGTTTTACCATCATTTTCTTAATCATTAATGAAAAAACAAACACTTATAAAAGGCAGATATTGATATTTCTTGTTAGCATATAGTGCATTATAAGACAACAGGCAGCTTATTAGATGGGATGTATTTTATTTGGTGTAGAAGTTAAAGCTAAATTTCTGAGTGTTGCCATGAAAGTAATCCTGTTTTCTTTTTCAGTGTCTGAGAATGTCAGTCAGCATTTTCCAGGCCTTCTTTTAGCCTTTTACCTTGTTCTAAAGCAGAACCTTTCAGTTTGTTGTTGCCATGGACCCATTGGCACACCATGGATGCTGCCCTGCTGTTCTCAGAAGATGTTTTACAGTTGGAAGTCGGTAATATGATCAAGAAGTGACAGAAAAGATTGTCACTAACTAAAGGAGAATGTAATGGTAGGAAATGGAAGGCCCGGTCTGCCAACTCTGATGAATGCAACAGAAGAATCGCTTTCATGGTGGTTTGGTGTAAATCCTCTCAGTCTATCCAGAAAATACAGGCGTCTGCATCTTAATGCATGATGGAGATCCAGAGGAGCAAGAATGTTTCAAGCAGTATGTGTTGTGTGAAAAATCTCACAGGAACGCCCTCTTGCTGCCCCTAATTTTGACAGCCATTGATACTGTATAGAGTCTAGTCACGCCAGCATGCTCCTGACGTCCTGTCATGGTGCTTAACTCCAGGAAAGTACCCAGATAAAAGATGTATTACCCTGAATTTCCCACTGATATAAAGGCAGGTGTTACTCTGTTAAAAATGTCATTTCAGCAGGAAGATGTATAGCAGCCAACTGCTAAAAATTGATGTCTCTATTTTAAAGTATGTAATACAAAAACAACTAAGACCTATTAGGTTGTTAGTATTGGGTTCCAATTTAAGATAAAATAATACTTTGTGTCTCAGTGAAAACCTACCCTACCTACCTGTAATACTTAAGGTTAATAGAATGAGTGGCTATGTTACCTCTACCTGTCACATATATGCTGTAGTGATGGGGGATACCCGTCAGGCAGCTCGCTGTGCTGATGCCAAATGTAAATAGCGGTGTATAGTTAGCAGGTATGGTGTCGCATTCGCCCTACATTAATGGAATGTGCTGTGTTAAATGTTAATTGTTGTGAATAGTGGTGTGTGTGTGTGTGTGTGTGTGTGTGTGTGTGTGTGTGTTGTCAGAATGAATGGCATACATGCAGTTAAGCCATTCTGTTTTTCCCCACACTTTGACTCTGTGTTATTTATTCAACCATTGTGCGATCGACATGTCTGGTTCCCACGCCACAATACGTCACATATGTCATAATGTGCATGATAGAAGCGTTTCAAAACTAACAGTGGTAATAACAATTGTATTATTACTTGTGTAATTTAAATGAGATGTGAATAAATTCCATTCATTCCTTTGTTTTTTGCTTTATTAAATCATGTTTGCTAGTCAGCCACTGTTTCTTGCATAATCATTCACACTAATGCTTATATAGGGTGGCATTGTGTCTCAGCGGGTATCTCCCCCCCCCCCCCCAAGATTATGTATAATTATATATTTACATCTATGTTCATGTACACACATTAAGATATAACATGTAAAAACTTAAACAGAAGATGTTGCCTAAACTGTTTGGAAATTGCACATTTTATATATTTTTTTGGGCAGTATTGGGAAATCCCTTGCTCGACGGTACGACAGTAGAACTGCATATCCTTAAAAGTTTTCCTAAATGCTGCCCCACTGTTGTGTTTTGTTGTGTTTTTGGCTTAAATTTAAAATGTAACTGGTTCTGTCAGGAAGCCTGAGAGGCCTCCAGTCATGCATATATGCCGTCCAATCTCACCACGCTGGTGCCAGTTGAGTGGAACCATCCTAATTTTTTTGTGGTTTTCTGTACCTCTTTCTTTTACATTGCTATCAAAAGAGCAACTGTGCTGAAAAATTATACGGGTACTTATTCTTCCGTATCAGCATTTTGGTAGTCAGAGTAATTCTTTCTCTTTCTTGAATAAAAAAATTTGTCACTTTATACAAGGGTTTTAGAATTTAAGGTGCTAATGTTATCATGGTAGGAATTCAAGATACATCAGTTGTTTTTTACAGTGTAAAATCCAAGGCTTTCAAGAAAGACCTTACTGCATTGTTGGCTTTGCAGCACACATGCAGATATAGCCAAGCACAGAATGATTCATTGTGACAGGTCTTCTGCTTTTTATGACATCCAACACTGTCATGAAAGGCAGTGGTGCTGGGAGACCTAATGCGTTTCAGAAGCAGGTAACTGCTCTACTCACATCAAAAACATGTATTTTTTTTCCCTTCTTCTTTTATGGTTGTTTGAAAACGAATGATCCAGAACATCACTTCAAGGACCCACTTACAACTCTATTAATACTCTTTTCTTCCTACTTTGTAAAACTCCTGTTAGATTTTTTTTAACAATATACATTAAAATGTCTTTTAATTTTTAAAAAATAATTTTAATTTAGATTTTTAAATTATTATTATTATTATCTTTTTTTAATTCACAGAGAAGCCTTTCTGAACTTAATGAATACTTGTTCTTTTGGTTGTTGTTTTGAATTTTGAATATTAATTATTTTGTTATTATTATAGAGTCAACATGGGAGCGGCCTTTGAATGCCCCTGGAACCCCCCATAATTCAATCAGACACAAGAACTCCATACCTACAGGTATCTCTGTGCTTGCCTTCTTGAAGGAACCATTTTGTTACTGTGCAAATATATGTTTTTCCATCCATCCATCCATTTTCTATAACCGCTTATTCCACATGGGTCGCGGGGATGTTTTTCCAATAAACTGAATAAAACGTGGACAAATAGCTCTGTGAGGGCTATGGCTCCACCTGCAAGTCAAGAAACAGTTAAACTAGTTTGGGACAGGATGCTGTAGGTGGACAGGAGACAATAATATCTAATGGGAAGGAACTTCCTTCCACATCCTGTTTTGTGATGGACTGAACCCTTAATGTGGTCTGTTGTGACAATGCAAAGCCTCACCCGAAATTCCCAGCAGCCTCTGGGCTATGCTCTCTGTGATAGTAGGGACATTACATTCCACAGAAAGTAGTGATTATAGACTTCCTCCTAGTTAATTTTTCCCCTAGCCTGGAATACTGGAGCCATCTAAATCCTTCAGTCCTTAAATGAATTTGTTTAAGAAAGAATACAACATTTGTTAAGTGGGTGTTATTCTTTTGAAATCCCACACCCTCATTTTCAATATTTTTTCCGAGTCATTAATTTAAAATGACTCATGTTAAATTATTAAGCTATTTTCAACACCCCACAATTATACTTCAGGGGACTTTAAACCTCATTGTGAATGATTTTTGGTGCCTTTTGTATCTGACAGTATTCAGTGGTATGAATCATGCATCTATTGTTTTGAGCTCTACTGAAGACAAACACTTTTATAGATTATACAGTAATATGCCCAGAATGCCTTTAACGCAGATTTTTCCATCCTTTTATGCTGTTTTCCAAATAGAGCCATTTAACAGCGTAAATGACCAAAGGACTTAGTGTTTTGTTGACAATGCATATATTGGAAAAGATAATAGAATTTATCGGTAGCTCAGTGTTGCTGTAAATTCAATTCTTGTCTTAGGCACAAATTTCATTAACATGCATCCCAAGAGAAATAATTAGATTATTATAAAAAATGAATGGGAAAACAGATCATGTCTAAGGATTATGGAAAGCTTTTGCAAAAATTGAAATGGGTTCTATTACTCACACAGGAGAATGAAATAAGACTGTATCTTTGTTCTGTAGTACAGAAATGTATCTCTGCAGGGTCCGGAGGCTGTCCTAGGAGGTGTAGGCAGCTGAGCGGTACATATCATCATAAGACTCTCACACAGACACACACATTCACTCAAACGCTGTTGGCAGCTTGCTTGAATTACTTGTATTTAGCCAGTAGGATGAAAGCAACATGTCTGGAAGAAAATCCATTCAAGCACAGCAAAAGTATGCAAACAACTCACACACAAAGCAAGGGTGTACAGAAGATTTTGGCGTGAAGTTATTGATTTTTTTTCTTCTTTTTGTAATTACTTACACATGACAACTTAATGCAGGGTGACAGCTATTATATGCATTGAAGGAAATCATTTTGCAATTCCTGGTTCGAGTGCCCCATTCTGTATTTTATGATTAACATTATGCTATACATCTTAGGCTTCATTTTTCTTTCTTAGGTAAGACCTGTAGGAGCACAAATTCTTTTAATCATATTCTGTTATTATAATTTCATTTAACTCATTTGACTAAGAATTGAATCAAGCCTAATTATTTTGCTATGTCAGAGCAAAAGCTAGCATATCCATTCTTCCACACTGTGCATGGTGAAACTTCTCAGATTGCGTAATGTGTTATTTAATGTGCCGTTGGGTAGCTAATATAATACAAATAACATGGTGTTGCGTATAACTTCATAGCTAAAGTAGTGTAATAGTTTTTATACACACCAGTACAATTTCAAATGTTTTTGAAGCCGTTTACTGGCCTCAATTTGCATCAGGCTTCATCTGGTAGTAAGTTAAAGGCATATTTTACGTGTAATTTTAGTGAACGGCTTTCACAACTCTGGAAGTCCTACAGCCCATCTCGAATCTCAGCATGGAGGAGTACGGAAAGCCAGCTCCGACCAACAGGTAAGCCAGAAGGTAGTAACCGCCTCTCAAGCAAGAAAAACACTAGGACAATGTTCTTTCATCTCCCTCCAGCTGGAATCTCTGCCATCCATTTTGGCAGAAAAACCTTCTTACATATTTCCCGGCTTGAAGGTATCTGTACGTCAGTGGAATCCCCCAAAGGTCACACCGCACATGATAATTTTTCATTCCGCAATCCTATTTAAAAGGTGAATGCAGCATTTAGCATGCAGTTTTTCCTGGATAGTCACAATATGTTATGAATATACGAATATTAAAATAATATCACTGTGCTGATGTGACATTAATTGAGATATAACGAAATCAATAACATTAGCTGAGATATAACTAAATCACTCTATATGCTTAACATGCACACTGCTTGCACTTGCATTTAAACATCATAAATATACCTCACATTTATAGCTGTCCGACAGTATTTTGTATGCGCTTACATGTGCACATGTCACTGATACGCAATGCACGAATCTTAAAATATTTCAGTGGAGCTCCTCACAGGTAACAGCATCCGATGTAGCCCTATAAATGCAGGTAGAGATGATGACGCGTCTGTAATCGTGTGCAGAGCGATAAAGACTCAGTTCTCATTGCATGGTGATGAAGGCGTTTGTTTTACAAGGCCTAAAAGCCTATTTCTCAATAGTCTCTTCCAGCCGGTATCTGTGCCTCCAATCATAATTAGCTTAGGAGTAATCTTCCCTCAGCTATATACAAAGTGCCCTACCCAGCTCTAGTTGCCTTGTCTCCCAGTGTTGTTGTTTTTTTTCTTTTTCACTGTAGAGGAGGTGTGGTGAATGCCATCTAAATAAGTCCTGCTCCCCCTGCATAGTGCACGTACTGCTTCACTGGGTATAGCATGGATGGCAGGAGATCGGGAAGACTCCTCCGCCTCCCTCTCTCTCTCTCTCTCTCTCTCTCTCTTTCTCTCCCTCTCTCTCTCTCTCTCTTTCTCTCTCTCTCTCCACCAGTTACTCCAGGAATCGAGCAATAGCTTAACTGGAGCTGATTTTAGCGGGTGCTCCTAACTGCGAGCCCCACTGCCACCAAGAGCAGACCCCCCACAACCCCCCCCCCCCATTCACCACGGCAACAGCAATAGAGGGACGAAAAGAGGCTACATACAGAATCTCCTCACTGCGAAATAAACCTGCCTGAAAAGCAACAATGTCTGACACAGAGGGCAGCTTTGATGATGCGTTGTGTCTGTCCCCACAGAGCCCAGGGTCCAACTCACCGACCAGGAAACAGAACAAGGAGACCACGATTACTGTGAGTACCAGCCTGAAAAGGTAGCTTTCCTGAAGTACTTATGGAAACGTGAAAATTGTTATTAATGCTGATTTTCACAGCAGTAACACTGAAAAAGCGTTTTGAGGTAAAAATAAATAAATAAATAGACAGCATTAATTTGAATAATTTTAAGTTAATTTTGGCTGGAAATGTATGCCTACAGTTTAAGTCTTTGTCTCATGTTGTAATTGCTTGAAGTAGTAAAGATGTACAGGATTTAGTTTTCACCTTTTAGCATGTGGTTTCTGCTTTCTTATTGTGCACTTGTCAGATCTTCAGGTGTATTGTCTGTGCTACAGGACAAGGACTGTGCGGCATGGATTTATATCATGAAGTATTTTAGCCATAAATCTGCAACTCAAATTGTGGGCTAACCCTGGTATAATGATTTTTGTGTGTAGCTCATTGGTCTGTAATGTCATTTGAGATGTGTGTCTTGTTTTTTTTTTTTTTAATTGATATTTAGGTGCTTGCCTCAGTACAGTGTGACATCATGTGAATGGGTATGAAAGCCAGGTTTGCTCACCATTTGTTTAAGTGATTTTGTGTTGTAATTCTTGCTCATTCACTTGCTGGCTGTACCGTGGCTGTCAGTAAGGCTTTGACTATACTGAGAGCGTAAATGTAGGGGAAAGGCAAGGGAAGACTCAGCATGCTCAGTTTCCATGGTGACAGGGGCAATACTATTGATTAATGGATATTGAAATGGATGACATATATATTCAAGAAAAAATACTAAAATACTGATAGTGCCTTAATGGATGAATTGCTTTATGGCATTGTTATGAGGTTTTTAAAGATGGTAACTATTATATTTCTCAGTTGAAAGCAGTACATTTTCATTATATATGCAATGTATATTTATGATTTTTTATATGAAATGACAATGTCCTTTTCTGTTTTTCATATTTCCATATGATACTAATAGATAATCTGCATAAATTCTTAATATGGCGCGATTTGTATAAAAAATGAGATAGAATTATATATTCTGCAATGTATTGGCCTGATAGAATAGAGTATCAAAAGAAAATGTGTTCTCTATTTTCAATACAATTTTGTTCAGTATTACATTCAGCATAGGGATTTGTTCCTTTCTACTGAACCTTGTAGGTGGGAATGAAGGTGAGGTCGGTGATAGTGTTTTGTCCTCCAGCGATCTCCTTTCACCTGGTTATAGATGTTTTTGACCTGACCTTATATACCGGCAAGTGGCAAAACCCATTTTGCCTGTGTGATCCATTGGTGTCATCCAGTGTTCAATGGCAAAATGCTTGAAGGCAAGCCAGTATCTCCTTTACTCTACTTGAAAAGTGTGCATCATTTTTTAAAGACACCAATTTTTGATAGCAGCCAATCTAATATAGCTAATATAACATTAGAATACACACGTTACATTTTGCCTTACAATTTATTATTGAATAGCATTTCGAATTCGAGTAATAAGTGTATTTCTGTGGATAATGCAAAATGAAATATCGCCTATAAAATTTTATTTTGTGACATAGTTCTCTTACTCCTTAAACATTTAAAGTCACAAAACCAGGTTTGGTACACCGACTGTAAAAGATGTCTAGTACCTGATTGCCCCTCAGCTTGAATAATTTCATCATCCTCATCAGTCTGATTGTAGTCTTACTCCTGTTCATTTATGAATCATTACAGCTGTCTTGCACTATTCCATGTTTACATCTTCAACCATAGGCTGCTGTGACATCTAAGACCAAATACCTGGTACTGTTTTGCAGCCTGTACCATCCAGCAGGCATAATGCTTAATTGCACATTATCAGATGTCATCCAAGGTATCCTCCTGTCAGCATTTAGCAGACAATAAAAACATAATAAAAAATGAGAAAAAAACACTCGTAACCAAAATGGCATTTTGCCCCTGGTGTCTATTGAGACTGCTATTTGCATGTGAGATAAACATAGTGGTCTATGAGAGATATGCAATGGATTCCTCCGATATGATTACTCAGAGTTATTTAACAATGAAACTAGAGAAAATCTTATCTTATTTCAACACCTTATACTTGAGAGCTTATGGAGTAAATCAGACAACATTAGCAGTATGTGACCTCTGTCTAATTCTTGTCCACAATAAGATGAGTAAATTCCATTAGCGACTGAGATTATTTAAAGAGACTGAAAGTATTTAAACAAAGCCTTATTTACATGTAAAGTATTGTTATGTCTTAACATAAAACAAAAAATATGTTGCATCCAGTACAGGTAGTGAGATTTGAATTGCAATTAGGATTTTTAAATATATATATATTTAATAACTAATTATTTAACCGTATTCTTGTAAATTATTTAATAAATATGTTAGTAATTTAGTTATCTGTTGCTGGATTTTGTTCATATGACACCAAAAAATTACAATATTTTTGAAGTCGTTAAATTGTTTTTTATTTTATTTTTTTTATGAAATTGTGACTATCGAGGAAAGGAAGTAATGTATAACAGGTAATATAAAAATGTATTTTTTTTCTGTATATCTTCAGTCGTGTCCTGTTTTGCTGTTTTCAAAAATGATTGCATAGATTTGCAATAATAGAAACGAGACAAGAATATGTTTTTACAACAGATGTAATTAGTTGCCTAGCAACAGTATCCGAGTACTCTGCAGTCTCAGCAACAGTGAAGAGTTCTACTGCCGGTTTTGTTTGAGACATGGGGGAGCTGGGGGTCGGGGGGGGGGGGGGGGGTTCTGTTAGAAATTATCAGCAGTTTGGTAAACACTGGATATAGGGAGAGGGGTCTTTTTTCAACTCTTTATTTATTCATTTTATTCCGTCAATTCACTCTCTGTTTATTTTCCCTACAGTGCTGGTTCATGTGGAGGTTTGTAGGCACAACTTTAAATACATCATGTCAAAATATCACAGAGCACACACTGACAGCATTCTCTACTTTCTAACCCACCTGCTTGACGCTATTCCTCTGATATCTGCACCAAAACAACCCCTTCTTACTTCCTGAATACAAATATCTGCTTCCTGCATATGCAGTATCTAAATGGCACACGTGATTACTTATGTCACTGTTTACGCACTGATTGACTGTTTACGGTCTTTTGTGTTCCCACATTTAAACGTATAATGTTAACTTAGATCAGTGGAATTTGGGGGTGTGACTCCCACCCTGGCTCTGTGTGGAGCTGTGTGAGTTGCTTCCGGGTTCCTCGATTTTCTGACTTCAGGGTATTGTGCCCTGTCCTTCCAGCCAGGGGGTGTGAATGATTGAATGTCTCCAATATACGTGCCTTTTTTGATGATCTACATTGTGTTTCGATTTGCTGAGGGGAACACCCCCAGCTGCCCAATTTAACCAAGGGGAATCCCAAACCAACAACTCCCCCCACCCCGGGTCAGAGACCCCTTACAGACCTAGCACCTGCCTCCGAAAAAATCTGTGCATGGCCCTGGTTAGCAGAACATAACAAAAGATGAATAGATGTTATTATAAACTAGTACCTTGAGTTAAGATGGAAATGTTTTTTTATGCTTATGTCTGTTTTGTACTAATGAAAAAACAACTTTGCTTGTATTGTTTATGTTTCAGGCTGTTACTAGGGTAACAGGATGATGCATGAAAATATATTATATGGTATCGTGTATTTCTTAGATGTGTTAGGGAGATAACAGATGTCTTAAAACATTGCCTTGTAAATCAATCAGTCATTTCTAAACATGGTTTATGAAGCAAATTACGAACAAGCTCATGCCATGGGTTTTTTTCTCTGTCTTCGTATGTGAGGATGTTTATGTACAAATTTGAGTGAATAAGGGATTGTGTTTGTGGGCCTGCATGCATGTTTCATGTGACTTTTAATATTTATAAGGCAGTGATGGTGATCATATCATTCAAAAATTCAGTTTTCAGTTCTTATCACATAACCCATTGCATTAATAGGTAAATTCGAAATACTTATAGTATATTTTGGTATTTTTCAAAACATACCCTGAAATTATAAACAGCAATTTCTTTGCTCATGCAATGTCTGCAATCTGCATTGGTCCCGTGTCACTTTTTCACACATTTGGTTATTGTAAGTGAGCAACATTGTCTGTGAAGTACATGGTTATAATTTAACTCAAAAAGTAGTATTAGGAGGTGGCGTGTCAACATTTAACAAATAATTGTATGTTGTGAAATAAAACATCATCTTTTGGCCTATTTTGGTGCAATAATATAGTTCTTCTCATTTGAACTTGATTAGGTTAAAGTCTCCATCAAAAAGCTTTTTTTTTTTTATACCCACTGCTGTTTTGGATTGAAGAAAACAATTAGCATGAGTGGTAGGAAAGATTCAGATTGCATTTCAAATTTTACAATATGTTTTGGAAATCTTTGTGCACTTGTGAAGTGTAAAGAAAACAACAGTAGGCACACTGAAGTTGAGAGGCAGTGTGAGCTGTGAGGCAATGTGACTTGACACCTTATGAGAGTGCGAAACAGCTCCGGAGTATAAATAGATGCTGTGAAGTTGTGCAAAAAAGTCACACTGAGATGAAACTAAGCATATAATTGTTTGTGATTCCTTGTTGTCTACATACTTCATATAATAGTGAAATAAATGTTACATTATTGGCAATATATTCCATTTGGGGCTATTTTTGAGATGTGCTGAAAGAGGCATCTTGGCCATCATATGTTCACAATGCTAGCAAAATACATTGTACCATGCATATTTAGCCTCGAGATCATGATATATAATAATATAGTGACGTGATTGCCCTGTCGGGAGGTCACCACCCACCAAAAGGGGGCGATCAGCATCACACAGGCAAGCAGTAACCATGGTTTTCTCATTGCTGGCAAGGGTCAGAGGAACGTGGCTGGCAGCCTCGCCCCAGTCACGGGGTAGGCCGGAAGGAAGTGATTTAGCAAATGCGTGGTTTCTGTAGGGAGATGAGCAGAAGATGCACTAATTAACAGACTGATACCTAATTCCAGAATTTCAGCAGTACCATTACAGTACATAATGGGCACTTTTCACAAATATTTTTGTCAGCCTTTAAATTTTGGTACATCTGGCAATAAAACATGACTGAACATCGTTGTCTTTTAAGGAAGGTATATTTTACAGTTGTATGTTGAGGGTGGCACAGTGGCTCTGGGGGTAGGCTAAGTGTTTTACATCTATAAAATTTGGTGTTTGAATTTCACCCCCATTTTGTGTATAGATGCTGCATGTTTTCCCTGTAATGGCCTGGCATCCCATTCAGGCTATACCCAGGGCTCTCAAGTCTCATGCATTGACCATGACGCACTCGCATTTCAACCATTTCACACGCTCACACGCCACACCTTGTGTTTCTCACGTTGAGAAGGAAGGGATTACACCCACCAAGGTGTCCTGTTATATAGGATTAATGGACGAGGTGCAGGCACATGGATTGGAGTTTTCCGCCGAGTTCATAATTGTCCTGATATATATAGAGTTATTAGCCACCTACCAGCCAATCAGAAAATAGCATTTGTGGTTTCCGGGTAAATTACAAAAGAAGTTGCATGTGATCCAGTTGCAAACATATTATCAGATGGACACGCGCACACGCGGAGTGCAGACAAGGTGGAAGTGGAAGAGCGAGATCCGACGGCTGCGGTAGGCAGGGCTCTGAAGACTCATTGACCGTGAGACACACTCTCCACGCCTAACAGATATAATTTCATTCCAAACTTTTGATGAAACTTGAGAGCCCTGCTGTACCTTTGTTTTCTGGGATAGACCCTGGGCTCCCCTGTGACCCTGCTCAGGATAAGTTGATGGATAGATCCTGTATGTAAAAAGTAATGTTTAAAGTATTTTCCATATCTAAATGACAAGTTGTAACTTGGCCTGCATGATGTGCGGTGTTTAAATTAACAATGCATGTTACGTATATGCGGTTGTCACATCCAAAGGACCATGATAGTCGGGTGAGTTGAAATTAGGCTTCTGCAGTATCTGATTTTTCCTTACCATAATACATTATACTACATTAATATGCATGGTACTTTAAAAAGAAATGCAATTCTGTTTTTTTGAAATCTTGATGATTAAACACTGGGGGGTTCCCTGATAAGATTTGCTGAATAGACATTATCAATAGTTTTCGTTAAAACATGCTCATGTTAACTGAATATTTTGATTTTAGGTATGAATTCTAGGAAACAAAACTTCACAGACTTTACGATTTCAATGATTGTTCCCTTGAAAGATTATTTAGTATATGTTAAAAAAAAACAGTGTGAAGTTTGCTGCAGCTTTTGCACAAGCCCTGTATGTGCCCTCCAAGCCAATCATAATCATTTTAGTCCTGGCTATCGGACTCACTCATAGGCAGTGTGGTGCATTTGTGAGAAAAATGAGTGAAGAGTCGAAAAACGAAGAAGAAATGGTCACCAAAACATATTCACCTTCTGCTGTATGGAAATACTTTGGATTCCATAGAGATGATATTGAGAAAAAGCAAATGATTTGTCGGCACTGCTTTGTGTCGGCGCAACTCATGGCCACACCACCAACTTATTTAACAGACTCTATTACAAGACAATATTTGGCTATTTGGCTATAGCTTATTTTGGGTACATTTTGCAACTCCGTTTTTGCTTTATAAATATTGAAATGTTTATCACAAGTTATTTTCCAATATCTTGCAACCCTAACTGTAACTGACAATTTTACTTATTAGACAATTCTTATGTTTTAACAAATAATATTCTATAACTTGCCTATAGCTACACAGTAATACCATGTCCCTTCATTATTTTTTTGAATCGTTTGAAATATTCTGAAAGCACATGAGAGATACACTGGATTTATTGTTAAAATTTGATATATTTTCTGTTAGTCCAGCAGAATCATTTTTGTTTTTTTGTTTTTTTTTTTTTTTTTGATCAGGCTGCCCACTCCTGCCTGTAGCATGAAATAAACTTCCAGCAGCTTAGCTCATGCGTCCCACAGGCCTGTAGGGCTGAAGGGTGAAAAGTTCAAAAGGTTCTCAGCTCCTGGTGATACTATTTTTATTTTCTTTTTGTTCCACTTGACAAATTTTGTAACTTATATGCATTAAGAGGATAAGGTAGGGCTGGTTTAAAGTTATATTTTAAAGAGACCATGCTGATATATCTGAAATAAACAGTGAAATAGCACCATATCTCATTATTAAAAAATAAAAAATAAAAAAAATTAACACCAGGAAATAAATATTTGCAGCACAGAACAACATATTAATATTATATAAAAATCAATATGCTGAGCTTTATGACATATATTTAGCACTGGCTGTACCATTTCAGGGGCCCTAGGCAAAGCTTTTCTTGGGAGGCTGTCCTAAAAAAAAATGAAATTGATGATCATTTCACTTTTTCGGCTGTGCTGTTAATTCGAGGGCCCCAGGTAACTGCTTATTCTGCCTATGGCTAGAGTTAGCTCTGCATGTAGTTACTGACCACATTTTACTGGTTGCTTTTAAACCACAGTTCTGTGAGTGTCTATGTAAGTAAACTGCTTCCAGTGGCCCCTTTTAGCATTGCGGGACACTACCGTTTCCCTTCTAAAGCCTTTGACTTTCTAAATTAAATCTGACCCCCTTGCGAATGGAATGGTATCAAAGTCTGGCTTCATTTCGGGCTTTTTTTCCCCCCACAGACTGCTTTCACACGCTTGCTTTGTGTTGCATCAATGCTGAAAAGCACTCCAAGCTTATTTTGCCCTGGTAAACCCTTCCAAAACTGACTGTTACATCATTCCCATTATAAAGTTCCAGTGGAGCACAGAGTCTAATAGCCTTTCGATTGAAAACAGATCCAGTCTTTTGCAGCCCATTGTCACGGGGGAGCCAAACTTCATTTTATTCTGCTGTATTGCAAACTTTTACACACAATATTAATTTTGACCTCCACTGGAAGACTTGTGTAGGTCTGTACAATCGTTAAAATACCTGTGGCTTTCCTGCCATGTTTTCCTGTTAGTACCTCATCAAGACTAAGAATTACAAAGTGCTATTCTTTACCTGTGGAGGGTTGACCATGATCGCTTTTTCCACCATGTAATTTTTGCCTAGTTTTAAATTATAAATGATGACTTTAAGAGGGCAAATAAAACCACCTGACACATGGACTTGGCATCGAGGAACAGGTTTATTATAAATACTTCCCTTCTTAAAGACAGATGCAGACAGGAAGCCTGGGGTGAATATGTCCCGTGTGTAAACACATAAACTAACAACAAAGCTGATAAAAGCAAACGAAACAAAACAAAACAACAAGCAAAAAAGAAACAAATGCGGAACTGATGTTTCTGGGACAGAAAGGGGGGCGAGGACCATGGGGAGATTGCTGCTCTAGGCACTGGCTTCATCCTATGGTTCTGTGTTACAAGTGGAAGTAAACATGAACATGAAACTGTACCTACTCAAAGAGAAAGCAGGGGATGTGGAAGCAATCAGTATAAACGAATCTGGGACCTGACGTTCAATCTCCAGGCAGCTGGTGGCCATGACCCTCTGAACACAGAAAAAAAATGAATATAATAATTTGAATTTAGATTCCAATTTAGGAATTTTATTTATTTATTTTCACTAATTAAAATCATTTTTGATATGTATATAGTTCAATGTAAACTACAGTTTTATTGATTATGCCTGTTCATAGTACCTGTTGTTGTGTTATTTTACAATAAGCCCTTGTCTACTAACAGACATTATTTTTGTTGCCTCCTTGTTGAGTCTGACTTGTTTTTTTTCCCCCATTTCAAAATAAGGATTTAGGGACATATTATCCTGCATACAACATTCATTTTCAGCTTCTTTGCATTTTGCTTTGACTCTGCCTTTCCGAAAAATATAGCCATGCCCTGCCAAAATTGTTGTACTTTTTCGGAACAACAGTTAAATACCTTTTATTTTAAGCGATCCCCCAATGTAGCCATCAGTTTGTCCACCATGTTTTTGTGAGCCTTGTTAAAGCTGAAGATGCACAAGTTAAATGGCCAGCTTTAGGCATTGCTTCGGGGCCAGTTTGATACTCTGAGCAGAAGTGTGTATACCGTAGGATGTGTTTCTGCAATATAATAGTTAGCGATGCAGTGAAGGAGGCAGGAGGATCATGAAATGAAATGAGTTTTATTCCCGGTGGCGACACTGGAAATAAGGACAAATGGCCCATAAATGTAAGGATTTATTAGGTATGTCTGTAGGCTGGCTGCATCCGGGCCATCGGGGCTGCTATGTGCCACTGCTTTCAGCAGCATAGGAAGAACACTGCAGAGAGCCATGCCTTGTTACTGACCTTACAGGATCCATTTTCTGAAATGACTTGGAACAAAGTATAAATAAGCACCCACACATGCAGATGTGGTTCCTATAAATCTCTAAAAAGACCCATGTGTATTTTCTTTTGCACTTATTTTCAGCCTGGATTTATTTTTATTATATTATTATTATATTATATTATACCCATTAACAACTTCTTCACTCTTCTTCTTTCCTGCAGATCAACTGTGTTACCTTTCCCGTGCCGATGAATATGCCAGAGCAACAGCTGCTGAAACCCAATGAGTGGAGCTACTGTGATTATTTCTGGGTAAGAGAGGACCTCCCTCATCCTGACCACCCTACAACCCAAAATACCTCTGATTCGTAACCATTTAACCCTTGTTTATTTTACTTCTTCTGTTCTAAATTCTAGAATCTATAGAATTTAACCTCATTTTGAAAATGGACTGGGGCAACATCGACCCCAAAAATAACGCGGGGTTAATGCGACTGCAGAAGTTATATAGTATATAGAATGCCTCACGGGTGTTGCAGGGGCCTACAGCACCAAGAATATTACCAGTGCCTGTGTGCTGGAATAAGTCCTAGTTTCTCTGTGAGCAGTTTGCATGTCCTCCAGATGTTTTGGTTTCCTCTCCCTCCCTGCTTTTCTTCCTATCCCTTGAAATATCATGTGATATAACACATCTGGCCTACAATACATTTCTATATAGACCCTCAGAATAGGTAGATCTGTAGAGTTTAAAGTAATGTCCCTTGTACAGCTCCCATTGTTTCCTTTTCTGTTCTTAGTTCCTGGACTTAACCATCCATCTTTTAATGGCATGAATCCGTGCAATGTTTCTAGCAATTTTGATACTTCACCTTTGCTTGACCAGTGCCAAATAAATGAATAATCAGTTAATGAAAATAATAAGAAAATGGCATGTTTATGGGACATCTGCAGTTTTTTTATTAAAAACACGACAAACCAACATTCTACTTGATGCCCATGTAAATTATTTTCATAGTATCATAGAAGCTGTTTATTCCGTTTCACCTTTTTCTTTCATGTAAAACTTGGCTCTGTTTCTGGTGCATAAATTTTTAGTGTTTCTGGCACCAAAATATAGGAATAGTATTGTATTAATACTGCCCTGTGACCCTGACCAGGATAAGCATTTGGAAGATTAAGACATTCAACCAACTGGGGGCAGCTCCGCTTCAGAAGCCCTGCACAATGCACAGATGTACACCAGCTTAACTTAATGTCATCTTCTTAATCAAAGCGCGAATAAAAAAATATTCACTTGGCTGTCATTTGTTTACTTTTAAAGTTTTTGCAGTACTCTGTGGGATTTGCAGTGTTTATACTGAGATTGGGCCACATCTTGCCTCTTACATTCCATCACTGTGTTAAAAAGAAAAGATTTGTGTTTTTATTAAGATGGCGCTCATCTAGAGATTTCCCACAGAAAGCCTCCTGAGGGATGTGTTATTTATTTTTAGCATGTGTTCCCGATTTCCTTTTCCTTCCCAGACTGACAAGAAGGACCCCCAGGGAGCAGCCTCTGTCTCTGGTTTTGAGGTTCTACTGCAGAAGCAGCTTAAGGAGAAGCAAATGCAGAAAGAGATGGCAGAGTTTTTCCGGGAAAGGTAAAGCGGCTTTATCGCTACAAATTACTGCAAACTCATTTTCTATATGTTCTATTTACCAAAAGTGATTTATTTTTCTGGTTTTCTTTTCAAAACCTGAATCACCCTTGCACAGATATTTATGTTTTTTTTCCCCCTAACTTAAGTTTTTCATTTTAATTTATAACCAAGCTGGGTAACATGGTAACTAAATGTGCAAAATCTTTGGTTCAAACCCTCTAAGGCTGGGGGTTTGAATCCCGTCTCCAACTGTGTGTGGAGTTTTAATATTCCCCCAGTGCTATGTGGGCTTCCTCCCACTTGCCCTGAAATCCCATCCAGGGTCCCCCTGCCTTGTGCCCTTTGCTGCCTGGGATAGGCTCCAGGCACAGCGTGACACTGTACTGGATAAGTGGTTGAAGGATGGATGGACGATAACCAAATTAACATTAAATATTGTTAAGAAAAAGAAGATTTTTGTCTTTGAGCCTGCTTTGCCAAAGTATAAATGCATTTTATTGTACATAAACATACATGCAAAAGTAAATACAAGTGATTGTGATACCTTGCAAAAATATGAATGCTCTTTTCTTAGCCACAGAACTCTGACTTTAGAAACCTTAGATTACAAGATATTCATAGGCATTATTTTTAACTGTTGTTTTATGTTCATTTTGGCATGCCTGTTGCTCACGCAGTAAGCAACATCCTGTTTGGTTGGCATTTCCCAAAATGTATGTTTTGGGAGTCCCGTTCCTCTTTGTCTTGTGTTTCAGTGATCCCTAACCTGTCTAACCAAAACTGCAGCAGAATCCACGATTTCTTCAAATGCACTTCCTTAAGTCACATATTCTGAGGGACATTCTGCTGGGAATTTCTGCCATAGAGAATGATTAAGTCATCCAGTAGCATTGTGTCCTTGCCAGGTCTATGATGGACTGCTGTCAAGGGTGTTCTGTCTTGTCTCCTGGAAAAGATTATGGGCTTGCATTGTATATTCTTTAATGTAGTAAGAGTAGTAAGGCTCTTCACAGAGTAGAGCAAAGCTAATAGTCAATGCAATGCAAGCAACTCATTTTGGAGAAATCAGACAGATTCTATATTTGCCCCAGCTCGAAAAATAAATAGGAAATCCATCGATGTTATATCTCACACTGTTACGAAAGTATGCAGTATAAGCTGTTTTTACGCTGAGGCAGCATATTTGCCTGGCCAGTGGATGTGCAAAGAACTGGTCTTCTTGCCTCTATTGGAAAACATTTTAGTCCTAGCAAGGATATGTACTTGCTAATCTGCATTCTACTTCGCGCTTTACGGTTCATCAGCTTGGTGATCGGAGCTTCTGCCACTCTGCATTTCCAGTTATTTGTGCATGCTGCCGCTCCATGCATGGTGTGTAAAGAAACTACATTCTTCATTAATTATTCAGAAAACAAACTGCAATTGTCCAAGCAACATAACTCTGTAATTCTAATATTGTCCGTCTCTGCAAACATGCTGTAGCAGTGGATGTTAACGAGGTCTCACACTCACACACGTTGAATTTCTGCTAGCTTTTCAGAGTGTGAATGCCTTTATCTAGAAAACATCCGATTTGGCATCATCTATAAAAGTGGAAGTTTTGAAGCAAAGGATAAGAATAAGCTGTAATCAGACCATGACAGTAGGAGGGACTTAATGTTAGGTGATTGTCTTTACTGGTCATCACTGGTCCTGTGCAGGCCTCCTATCAGTATTAGTGGTACCTCTAATGGCATGATCCACAATGTGATAAATAACATTTGACTCACAAAAATGGGGCAGTGTGTGGCTCTGTGGGTTAGTGCCCATGATCGAAAGGTCACCATTTAAAATCCTGGCAAAATACTTTCACTGTTGGGCCCCTAAGCAAGGTCCTTAACCAAAACTGCTCTTTATTAGTTATATGTTGCTTTGGATGAAAGCATAAATAAATAAATGTAAATGTTTCCAGGTATGTGCAGGAAAAAGAAATATTGTACTCACCCATCAATAACCACTATACGAACAGTATTGGTTAAGAGTGTTTTTTTACCTCCAGTATTTTCCACTCAGAGTGCTTTAAAGTTTTGGACTTATGTTGCCATTTCTGTTTTGACGGAGGTATTACACCACTATATACTTCCTCTTTTTGAGTGTGGCACTAATTGTTTCTCCTTTATAAATGTCTGCTGAATGATTAAATATTTTTCTTGGAATTCAGTGGACATGCTCATG
The DNA here is from genome assembly GCA_011763525.2 of Mormyrus iriodes. Lineage (NCBI taxonomy): Eukaryota > Metazoa > Chordata > Actinopteri > Osteoglossiformes > Mormyridae > Mormyrus > Mormyrus iriodes. Next base: position 17,434,703 of record JAAGVU020000092.1, on the reverse strand, counting down.
TATGTGTTGAGTCTGTGGTTGAAAATAGAATCTGAAAAGAAAAAAAAAATAGACATCATTTATGCTTTTGGTACCTGCTTTTGGTTTTATCTTTGTCTTCTCTATAAACCACCCAGGCTATACACATGAGTCTGACTTGTGTTTTCTACCATTTCAGAATAAAGATTGAGGAAGAATATGCGAAGAACCTTTCCAAACTTTCACAGGTTCCATTAGCTGCACAAGAAGAAGGGTTAGTACTGCCATTGTTCTTTTCTGCAGAATAAGTGTTTTTTTTTTTTGTATTATAAAACAGGATCATTTTCACGTTGCATTGTAGGATGATGTAGTGTTTTACTGTTTCAATACTTTTAGATGCTTATTGCAAGAAATAAAATCACAGTCTCTGCATATTTTTTGAATGGTATGCAGCTTGGGGTTACTGGGATCTGTGTTCATTTTGTACAGTTCCTTTATCTAAAGCCACATGAGAAGGATCTGCTCATTTATCTTTAGTGGTAGAACAGTCGACTAAAAAAGAACAAACTAGAGAAAATATTCCTCAATGTAGAGACACACACTCCTTTAACTTGTTATATGGTTTCCAGCCCTCTTTTTCTTGTTCTTCATCTTTTTCATCCAAATCCTACCAGAAGCTGAGAGGGAGCAAAAACATGGACATTCTGCGGGTCCCCGAGGACCAGATTGGGAAACTCTGATATACAGTATATTACCTTCAAAAAAGAAAGATAGTGCTTTTGCCATGGCCACATAGTTTACTTACCTGTACGTTATTTAAACCTCTTTCACCACTCCCTGCCCCTACAGCCGTGGCCTCAGCTTCACTTTGCCAGCACATGTGTTTAACAGTAACACTGACAAAGTTCAGTGCTGCCTTTTAATGTTTCCATGATGGAAATAGGCATCTGAAAATCTGAACTGGATGTCGTGAAAAAGAAGGAGCAGAGAGTTCCCTGTAAATCACAGCTAGGCCTGCAAGGTCTTGCAGAAGGTTGAGATAAGTCAGCACACACTGAGGCATATTTTACATTACTTCAAAGCACATGAGATTCACTGTTCGTGGGCTTTGAAGTGATGAATAAATCACTGGTGGACAGAGCACCCGTTCTTGCCATTTTTTAACCCTATGAGGTCTGTGAAAGGCAATTTATTCTGTCAGGAACATGCATGTGTCTGTCTATGCATGTGTTCTGCTATTGTTTGTACCACAAGAGTATTCGTCATATACATTTTAATATGCTGTCTATATTGTGTCAGTAATTATAGTGCATCACTATATTTTTACATATACAAATATGGTTCAAAATGTTTTCATAGATCCTGTATGTTGAAACGTTGTATTGGCATAAGCACTGGTTTTATTGTCCTGTACCAAGGTACCAATCCACAGCCTATAGCAGCACTATCAGGGCATTGTAACAAGGGGCTATTGTTTCAATAACATCCACATTGTGCACAGTGGTCAGGCCACTCTTTTGCGATAAGACACATTTTAATTCAGGACAAAACTTCTGTTATTCCATCCATTTCCGTCCTTTGTTGTGAATCATGTGAATCATTGTTCTGCTGGCTGGCTTCTATATCCACCATCAGAACCACTTGTTAATTCATGAATTTGCTTGTTTTGTGGCTATAACATAAATGTGATTGTTCCCAAAGTGCTTGTGACACCATTGCTCTGCAGCACTGTTTTGTTTTTTTCTTTTATTGCTCTTGCATTTGTAAGTTGTAAGTCAGCAGTACTGAAACAAATGAACTGAATTAGCTGGAGACATATGCTTGACAATAAACATCAACAAGTTTAGTCAATAGGAAGTCAAGTATGCAGAAAACACAGCAGTGCTTAGAATAAGTAAATGAAAAAATTAGGCTTTTAAAGACATTGGGCCAGATTTACCAGTACAACCCCTCTTTTGTCATTAAAATAGTACTGTCTGGATTTACTAAAGACGCTCAGTGAAAAGTTAGCAGTGGTAAGGCACTGACACAGTTAATTTTGTGGCTGGCCGTGTTGCATAGGCATTTGGAGTTCCCTTTCAAAGCACGACATTTGAAGGAGGAGAGTATCTTAACGAATCACGCAGTGTGATGTACTAAGGTTTGTGGTAGGCAATTTACTGCAAATTGCACCCTTTTTAAGGCCGAAAATTAAGCATATCTTATTTTACGCTGCCCTTGGTGGATTGGGATGGTCATTATTTAAATGAACTGGCTGCGCTATTTTTTGATTGGGCCCTCAAGCTAATTTGCCCTGTTTGATCTGGTCCACTGAGTCTTAAGTTAGGTAAAATATTATTGTAACTCTTCAAGCTAACCCTCTAAGGAGTGTTATTCAATTATTCAATACCCAAAAAACCCAAAAACTTTAAAATCAAATATTGTAAGTTGGAATGTAATTGAAGCAATTGATATTGCTAAATAACATCTGATGAACATCTTTAGTGTTGTGCATTTAGAGGAAAGCAATTTCAAGGTTGAGGTATTCTTGTAATATATATTTTCATACATTTATTTGTAAAGCTTACTAAGAAATTTTGTGCCAAAAGCTAATTTAGAGATGACTGTCGAAAGTCAAAGAAATATTTTGTGTGTTAAACTCACTCTGATTTAATGAGAACTCTTGTCTTAAGCCACTGGGTTAAAAATACTTTATAATAGATGTTTCTGTTTTATTAGATATAATCAGTTTGCTATAGAATGTACAAGTGCCGAAAGGAAGGAGACAAAAATTGAAGTTAAAATTATCAATGGGCCTTACAGGATTAGAGAACTTGGCCGTGACATTTAAATATATTCAGTGAAGAATTTTGTTAAAGCGAATGGGTTAATGCCATAGCCTTTTTTACTGTAGCTTCAGAAGAATATTTAGATAGTGAGAACTCCCTGAAACACCATGAACATTATTTTGGACTGAGTGCTTTTCTGGTAATACTCTACAGAACACTTGGAGACGCTTGGGCTCAGCTGAAGAAAAGCCTGTCGGATGAAGCAGAAGTTCACCTAAAGTTCTCATCTAAGGTAATAGAGCATTCCATGAAAAGTGCTTCATACTGTTTAGTAGTTGCATACCTACCAGGCTTCATGTCATACTTAAGTATGGTTGCCTATGTATCACCATAGACTGACATCAAATCATAATAGTGAGAAGTGTTTCAGAAAGGCCAACATTCATATATTGTGGCAAGTTTAGCTATATTACTTTTGCCTTTTACTTAAGAAATTAGCCTTAGATGTTCATGACTGTTTTTTATGAGAATTATTTTAGTAGCTTAATTAAAATAGGCAAAAAATAAATAAGAAGTTCAGTTTATGGTGAATCTATTTAGGATGGGGATCCAAACTGGAAAACTGAAATGTATTTTGAAGCGAAGCACGCATCAATTGTCGCTACACAGCTTAAAAATATAGTGTATTATTTACCAATCTTATGACACTTAAATCTGAATGCATTTTATAAAAATATGTAAAAGCTAAAGGAGAGCTAGTGCTTAATCTGTAAACTCTAAGGTACCAGAGCTCATTAAGAGCACAGAGACCTACTGCGACCACCATTATATGAGGGACCGGCTCTCACTGACTTTAAATGATGTCACACACACAAATTGATCATCAACAATACTGCGCTATTAATTATGTAGACACGCAATAATGCAATATTTCAATTGACACCTGTGAGTTACATCAAACTGTAAGACAGACTTACCCTATTAGGTGAGTTTCATAGTTCAGAAGGTAACCTCATCTATTTTGCTGGCCAAAAAGTGGATTTTTCTGTGTGCACATGGTGCAGCTTTCTCCTTTAAAATCAAAAATCATAAAAGTAAAACATACTAATTTAGGCAGATTTACATTAAAAAAAATCATTCAAAACAAAGCGATTTTATAAATATGCATTTCTATAGTTAAATTTCTGTTTATTTCAAAGTTTGACTCAGACTAATTTTAACTTTAATTATATTAGGAGTAGGCATACTGCTAGGAGGTGCCAGACTGCAGACTGCTCTAAGCCAGAGGCACTGAAGCTGAGATTCAGCAGGCTCCGGCAGAAATTAAGCACTGGCTTCAGCTATGAACAATCATCTAGCAGTTCTTGTTATTTCATTATTATATGACAATTAACTACATCATAAAAAAAGTTTTAACATAAAATCTGATGATACAAGCTATGAAACATTAAATAAAATGTTACTAGTTGAATCTAAGTTACTTCTAAAGCAAGCTAGACTGTCACCATCTGAGTATTTCCATTAATGTTGTAGCCAACATAAACATTTACATGAAATTAAATACATAGGAATTCTTTAGTTTTCCCATATCCTGGTTTCATTTGAGACATATATGCAGGTGAGAACAAAGCTTGGGGTTCAGTGTACAGAGTCAGCATCCTCGGAGTATTTTGTGGTGTTAAGGGCTTTACCCAAGCACCTAATGAGGGTGTCATTTATTTGCCAAGCACAGGATTCAAACTAGTGATCTTTCAGTCAGCAGCACAGTGGCCTAACCCAGAGAGTCACACAGGGCCTGTACTGGCTATACAAATGACTGATTCTGGTTCCTTCATTTGGGCGCACAGTTGCATACCTACTGTACATCTGCATAATTGAATTAAAAATGGTAAAGCGTAGCTAAGGAGATGGTCCTGGTGCATAACTGTACTGGAAGAGCCCGCTATTTTGTAGGGGAATCTTTTGACAACCAGCAACCAAATACCAGCAGGTAGTGGGTTTGTAGAAATCTTACTGAATTGATATGTTTTTTTTTTCTAATATTTATGTTTGTATTTGTTTAGTATTACCGTATCCTGCTTCCATGGTGATATTGACATATTTTCCTTCAGAAGTTAGCAGTAAATGTTAAGTTACTAAATGAAAAAAAAAAACATGCTTATTATAAGATTTCCTGAATGTCGACATGTCATGAAGTCGGAAACTCCAAGATGACGTCAAGCACAAGGGAGGAAACTGATTTGCTTCAGTTTGTCAAAGCAAGAGGATACCGACACAAATGTCTGTTGTCATATGACCCAGAACCAGTGATACATCTTATATTTTTGAAACATGCAGCAAATTCCTTTCTGAGTCAGAATGCCTCTTTAAGGGTTGTGAAATAACGTTAAGACACATTCCCCCTGATTTTAGTGCAATTTAATGCTACATACTTATTCCTAGTTTAGGTATGGTGAAAACAAACATAACAGTATTGAATTGTGGTTCATAGTTAGACATGTAAGAAACATCAGTCATAACACATGATTATGTAGTTTGTTTTATTTCCTGTATACTCATGTTGATTTTCCACATTGTCGTGCAGCTCCATAGTGAGGTGGAGAAACCCCTCCTCACGTTCCGAGACAATTTCAAGAAGGACATGAAGAAATATGACCATCACATTGCCGACCTGCGAAAGCAGCTGGCCAGTCGATACGCTTCGGTGGAGAAGGTAGAAAAATGCCAATAACCCTTACCTGTCACTCTGGATCCATGTTGCCAGCTATGATTATAATATATTAACTCATGTAGGAAAAAGAGAAGTCAATAATGATTTACACCCGTCTTTACACACATTTACCTTAAGAACAGTGTGCAATTCCAGTTATAGCCTTATGATATAACTTGACCGTGACACTGTAATGGATAAGCAGCTGTGAAAGATGGACAGGTTGATAGATTGAGTGACTGGTGGAAGCTCTGACTGATTTTGTTATGATGAATCATAAGAAGTGCCATGTAATTTTGATGCAAAGCTAAATCTATATTTAGAAAATTTGACAGTTGTGTGATTAAGGTCTAATACACAGCTGACATGTTGATGGTGTGAAATGCAAAATTATTTTTAATCAAGTAATATGAAATTGGTCTTGCCGGTCTGTATTTGTCTGTATTCCACGCACTACATATGTGCTTTATTTTTTTTCCTTTGCAGCCTTCACCAGTAGAACATTTTTTTGGCAGTTTCAAACATACTTGTAATATGAAATAAATGAGGTATTTTCAGTGTAGTGAGCTATGCCCCAACACTAATTCCAGATAATCTTAATAAATAAGCTTATGTCACACACCAGTGACCAGGATAAGTTGTTGAAAGTTGGATGAATAAGTTTGTGAAACCATAGAAACCTTTGAGACCTTAAGGTTAAGATTAACTTCACTGGTCCCAGGGGTAAATTCTGGAATTCTTAATAACTTCTCAGCATAGATATCAAGACACCAGACAAGTACATCTTGGCAGTTATATTGTATATAAGGCATTTACATTGCAGTTAACATCTTGTCAAAAATTTTGATTGAACTAATCTTAATATTCATCTTCCTTTTGAGTAATAAGGGGGTATGTATTTTAGACAGGGCAAACCAAGTTATGGATATGTATGCGTGTCATATCAATATTATGAAGAAGATACTGTTGGAAGTGTAGCAAATCATGGAAGATAGGACAAAACTGAGGTTGATGGGCCTTGACTCATCTCTTGTTCCTCTATGCTGTTCAAGGCTCGCAAAGCACTAGCAGACAGACAGAAGGACCTGGAGATGAAAACCCAGCAGCTGGAGATCAAGCTCAGCAATAAGACAGAGGAGGACATCAAGAAGGCCAGACGGAAATCAACACAAGCAGGTGGGGAGCAATCAGCAGCTAGTCTCCAGTTTGATATATTTTGCTTCAAGAATGCTCTAATGATAATGAAAGATTAATAGAGAGTTGTACTCAATATGTGTGTATGAGTTTCATTTGGAGTTTCTTGGCTAAGTATTGACTGTGCGTATGAGCTCATTTTTGGCCTATTTTTAATGTAGTGTGCAAGTACAGTATGATCACAATATTGTTAAAAATAGTGGCACATGATGTTTAACAACAATAGCTTCTGGGCTGAGTGGTGGTGTTATCGTTCTGTCCAGGCAGTATTTAGAATCACAACAGACCTTGGAAACATATGTTATGTTCTATTTTCCTGGTGACCCAAAAGAGCAAGTGGGTGTAGGCTATTGCTGTAGTCCCTGGTGGCAAGTCCTTTTGGCAGAAACAGAGAACAGTTTTAAATGGAGGGTTTCTCCTGTCGACATCAGCCATGCTATACTCAGGATGGCTGGAAACACAAACATATGAGCTGTAAAAAAGGGGAAAAAAAACTGATGCTCTTGGGCAGCCTCATACACATAAGCAGACGAAGCCACTCAGGTTTCTGCTGTTGTATGTATTAACAATAGTGACTCGTTCACACACTTTGAAACATTTGTTTGGATGCACAGTGCTTGCCAAAAAGTCCCTTAGTAATGTGAGGTTAAATGCCAGGCCTGCAGATGATGATTATAGGGAAGGATTGCCAGCTGTAATTAATTTAGGAAGTAAGGAACTGAGCCAGTGAGTGAGTCTGATGCCTGTATCAGGCCTAACGGAGCCCAGAGCAGAGTGAAGCTGTGGCAGAGCAATGGAAGTTCATGGAATCTAAAATATGTTCTTTACTGAAAACATTGCTCGTGGGAGTTTTACTCACACAAAAATGTTCTGAGGGCAGAAGTAAAAGTGATTCTTTCAGAGAGATAACCAATCAGATGGTAGAGGAGGTGGGTCCAAGCAAGTAAAAAAGGCGGGACCAAGACATCTGAATCTGAAAATTTTCAGAATTATTATACTGAATATTAATTTATAATAAGCTTTTGACTTTTAATTACATGTTGTACAGAAAGAAAAAGGAAAGAAAACAACTAGTGAAAAATCTAAATATCATCCGAGCGTAAGGTGTTATTGGCAAAGTGTGCTTTACAGATACTTATGAAAAGCTAAAGAAATCTGAGAAAACAGCGTTTTGCGCATTTTTATTTTGATGTTAGCAATACTTTGTGAATAAGGTATTTTCTTGATGCATATATTGATTTCTAGAAAAAAAAATGCAAAAATATTTCTGCAAGGTGCTCCAGTATCATTGGAATGTAGCAAACACATTCTTTTAAAAACCCTTTGCTGGACAGAGCACAAAAAGTTATTATTGGAGTAAATTTAGTAATTGTTTAAAGTATATCATACAACCTGACCCCCCCCACATTTGCAGAATATGTAACTGTAAGCAACAAGATTTGTCATTATTAGTATTATAATTATTAGTAGTAGTAGTAGTGTTAGTTCATGTACAGTCAAATACTTTTAAATATTACCAAATGATAATTCATGTATTAGATCATGGGTTTTTAAACATTTATAAATGATTTAAGAAATACCAGCTAAAGTGTTTTATTACTATTCAGTAACACATTATTCATATCCATTATTCAATCATTAATGTCTGACTAATTAAACAGACATCTTCACACATCAGTTATACCTTTTTCATTTACCACGAGATTTTTGTTCATGGGCTGTACAGACTTAAAACGACCGATTTCATATTTCCCTCTACTTAGTGATAGAAAGAAATTAGGCTTTTTGATGTTTACAAATCATTTGTTGATTAATTGAAGATCATTTTGCAGTAATCTAAAGTAGTAACTGTTCATGCACTCCATCAGCTGAATTGAGTGGCATTGAGTTTTGAGCTGACAAAGTTTGTGCCCCATTTAATTAAGTGAGCAATGCATCCTAAGGAGAGGTTAATTAAAAAGTTTAACTGCATGCTTATAACACAGAACAATGGCAACATAAACAACACCACAGTTTTGTAACATTAACAGTAACATTTACAGACTACTTCCTCGAACAAAAATATCTTTCTACAAAAAAACAACAGCATTTAGCAAGTCCAATTTTCTGCAAAAAAAAATATTGCATTTCAGATGATATACTCACAATAATGCTAAATCACAAGTTGAACCTAATAATACATGAATCATCAATTGATAACAATTGTAAGTATTTGAATATACGTGAACTAATAATCTGTGAAGTGTTATATAATATTTGTTGCTGACTTATTCATGAAAGTTATTCTGTAGTGTTACCATGTCTCATAGTATTAATTTGTAGTTGTTGCTGCCACCTGTTGGACACCCTATATACTGTCCTTACAACAAGTGAAGTAATTTAGTTTTTGCTATATTATTCTTTTCTGATTCATCATACTTCACGTACAACCTCATTGACACAAAGTACGTAAAGATTTCAGTGCTTCTATATTTATTTTTTATGTATTGTCTTATGATACAATTGTGGCTATCCCTCAGGGATTATGTACATTGTAATAATACAATGCAAATCCAGCATAATGACCATCTTTTTTGTGCATTCCCTTCTATAGGGGATGACCTTATGCGCTGTGTTGATCTTTACAATCAGTCCCAGTCCAAATGGTTTGAGGAGATGGTGACAAGCAGTCTGGTAATTACTCATAATAACCAAAGACATCATTTCATTACCAATTTCTGTGGACTTATATGTACTATTATATGAACTACAATACTGTACAAAATTATTTGACTGTCCAACAAAATTATGTTTAAAGCTGTTTATCTGGGCAGTCATTACATACTTGTTACTACAAAAATATTACTTAGCATTAGAATATATACCAATATACAGTAATACAATAAAAAACATTACGTTTTTCTTTATTCTGCTAAAAGTTACTTATATCTTCTTGGGTGGCTATAAAACATATATGTTTGTCCCCATAACAATACATATTGGGGGCACCCCAGCCATTCCATATATTTGTTAAATTTCACCTTCAGCTCACCTCATTAGTTAATTAATTTTATGAGGTATTGAATAGCTTTACAAGGTGTAGTCAAGTTCAGCAAAAACAAGGTTTTATTGGATCGTAGCTGCAAATACTTTGGTACTTTTGAAAGTACTGTGTATGACGGATATGAGCCTGGACATTGAATAATATGTAAAACAGAATGCATAAAGATACACTTTCTTCTGAATTCTGTTATTTCTCTTAGGAGCTGGAAAGACTGGAGATTGAACGTGTGGAGATGATAAGGCAGCTTCTTTGTCAGTACACAACTCTACGGCATGAAACAGACATGTTTAACCAAAGTGTAAGTAGTGATGCATTAATAAGGACATTTCTTTGATTATTAACAAGTGTAGTTTGTGATGATGAGCCCAATATCTGTAAATATTAAATACAATTTGTGTTCATCCACCCTGGAATCTGCATCACTGCTGGAAACTCCCTTTAGGTTATTCCTAACACAGTTTTGCATATTCAGTTATCCATGCACATTTTTTTTTTCTGTTGTATTTTGTCTTTTTTAATTTCCATTAAAAATGGAATACCCACACAAAGATTCAAGATGCTTATGCGTCTTACTTCATGTGTTCAACAGACCATGGAGCCAGTGGATCAGCTGCTTCAGAATGTGGACCCAGCCAAAGACAGGGAGCTGTGGGTGAAGGAGAACAAGACTGGGGAAGTGCGACCTGTGGACATGGAGCTCTAGGGGGTGATGGCCCAAGACCACACTCACAGAAGTGTTGGCTGCCGCTCAACTCAAAATTCTCCCACCCTCCTATCATATAAGAACATTCCAAACTCAGAGCATGAGACTGTTAAGGCCAACACTGCTAAATGTAGGGTTACTGTACCATCCTCTGTGCGCTTCAGTTTGGACAATGTAACAATCATTTCATGTAAGGTCTCACCATATCTCTTAAAAGCATCAGGAAAATAAAATGCATCATCAGAGAACAATAACATGCAGACGCTTTAAGGTGTGAGCTATAATACATGCATTTTCATTAGTAACACTTTATTTTATGTTTAACATTTATGATCTTGTTGATCAGTGACTAATTAGCAAGGTAATTACTACATAATCCAAAGGTATTTTCTAGTTTTGACATTGACAATTTCATTGTGAATAGCTGTGTTTGCTGATATGTTTTTATGAGCATTTAATATCCAAAACTAGTGAAAACTTTGTTCTCGTAAAAAGTTCATCTGATAATGTCCAATCAGTAATTTTTGTCTTAACTCAATTAGCAGTCTTTACATTACTGGACCACATAAATAGAAAGGGCTTAATTAAAGATCAGCAAAATACTAAGGAATCTCATGTCAGTCGCTCTTGTATATAATCTCTCAATGATTATGCAGAATGTTAATGGGAAGATGATAATTCTCTTGAAAGTCATGGCTGACAACAACATAGTGATGCACGTTTGGTAGCAGCCTATGGGCTGTGCAGCCCCAAGTGCCTTGTCTCCAAAGTTAAAAGTCCTGAAGGTCTCGTAAGTGTACACTCTTATGTGTCTTGTCATGCTTTGTCCATCTGAAGGCAAGGTTGGTTTGCCCCTAGTGGCGCAGGGCTCACCAGAAGTTCATTCAAAGATCTTGATTCCCATCCTCTTTGCCCTCCCAAAAGTCAGATGTAGGTCCAATAATATTTTAGCACTGTCTGATAATTTAGAACAGCACTCTGCTATAAGGAAGTCATTCAATTTATATCACTTTGACAAGAATATAATGTGATGCAGCATATTTGTAAACTATTAATAGACTGTAGCTGACTCCATGCTATGTATCCAGCCATCTAAATTCAAATTTATATACGTATAAGTTTATCTCACATTTGCATCATCCATTGATCTGTCTATCCATTTCCTCTGAAACGGCTCTACTTGCTAATTATTCACAAATGACAATTATATTTATATCATTATGTGTTAAATCAAAAATAAAGTGTTATCATTCTACAGTATTTTTATTTATAAATTTTATTTTCTAATGTTAGAAGTTGAAGTAGAAAAGTTATATTATGTTAAAGATAATTATCATCCAGTGCCTTGGGAGTGGAAGAGATGAAAACAGTTTTCATACACACTCATTACATCAAGTTACATATAAAATTCTTATGTGATGGGAATATAGTATGTATGCATAGACACAGAGAAATACACCATGACTTCTATGTTGGACAAAAAGAAATATATATATATATACATACACACACACACACACACACACATACACACAAAAGACATATATAATGCTATTTTAAACATTTTGCATGTAGACTTTTTGAGAATAAATAATAAGATATTTATGGGAAAGTGCATTTTATTGGAGGAATTAAACAAAAAAAATCTAATTAAAATGCAGATCCTGAACAATAACATTAAAATTATATTCAAATTTTATCCTAAATGTTTGTGCCCACTAAATCTGAAGTTGATATCATGACATAAATGTGCTAGTTTTTTACACTGGTGCAAACAGCTTGTGCTATTTGTACAAAAATGATAAAAACCTTTCTTTAAGAATTTTATATTTTAGGAAGCTTCATTATACAAACACAGTTGCATTAATTAAACAGATTCAGGGAAATATCTGTCAGCACACAAATGAATTCCACATCACAGATATGTCATTAATATAGATAAAACAGTAACATTATCAGCAGACAAGTGTTTTTAATTTTGTTCTTGAAGATAGACCTAGAATTTTCTGTAACATATTTCTGAAATTTGACATGATCCAGATTGACTGTTCATATCTGCAACTTGGTGATACAGGAATTGTAAAAGCAATTTGTTTAAATAATAATAATAATAATAATAATAATAATAATAATAATATATTTGGTGCAGATAGCAGATATACAGCAGAATGGAAAGTCTTTATTGGCTTTGGAAAACTGTACATTCTCATTTATCATATTATTTTCAAGGGATTTCACCATTAGACACTGTACATGGAATTCCTTTATCCCATCACGATTAAATCTTACGATTTTTAGTTTTGTAGTTCACTACAGTCAGAACGCCAGGGTCAGATTTAAGTAATCTAGCCATGGATTTATTATAGGACATTTATATTGCTATAAATCATGAAGATGACATTTAAACTGTTGCTCACAGAAGAGTTCCATATACTGTCTGCAGAATCTCAGCTCAAAGTCAGACGATGACCTTTTCACTATGAACACCTCATAGTGCCTACATGGATGAAAACATGAGAAATTGTCCTTGTACTGCTGCCCTTATTCCATTTTTGATTTGTTTGTGTGTGTTGTTTTTGTAAAAATACATTTTTCAGAAGCGTAATCTTGAAAGCCTTGTGCACTCAAATAGCAACAAGTTCCTGCCATAATATTTAAACTGTTTAATCAGTTCTTAAAGAGAAATAAATGATATGCAAGCATTTGGCAAAGACCTGCTTAATTTGGTATGTTTCAGATAAGATTTTCAATAACTGAACTTTATTATATATTAATGACCTTTGACATCTTCTAAGAAATAAAGTACATGATCAAGTGTTTTTCCTGTCAAAGTATAGAATAATATGGCATGTTTCTGAAACCACCCAGAGGCAAGCAGTTATCATAGGCTAAAGATGTCTTGTGAAGGTCCATACTTCATCATGCATGTCAGGGTTCTTTGCATGGCATGTTAACAGAATACAATAAAAAAATTACATGTGTTTTTATTTCCGCTTATAACTGGAAAAAGTGATTTTTATAGTTAGGTCATGGGGACATTTTAAGTTGAATTTGAGTCCAAGTGTGATTTATTAAAATGTGTATATTGTCAGTTTGTATGTTTTTATAATGAAAAGGTGATTTATTTTAATGCCAAAAAAGCATAATTTCACCTGCTATAGTGTGGAAATCCAGAGTGCAATCTGGCATTTTTATCAGCTGTAGGACATTTATAAAACATATTTAGAAACTTCCTGCAAATTGACAACCAAACTTTACCCAAAATAACAGAGGTAGAGATAATATATTAAACTTTTTTTTTTAATGCAATGCTTATTTTTATACAAATATAATTACATGTAACACTGTTTTCATTATTCTGATTTAACTGGATAACATTTTCAACAGAAGTGTATATTTCACAGCTTGATTTTTTTTATTGAATTACTCAATTACTGATGTACATGTTGTTACTGTTTCATATTGATGTATGTATGTTGTGCAAAGTGTAATATGGCAAAATGGTTCAGTTGAAATTACTAGAGCATAGCTTTTTTATTGTAAATGGAAGTATACCTGCTCGTCAGTGAAAGTTTTGCATTAATATAAAAACTGATTAAACTGGATGTTAATTTTTTTTGTGTTATATCTTGTAAAACAATGTACAGTGTACATTTTAAAATGTGCTTTTAGATATTATATATACGAAAATCTATCAATTTTTTAAAATTCTGCATCTTTAACAGATTATTATTTTTAGTATTATTACTATTATTATTATTATTGGTGAATGAGGAAATAATTCCATATGACTCCTGTTCAATCATTAAGTAACACCAGTTAACTGGAGTGGTATTCTATTCAACGTTTGAAGAATATAAAACCATTTACAACCTTGTATACAATTTCTTGAATAATGAACTTAAAGAAACACAAACTGAATGTCTTAGTTAAAGCAATTGTAGCTGTATATACAATAAGTGGCCACTGATTGAAGCTAGATACAAACCCCTTTATCTCCAGAACCACTGCAAGCATAGGCGAATTGTGTCTTCAGAGAAGCCTCTCCGTACACCAGTAAATTTTGCGTGAACATCGATTATCAAAAAAGGGAAAAGGGTAGGTGTTCATGCGCCCCCCCTCCCCACATGCCTGACACACAGAAAAAAATCCATGTCTAAACTTCCATATAATTGACCTTCTGACTTAGTTTCAGTTCTTCTGCAAGTTCAGCATTTCCCTAAGAAACACATGTCACAGAATCTGGAAGATGAAATGTTGGATTTTCTTCCCCCTGATATGTACTGATGTGTACATACATACAAAATCACAAGACAGGTCCTTCTCCATCTTACTGTTTTTGTTGAGTTTTGATAAGAGAAATATAGGTTAACCTACAGGGGTGGTCAAAATCACAGCAAAAAACAACATATAAAAGGTTCTAATTATGGTATAAAAGTATAGCTAAAAGTTGAATCATATTTGGTTAAATGCTCATTATCAGTATGTGTCGGCTGAAAAAGAAATCTGACAATCAGCAGTTTGTTATGTGTTTTCAAAGCAACCTGTGGCAACAAATTTCTGAGGAGTTTGTGAAGACCTGAATGGTGCCATTTCCAAATGAGAAGAAATCCAGAAATCAAGGACTGGGTGAGGGTCAAATATCATGGCAGCATATGCCAAGAATAGACGTCAGAAAAGAGGAGCAGTGGGCTGAAATCAAAGCCTACTGACAGGGATAGATGGATGTTTAACAGGATAGTGGCCAAACCCCACAAAACTGCAATTTCAAAAATGACCACAGTTTCAACAAAACCTGTAGGATGTGAACACAAAGCTGGTTTTTATGACTGTATTGCACAAAGACACATACCCTGGCGCCCCGGGCAATGGAAAAAGTAATATGGTCTAATGAGTCCTCTTCACTCTTTTTCCTGCACCAGGAGAAGAACAAATGGTGCTTTTAACCTACAATTTCAGTTGGCGTTCAGCAGTTAAACATGGGAGAACCCTGACTGTGCAGACAGCCATTCTGCAAATCATTCGATCCAGTTATTGCTCTGCATGATCAGATATTATGAGGCTATTTTACAGGACTTCTTGGTGCAAACACTGTTCCCTCATGATGTTCACTAATTCTAAGGCCCAACTGCCAGATATAAATATCTATATGAGAAAGATATCCTGGAGCACAGAGTTTAGAAGTAGATTTCCACCTCCTGCATCCTCAGGACTGGAAGTTTTTCTTTAACATCTTGTTTTATACTGCCATCTGCTGTAGTTGATTCCTTCTGCCTTTGAAAATCCAATATGTATGTATTTATATAATTCAATGATGGTGAAATGTAAAAAAAGACTTTTATTATTAAAAACAAATTTTCACAGTCCAGAGTAAATGTAATTATCAATTAACATTGAGTCTGTTTCTGATGATAAACTATACATTATGTCTACTACGTGTGACCGCACAGTTTTACTCCAAGTCAATGTACAGTTTTTACCTACTTGCCGCCCTTGATTATAAATTTATGGGAGCCTGTGAGGGGTTGGCATGGTTAGCACTGCTGCCGCGCACCTCAAGGACCAGCGTTCGAGTCTCCACCATGGCTCCATGTATGGAGTTTGTATGTTCTCCCTGTGTGGTCATGGGGTTTCCTCCAGGAACTCCTCGCAATTCAGATACATGCTGAGGTTAATTGGAATTCCCAAATTATCCATACGTGTGAATGGTTTGTGTGAGTATGCCCTGCAGTGGGGTGGTGCCCTATCCTGGGTTGTGTCCCTGTCTTGTGACATTAGCCTCCTGTATAGGCTCCAGACCTCCGGCGACCCTGAATAGCATAAGTGGTTACAGAAGATGGAAGGATGGGAGCCTATTAGATGGGGAGAGGGCACGGATGTTTCAAGGGATGGTAATCGGTCAGTGACAGTTAAACGTAAGTAGCCCTTTTTCAGGAAATTCTCTAACTCACAATTTGTGGATTGCCTCTCGCTAATTATTTGCTGTATTACACCCAATAAGCATAACTGTACTGTCCATTCATGGACTTATACATAGTACACCATATATTTTCTTACATAAAAAACCCACATAAAGCATCGAAGTCATTTTGAATTATAAAAAGAAATAATAAAATGTATCAGTTATTTTCCTATGACATTCATAACTGTTACTTAATCATCAATCATCAGCTTCTTCAGGGAATTCAGATAAGCTGGGATGAGGGAACTGACAGAGTCGTCATCATTGATAATCTTCTCTCCTCTACCCTCTGATCCAACAGAGCTGGGTGATCGGACCATCCCAGGGAAGGGGGTGCTGTAGCCCTGCAGGCAGAACAAAAAGTAACATTTCATGCAGAACTCAATCAGGAAATAGTCTCTATGGCTCCCCAATCCCTTTTACACTTAGTAAGAAGGAGATAAGCTTTATACACACACAAACACGCAGATAGTTACAGTTTAGTTACAGATACATGCTAATATCTACACAGGATGAAAAATGAAGATGATAATGCATATTTCATCCCCCCAGGTACCAGTGAAGTCATTTTTTCTGGATAAAAATCCATTATGGCAATCATTAGTCAGAGACTGGCTCTGAAGTACAGATACAAAGGACTAAACGGCATTCTGGAAATGACAAAAGTGCGCCGAGAGAACAGAAAATGGATTAACAGCATACAAGAACATCAAATGACTTAGATACCCCCAGAACGCTGCTGGCTCAGTAATCAAAAATAGAAAGCTACATCACTCCACCTGATGACATCCTAGGAATGGCCATCCCTCCAAGCAGGGTCAGCAATAAATGTGAAATTTGATAAACATGGCTTTGCTGAACTCCTGATTCATTTTCTTTTAAGTGCAAGGCAAACACAGTAACTATATATATATATATATATATATATATATATATATATATATATATATATATA
>JAAGVU020000092.1:17406527-17417298 GCA_011763525.2 Mormyrus iriodes | reverse complement strand
TTCTGACCTCCTCATATATTTTTTTTTAAGAGCAAGACACACACAGTAAATATATATATATATATATATATATATATATATATATATATATATATATATATATATATATGTGTGTATATATGCACCGAAGGGGCTGTGCACTTACAGAGGAGTATCCCTTGCTAAAGCTTCCTCTGCTTTTTGTCCTAATTTTGGTTAGTGCTGACTCGGCAATATCTGCTCGCTCCTCTGCGTCATCCAGCTCATGAACGGTCTTCCTGTACTTCGCCAGATTCATGTTGGCTTGCTCCTCCTGATTGCGTTTTGTGTTGGTAACACAATAAAGAACAACATCATATAGCAAACAGCATTACATTAATGCGCCAGAATTCATATTTTCAAATGAATCCTTTAACACCGAATTATGAAATAAAGCCACACTACGTAATAACTTGATAAAATGTAACAAATTTGTAGCCTACATTATAATTTTATATCGCAAGATTAACACAAATAAACATTATTATTATTATTATTATTAGTAGTAGTAGTAGTATTAGTATTATTATGACATTGCCCAAAAAACAGCATCAATGTGTTGTTGTGATCCATTTCTGTGTGTAACAACACATTATGTAATAACATCGCATTATGTGATGAAAATCTGTTACATTTTCTCAAGTTATTCCATAATGCAGTATTATTACATAATACATTGTTATAAAGCCTTTCAGTAAATCTCAAATAGGTTTGATAAGCAAGAGGGAAGACTTCAATACAAGCATAAAATCAATGCATGCCAGTCTTGCAAAAGTCCATACCGCTTCTTCAACTTGTCTCTTATAGGCCTTCATCTTGTTCTGCAGCCTCTCTACCAGCTCTTGCATCCTCTGCTGGTTTTTCTGGTCCTCCTCAGACTGGAACAGCAGTTCCTTCAGACGCCGCTCATTTTTGCGTAAAGTCTTCACTGTCTCAACGTGCCTCTTCTGCTCTGTGTCCAGCTCCAACTCCAGCTCTTTCACCTAGACGCAACCATTCATAACATTGATTGCAGAAAAACAAATAGATAAGTACTTGGCAACAGCCTGCCAACACAGAGACCAGAGATAGGTATGTCTTTCAAAACCAAAGGTTTCACTTACATCGTAGGATTTATAGAACTATGGATATTCTGGTAACATTTTACTTGACAGGGCACAAATACTTAGTAATAACTCAGTTACTACTGAAATACAAATCATGAACAAATCCTGAACAAATATAGTTGCTACTTGAGATGAAACGTGTCACGATTCATTAATGATGAACAAACAATGAACAAAATGAGATCTGTATCTCACTTGTGCTATTCATGAATTGTTCTTTCAGTAGTTCACAAAGGTTTACAAAATTTACAGATATAATAACAAACATAGGGGTGGCACAGTGGTGCAGTGGTTAGCACTGTCGCCTCACACCTCTGGGACCGGCGTTCACACCTCTGCCTGGGTTCCATGTGTGTGGAGTTTGCTCCGGGTACTCCGGTTTCCCCCCACAGTCCAAAAACATGCTGAGGCTGACTGGAGTTGCCAAATTGCCCCTAGATGTGTGTGACTAGTGTGTGATTGTGCCCTACGATGGGTTGGCACCCCATCCTGGGTTATTCCCTGCCTTGTGCCCTCAGCTTCCGGGATAGGCTCCGGACCCCCTGTGATCCCGAATAGGATAAGCAGTTACAGAAAATGGATGGATGGATAACAAACATACTAACTGGTTGGGATAAAAGTTGCATCATCATTCATTAATGATAAACAAGTATGAGATCAGTATTTCACTTGTGTTATTCATTACTACTTCCTTCAGTAGTTCGCAAAGATTTTCAGAATGAACAAATATAGTAACTGTGTGAGATAAAACATGCATCACGATTCATTAATGATGAATTAACGTTAGATCAGTATGTAACTAAGATTTTGTTTGTCGTTAATTAATACATAAGTAATAGTATATAATAAAATATAGTATAATTCTACATTATTTGTGCCCCGTCAAGTAGTTACCAAAATTCCTTATACATCTTCAGTGTCAGTCATATATTCAGTGAATAATTTCCTTGACTAAATTGTTATGATGCAATCAACCCTTAATACAAAATGCTTAAAACACTGTAACATACTGATAGTTTAAAAAGTCTTTGAAAGCTATTGCATGCTGATTTAAATTTAGTAAATGACTGAAATACTGAAAGCTGGCCTGATCCAGGGCGTACTTGTAGTTTACCTTCCCTTCTAACTTCTGGATGATCTTCTTTCCCCCCTTGAGGGCCAGTTGCTCAGCCTCTTCCAGCCGAGCTGTTATGTCCTTGACCTGGGCCTCCAGGCCCTTCTTCGCCCTCTCCAAATGCAACGTGTGCTCCTGCTCGTGCCTCAGCTCCTCTGCCAGCCGGTTGGCCTGTAGTAAGGCACAGCAACAACATTAGATATGGTACAGCATGACATAACAACAAAATACGCCTCTTTTTTAACTTTCAGATGCAGTAATTAAGGTCACACAGTTATATCAAGCGTGGACTTATGCGCCCCATGGGTCAATAACTGGAACCTTTTAGTTACAATTCAAAACAGATAAATATCAAGCTTCCAACTGCCTGTGAAAATCATGTCTTCATCAAAAGTCTTTTCATTATCTCGAGAAAGACTAGTGGAGACTTTGATTGCATATTCCATGGATTTCTGTTATCCTTTTCTATCTAAAGAAATCAGGGATGAACAACCAAACAACACCACGGCAATGAAGTAAAGCCATACCTCACACATGGCTTTCTTGGCCTTGTCATTTGAAGCCCGCAAGCTGCCCACTAGCTCTTCGTGGTCTTGAGTCATCTGTTGAAGGTCTGCTTCTAGCTTTCTCTTCCCATTGTTAGAGGATTGGAACTGCAGAGCAGGTGGGCATGGCCTGCCATTAGCTGCACTCCCATTCACTATCAGGCATTGCCATGTCTATAAGTAACTGTAACCGCATTAAGTAAGCAATCTATACTGTATCTGGTTATGCAAAATTTTTAATTTTCAGAAGAGGGAATTCCCTTAATGACTTCATGCATTAATGGGAAAGAAAAACTAAATTTTTCTTTAGTGTAATTAGATATCCATCTCTTACCATCATCATCTTGTGGAACATGTGCCCATAATTTCTGTAGTGTGTTCATGCACATGACTGTATGGAAAGCAGTGTCAGAGAAGCAGACCTGGTTACTTATGTCATTGTATTTTTCAGTCGTTTCCAGTAATTCGGTCTCCAGGCACTTGCGGGCCCTCTCTGCCACCTCCAGACCAGCACGGGTCTCCTCGCCCTCTGTCATCAGCGTAGTACAGCGGCGCTCCAGCAGGGCGCGCTCCTCTCGCAGTTCCTCCTGCTGCCGCATGGCTTCCTCCGCTTGGGTTTGGAGATCCTGCCAGAGACGTGGAAGGAATGAGGACTCACATGTTTAATAGTTTGTGAGCACAGCATGATTATGGAACACATATTTACCGATATATATTCCAGTTATTTAATTTGCTGGTATTATCTACTAGTAATTTTAGTATTTTTGTTATAAAGAGGCATGGATTTGCGTTACATGGAGAATCCTGAAGATGGCACTGTGACCCTGCATGAAACTCAGCAACAGAACAAATTTATGTTGTACACACTGAGATCAAGAATAATGTGGTATTTCAATTTACTATATAATGACAAAGACTGATTTTCTTAAGCATTTTATGCGCTCAGTAACTTTACTTCAATTGCAAAGTCAATGACCTGTGCTCCTGCTTGATAATAATTAGTTTATAACTGGATATCAAGAATGTAATTAAATTAAAATAAGGTTTACCAAGTTATCTGCTCATTTCATCTGGTTGTTTTGGATATAAGCATTTCAACCTCAGTTTTCATTTGTGCAGTTTCAAACTCAGTTTAGACCAACACATTTTATATTTACTTAAATTACATCACAAGTACAGATTTGTTATTATTATTATTTCTATACATTTATTATTTTACCACAACCCAGTACCAGATAAGCTGGAAGAGATTTGGATGGATGGACATCATTTTTCCGTTTGAATTTTCACTATTTATGTATCCTTTCATAACTTGAACAAAAGAGGGTGCTATTTTCACAGAATCCCCAATTGATATCCATTTGATTATTTCATTTATTTAATATTATTCAAATGGTCAGGCCCGACATTTAGACTTAAGTCTAAACCATGCCGGTTTGGATTTATCAAATTTGGCTCAGCATGAATTGAAAAACCCTTGTAAAAACCTACAATATGTTCATTTATCTGCCCTGAACTTTTTCTATCAGGTTATACAGAACATACAGAATAGAATTTCACTATGCCTCTTTCAAACTATAAACTAATTGCTCCTTGCAGTGCTTAAACCAATTATCTAGTTATTGGCCATTTAGTTTCTGATTCTGTCAATCCATATGAAGACACGGACAAAATTAGAAAACAATGGTGACCGGCTTAATCATTCAGGACAATGAGCCCATGTTTTTGTTTCTGTTAAACTTCATGCATGCTGCAAATTAATTTTCCTGTTTGCTGGTTTGTTTTACTGTTTAATGATCTCTACTTATGCAATAATTTTACTGTCATGCAGACACTCTACCTCCAACCGTTCTCTGTTTCCTTCATTGCCGCCTAGATCTACCTTGTTGTTATTGAAGTGTTACTGAAGCCCTCAACATTTTTGGTCATGCTCCAGATCAGCAACTGCTTCCGAGGATGTATTTCTTCAAAGGGCTCTCTTCATCTTTCCCCCCTGCACTCTTCTCTGTTATTAACTTCCCAGATTTTTCTGCTGGGCCATATACTGTTTTATCCCTGTCATTGTTCAGATTTCATTGTAATTTCATATCATTTCCTCGTGCCCCGCAGCTTTTTCCAGGGGTGGGAGTTACGTCTTTCTATTTCTATGTATTTTTTAATCCTTGCTCTGTTACTCTTTTTTTTTTTTACATTTATTTAATGATATATTGGACTTGCTGTTTCGATGCTTTCTGGGAGAACCTGTATTCTCCCAACTGCTATAAACTTTTTTTTAATACCTTTCATAACATTTGAATGATAGTTTTGAGGGTTTTTGAAAAGCCCTGAAAAACATTATTCCCCTTTTTTACATTTTAACATTTTCCCTTAATTTTAAATAGTCAGCTGGAGATCCCTTAATGCGTTTCTTTTATTGTGCTTGCAAACTAACAAATAGTGCTATTTAATTTTCTGTAATTCCATGCTCTGTGGAGCATTTCTGGCATTTTTCACAATACGTTTCAGATCGTGACACTCAGCATGACCTTCTACATTCAAATCTTAAGTTCTGGTTGAAGAATTCTCATTGTACTATCATTTCTTCTTGGATCTTTCCCAGTCTAATGTATATTACCCATTATAATCTGAATGTAATTATTTTACTCAGTTTTTCCCCAAATACAATCACTGCTACATCACAGTATATAAGATATTGTAATCTTTCAGAAAAAAAGTTGTTTCAGTGTCTGCAGGATCTTTGCTTCCGTTTCTGAACACTGAACAAATTAAATGTACTGTATACATTCGATGTCAGATAATGTGCTAGAAAGTACTATACACACCTTTTCAACAACAATGGACAGTTTTAGGATACCATATCGAAATACTGAATCAGAGAAATTCACACTCACTACGGTAAAAATAACTCTTAAAAGCTATAGGCTTTCATATCAGTTACTGGTAATGTGTTACTTTACAGCTGTTATTTGATAGTCTGCAGCAACAAACAAAGATTCAGGAATTAAACTTTCGGGCAAAGGAAATTCCCAGAAGAAATAAATATGTTTAGCCTTCTTCATCATTACATAATAATTTATGCACCACACAAGATTTATATATTATTTTTATCATAGCTTAGAAACATAAGCTAGGACAGATGATTGAGCATCTCTAAGGTTTACAAGTGTAATAAAAATATTTAATTTAAATTTAAATAATATTAAAAGGATCACGTAAATCCTGAAGTTTGATTTCAATATGGCTCATCTAAAATGTATCTGTTGCGAGAATCAATGTAAGGGCTTAGACCCTTAAGCACCATCCATCTGCAATAAAACTGTTCCCTGCTCCCTGTGGGGTCTTCAGGGGATAAAGCTTACTTTAATCTGCAGCTGCATCTTCTTCATGGTTTTCGTCATTTCCCCGTTGTTCTTAGTCAATAGGTCCAACTGGAGCTCTAGCTCATTGATGTCACTCTCCAGTTTCTTCTTTAGCCGGCCAGCTTCTGTACGACCTTTCACCTCAGTGTCCAGACTTGCCTGCAGGGACTCCAGTGCCCTTTGGTGGCTTTTTCTGGAAAGGAAAAGAGAAGTAAAGTTAGTGTTACTTTTCGTTTCTTGAAGGCCATTTCTACTTTTGCAAATGCATAAAAGTATAAACTTAGCTCAGTATTTTATCAAATTATAATACCAGTTATAATTAAATTTAATTACATTCTGGGATAGACTCCAGAACCCCACAACCAGAGGTGGAAATTTCAGGTCCGGAAAGTAATAATTCAGACCAAGATTTTGTTTCAACCAGCCAGTTGATTATGCAGAGTCACAGTCACAGAGAACTCGACTGGTTGGTTGAAACAAAATCACGGTTTGGATTTTTACTTTCTAGACCTGAAATTTCCACCTCTGCCTGCAACCATGCGTAGGACAAGTAGTATAGAGGATCAATGAAAACTGTATTGGTCCACATATTTTTCTCTAAAAAATTACACCTAAAAGACTGGGGTCATCCTACATTTGAGCACTAGAATTTAAATGTCATTATAGAATACCAGATGGCGTAAATAATCTGCTTCCTAGTTGTACACTTCAAATGTAATCGACAAAATAAACATTGTTTTAGCAATATCACATTGTATGAGCGGTGATCACCATTTCAGCTTTCTGCCTGTGTAGGGTCCCAGAGGCAAACTTTTTCATTTGTTCTGACCCCACCGACCGTCCACAATTAACTGACAATTTGGTGCTGTGGGGTTGGTCAGCACGACAAATTATGCAGTTATTGGCATGCTTTATACCACACCGCGACTGTCTATAAATAGTGTAAATTAATATGCGTATTAATGTCGTTATGTTAATGGTAAATTATAACTGTGTAATGTTTGGCGGGGAATGCGTCTGTTTCGTTGGTGTGTAACCGTGAGTGTCATGTAAATTGTTGGCTTCTTGCCTGTACCACAAAGAGAGTTTCATTTTAAAAGGGCTGCCATCTTCTTTGTTAAAATGATTCAACCACTCGTCACAATATGTTTTTCTTTTGCTCTTTTTATGTGGGTCTATTGCTTAGAAAACTCTCTCTCCCTCTAGGGTCATGGAGTTTTTTAATATTAACTATCTATCCTTCTCCCCCTATATAATACAAAACAATACATGTGTGTATTGGAATGTTTGCTGTTTTATGCACTTATTGTATTGCCTGTGGTTGCTTTTTACCAGTGAGATGGTAAACTTCTCATATGTTTTTGCCAAATAAAATTATTTTTCTTTATTAGGATAAGATTTGGTGTTCCAAAAACAGTTGTAAAAAAAGTGGAGGGGGCCATCTTATAATCAAGGCCATCTACTATTCGGGCCAAAATGATATTACATTGGTCATAGACGCACTAAGTAAAACAGAAATATTTAAAAATGTGAACGGATAGATAGATAGATAGATAGATAGATATACATACTTTAACTAAACTCCTTAGAGAAACATTTAGCTGCATTGCCAAGGAGTTTATTCAAAGGAACTTGTACTTTTCCCTCAGGGCTGAACATTTTGCCAGAGTTATTGGAGTAGTAAAGTAGGGCACCACTTGAGACTTAAATTGGCTCCCTTTCAGGTTACAAAGCCAGACCATTGACTGCTACACTTCCCCTGACATGCAGATATGAGATAAGACTGTTGCATGTAAAAACGTTCCAAAACCCAAACAATATTTTACAAGCAGTAAATGAGCAGTCCTGCAGACAGGGGAAAGACACGTACCCAGGAAGGAATCCCTCATCTTCTATTTGTGAAAGCAGGAAATTAGAGAAGAAATACCAGGATCTGGTATCAGGTTAAGGATTAAGTAGTTGAAATGATTAAGCACTTCTGGGTAAGTATTGATTGAAATAGGCAGGTACTTCAGGTTGATAAAATGTCCAGCAGGCAGTCATAATAAGTATGGTAATAGATGCATATTTCGGACAGAGAGTCAGCCATTTGTAAGATTCGAAGGCACCTGGCTGCTTCAGACTCCTCCTCTTTCTCCTGCAGCCTGCGCTCCAGGTCCCCTTTGGCCTGAGATAGCTCCAGTTGGAGACGAAGCACCTTGGTCTCCTCTGCCTAGAAGAGATTAAAGAGCAGATGTCTGACTCCTCAGTGTTGCCAAGCATCTCGCATTACCTGGTCATCTGAGAATAACCGTTACTCTCCCAGAGCTGCACTGTCAAAGCTGTGGTATTACATTGTTAATTATTATTAAACATGTTCACATAATGCAGAAGTCTGAGCTCTTATGGTGATAGGGTTATCACCGTTTCTTTTGGCCAGAACAGAATAAGATGTAATAATCAAGTGAAGTTTCATGCATCTCAGTATTATAGCATACAGTATAAAGAACAGTAATATATTGTGCATTAAGAGGTAAACCGAATGCAATATACATATTACTTCATTTGTAAGGAAAAAGAAGAGATTCTCTTATTATAATGATATTATATTATTTTCTCTGGTGAAGAATCTCACCTGTGAAAAAACTGTGCTATGTATAAAGTACTTGTTATTAATCAAGAAGTTATTAACGGTACTCAGCAGTCAAGGGATATACTGCATTGTGTCTTAGAGAAGTATTTAGAAGGCATTTGGTGATATGAGACTGAGAGAGCTGTAGTTAGGGCAGTGAAACCGGAGTGGCCGTAGCAGGGCCAGGCCCCTAGGGGCCCCGCCCAAAACCGAAACTTGTCTAGATAATGAAGGCCAAATAATAATGTTATTTTTTTCTCCATTGATTGAATGCAGCCACATTTCATCTGAATACATCATTTTGGCTAGTTCTGTAACGGTACACAAATTTGTTGTTTGCTGTTTGGTATGTCATTTTCTGTTCGTTACGCACAATGAAACAAATGAATACCTTTATTGATATGGGCTGAACCTAAATTTACAAGTAAATGTTCAACACGGAAAATGTTATGCTGAATGTAGCTGTCAGTTGGCTACAGCTAATGCTGGGTACAGTCAGTTAAAATCGGCAGTTTGAGCACATTTCGGTTTTCCAATAAATTACACCGACACTGGAAACACATCCATGACGCTAACTCATTTGTGACAACATCATCTGAATGTGTGTACGACTGGAGCAAAGCAGGAACAACCTCTGCAACATAGCCTCCCCATGGCATCTAAGGCACTTTTGTCAGGAAATTCAGACCACGCTAAATTATGGCTATCGGGGTGTTTATCGCTACAGATATATGACCATATTTAGTATTAGAGAACAAGCAATTTAATTCATTATGACTGTAATGGTATTACATATTTTAAGTTATTTCACATAAGTGTTTTTAAATAAGCTTTTCTTAGATTTTGGTATTCAGGCACGTCTACAAACACATTGCCTTTGGATTGCACTGGAAAAACACTTAATCTAATGATTTACATTAGTTCATGTGGGCCTCAGCTGGGGCCCCGAATAAGTTGGCTTTCCTGGGGTCCCTCCCCTCCGCAGAGACAGGCCTGGTGGCTAATCACAGTTACATTACATCACCTCACTGCTCAGCTGTCTGCCACTTTCCCCATGTCTGATTTAAATGCCAATAATCTTCATTATGTCACCCACTCTGCAGGCATTGTTGATATGATGCAATACTTCTGACATTGTTTCAGTGATTCAAGGAAATGTAATAAACCTCAAAGATGGCTGTAATGCATACCTTTTGACAACAGGATATATAATTTATTCCAAAGACATGGCAAGTTTCATACTACCATGGCACTGATGAATTGTATTTTCATTAAAATTTACGTTTCTCTTTTGTTCTCTCAGTCAAGGCAATAAACAAACAGATTAGTATGCAGTTACCAAAGTTAGCCCTCGGCAACAAGGAAAGTACACCAAGAAGGAGAACTAATTTTCACTTCCTCAAAGCAAGCCTTGTGTTAATTAGCTTCCTGGCCAAAGAGTGATAACCTCATGCCAATTTGGGGTGGCTTTCCAGAAATGTTCATAACACTAAGCAATTCCTTATCTCGTACTTAAGATCGATCATTAATTAGCAAGCGTTTCCAGAAACCCTTCGTAACTGAAGTAGTTTGTTATCTCTTTTGTAGATTTACGAGCGCTCTGACCCACTCCTTATTTTCTACGTCATTCGTTATTTGAACTTTTGGCTACTGTCCTGTCGCAGAGACACAGAGATCGGCCAAAACAGATGACAAAAACACACTGAAGCTCTTTTTTGGACAATGTAATAATGCTGATGATTTAATAACAGGCCAATATTGCAATATAAAACTATAATGTGCACTATATATTAGCGCAAAACGGGATCGTTGTTGTAACACCTGTATGCAATTTGAGTACATAACAGGGTTGTGCAACATTCAGAGCTGACTTGAGAATGACCTTGAAAGTCAAGTTCAGTTCATAAATCGGTCGAAAACATGGTGCAGAATCGCAGTTCAACTTTAAATATAAGGAAGTAGAATTGGAATTGGTTTCACATAAATTCATATACATAGTGTAAGTGCAGCTTTAACAA
>JAAGVU020000092.1:17395598-17406427 GCA_011763525.2 Mormyrus iriodes | reverse complement strand
CCTCAGCAAGGCTGCTGTGTCCTGCAACTATGCATTGATCACATTTCTGTTATTCCGTGCACATAACTACATACAATGTCCAGTAGGAGGGGATGCCATGCATGACACTAAAAGTGATTTTGATGCCTTTTCAGACGTACCCGGCATTGGAGGTGCAGTGGATGGAACCCTCAAACTTTATTATATTTGCAGCCCCTTGAATCCCACCTGCACCTGTTGAAAAGGGTTCTTGGCACTAGGTTTAAATGTGCAGGTGATATGCAATCATCAAGGAGTTTTACAGACATTTTGGCTAATTGGCTTTGGAGTATACATGATATTTATATCTGGTCCAGCTTTGGTGTATGTCAGAGGGCAAAGGGTGGTGTGTTTGCTGATGACTGGTTATTGGGAGACATCAGGCAGCCTCTTAGTGAATACATTCTGACTCCAGTGTTGAATCCCCAACCTGTGACTGAGGAGAGGTATAACTCCACACACCAAAGAACACATGCTGCTGTGCTGATCTTGTTATGCGTAGTATGCTGCACAACACTGCAGTAATTATTTTATTAAAATGCATTTTTGACCACCTCCTCAGTAAGTTGTTTTAAGGCTTCTTTCGAGACGCGTTACTTCCTTTCCCTACTGCTGCTCGCCATCGCGTTTTGCTTACATGGAAGCAACATCACATTTTGAGCTCATTTTTATATTTTCGACGAATAGGTAAATTTATTTTGGTCTTAATCTTGGTTGCTTTGGTGTGTTTTTATTGATTTTCTAATTAGTTTATATTTTTATTTACATTCGCATATGTCTGGTGTGACAGTCATATAACATTGTTCACCATTTAAATACGTGGGATCGATTTTCCTGCTATCGACAGTCTGTGCTTTTATTACGTGGAGGCGGGGGAGGAGCCAACAAAAAGTACTACTTAAAGTTCATTCATTATTTCTGGAATAACGAAGGGTTTCTGGAAACGCGCATAGACCTCACTCGTTCTTTGCTTGCGTCGGGTAACCTCTATCGTGGTGAGTGTTAAGAAGAACAAAAATGCATTATTTGAACAGTAGCCTCACCTGGTGTTCTATGTTTAAATCTGTCATTATGTGTAGGTAAACTGCCAGCCTTGTAGCTGTTACAACAGAGCCTCAGGGAGTAGAATTTACCGCCATGGCTGTGACGCATACTTCACATTACTCGTTTTAGGATAAACTGTTGACTGAAGTTCATCATTATGCCTTCTCTGAGATAAACAATGCATTAATTTGGAACAGGTGCAGTTCATTTACTGCTCTCTGCCAAGTAACATTAGCATTTATTTTATAAGGAGCCCAGGACTATGCAGCTATGGGTATAGCGACAGCAGACTTGATTTCTCAATACCTCCAATGCAGCCTCGGATTCCTCAAGGGACGCTTGTAGCTCCTCTTTCTCCATCTCCATCTTCTTCTTGGCTTTCTGCAGCTCGTGGACACTCTTCCCAACATCAGCAAGCTGGTCATTGAGATCAGCTACCTCCTCTAAAACAATATCGAAAGAATAATAGAAGGAATAACAATTCAGACGTGTATAATTTTCAATCACATAGGCTTTCATAGTTAGGTACCCTGGTAATTATTTATTTTGAGTATGTAGACAACCCCTGCTCATTGCAAAACACTATAAGCAGTTCTACATTTTTCACTTGACTCCCCGTTTAAGTGTTCTTTCATCGGAATGTGGTTCCGTGTGTTCCGTCTATCGTCTCTCACCCTGGAAGGCTTTATTCTCCCTCCGGAGGGCCTCTCCTTGCTCCAGGCTCTCCTCGTAGACTGTCTTCAGCTTGAAGAGCTCAGCAGCATGCTGCCGGCTCTCCTTCTGGCAGCCCTCTACTTCCACCACCAGCTCTTCGCACTTCTGCTTCCAATCACAGAGCTGCTTCTCCACCACACGCTGCTTCTTATCCAGTAACGTCGCAGAGCCGCTTGCCTGGACACAGGGAATAAAGGGAGACCTTCTGCTATATTTGAATAGGCCTATCTCTTGCTGAAAACAAAGTAATATGCAGAAATGTGACTTTCAAATTTATTTGAGAACTTACACCTTAAGTACCAGAAAACTTAGCCCACATCCTGCACAAAATTATAATCAGAATCTGTATTAACATTCAAAGAAGTCTGACTTCTCAGGGACATTTTTTTTAATCCAGACACCTCTAAAGCACGTGGGAGTACAGATAAATCAGTCTATTAAACACATTAAAAATTAATTACAGTTAAAGCCTAGCCATGGAATCTAATTAATTAAGCTTTACTTGAGACTCATAATTACAGTAATATCTTGATTATAACGCTAGTCTTTACCCTAGTAATACCTATTTCAGAAGAATTGATCACAATATTGATGTTTTTGACTGCTTAACAATAAGTATACTTTAAGTTAAAGTGTATTTAGTGCAAGGGGTAGGCAACCCTGATCCCGGAGTGCCACCAGGTTTTCTATCCAACCTGGTCTCTGATGAACCGCACCTGATTTCAGGCAGATAGTAACTCATTAGGTAGGACAGAAAACCTGCTGGATACTGACAGTTCAGGATCAGGGTTGCCTACCCCTGATTTAGTATATAATGGTATAAAAAAGTAAGACATCCATGCTTACATTCAGTAGATAGTGCTTACCTTCTCCAAGTCTAAGCAAAGGTCCTCCACCTCCCCTTGTAACCTTTGTTTGGTTTTCTCCAGGCTAGAGCATTTAGCTTGGGTGGCCTCAACAGCTTCCTCAGCCTCCTGAAGCCGTGATGACAGCTTCTTCCTGTAACACGCATAAAATTAGAGATATCAATGCACCATACTGACAAGGCACCAAAGATGGAGACCTTAAGTGATCAGAAAAGAGTGATTAATCGTTTGGCAGATTCTCCCTGTCTTTATACAAGGTACAGAATACAAGGTATAGAATACAAGGTATAGAATACAAGGTACAGAATACAAGGTATAGAATTTGAATAATAATTCCAAACTTCACAGGTCAGAGAGGTGCTGGAAACTGACCATTTAAAGTTTTATATCACATCTCTAAAGTTGCCTTTTGCACCAGTGATGGCACCAAAAAATTATGGGTAATTAGCGAGTACTTGATTGTTGCAAAAACTGGCCATATGGACAGAAACATGTCACTTTGGGTGCATGTTAAGCACCACTTCTATATATATATCACTAACTAGAGTGCCGTTTGTGGCAAACACTGACTTGGCGTCCTCAAGCTCGTCCGTGTGCTGAATGGCTTCAGCCTCGTAGCGTGTCCTCCAGTGAGTGACCTCGCTGTTCAACCTAGACACCTGTCGCTGCAGCTCCAGCTTGCTCTCCTGCTCCTCCTCCAGCTGCTCCTTCAGCAGCTCATACTCCTGTTTCATTGCACCCAAACTGTGTCCTAGCACCGTTTTTGACTAGGGGAACCCAGTCGCAGAGGGAGAGATTAATCAGAAATTTATAGAGGTGGGATAGAGATATACATTGAACAGTACTTTTGTTAGGCATTGAGCTTCCTAATACAAGTACCTACTTTTATATATGTTAAAGACAAATAAATAAATGCATGTGAAGTATAGGAATAATACTATAATTAATTTTCAAGATCTTTTAGAGCAGTGTTTCCCAATGCGGTCCTCGGGGACCCACAGACAGTCCACATTTTTGCTCCCTCCCAGCTCCCAGCAAAAACGTGGACTGTCTGCAGGTCCCCAAGGACCAAATTGGGAAACAGTGTCTTAGAATAAAGAAGCAGGTCCAGGATCCTACTTTTATCTCTTCTTCAAGCTGCTTCTTGAGCTCTTCAGACTGGGACATCAATAGAGCTTTGGCCCGGTTCATCTGGCTGGATCGGTTCTCTACCTCTTCCAGTTGCCGACTCAGGTCATTATTTTCAGCTAGAATATGGGAATGTTGCATCCCAGTTAACACAGTGAACCACAGCAGAATTGGTGGCAATTCATGTCAAACAAAATTATTCCATAAAATTTTTTAATGTTCCAAAGAGGATCAAATCATGGTTCTTTCACAATCAGTTTTAAAAGGAAACATTGAGTGTGGCCTCTATTTATCTGAATATATTTAGAATTTGCCATCGCAGCACTATCAAACCTATGAATTTGTATATTTTATACTGATCATTCACTCTGACCATAAATTTTCACATGACATATGCCCATTATTGCACACATGATGGCAACTACTTCTGTGTCGTGCAGAAGTGTACTGCGCCTCTGATGAACTGCATTTCGGAATAACTTAGGCACTCCATGGTTAAAGTGCTGTTAGCTATACTGCTTAACATAGACGGGTGTGGAAGAGGTAGAACATAATAATTTTTACCACTTAGCAGCCCAGGGCTATGTAGTTTAATGGTGTCTGGTACCTGACCCTGACTGTTTCCAGCAGATGCTATAAAACATATTTTTCATTGTCCTACTAAATCATCATACTGTCTCTGCTTACCATAAATTTTATGCAGTTCAGCACAAGGTTGTGTAAAGGAAGTAAGTAAAAGATTTCCTTCCACTCAGTACATAGATAAATCTGAAACCTGAACCTGGCAAATACATTTTGCTGTTCTACCTCACACTTCTCCTGATCCCTAACAAAATGTTTGCTCCATTTTAATGAATACCACATACTCATATTTTTGACAAAGCCCTACGGGGTCCACAAAGCCTTAATTATGTTCCGTTGCAACATCTCAAAACCTAAGCACAGATTTGTCTTTAACAAGTCAACTAATATAAAATTGAACTACATGGGGATGTATAAAATCTTCTGCTAGGCTCCGTCACCTGTATACCGGTTCTTGGCAATGTTTGATTCAGTCAGCGCCTTCTGCAGGTCCTCATTCTTGAAGTTGGCCTCAGACAGAATTTCTTCAAGCTTCCGCAGTTGGTTGTCACTAGCAACCTTTTACAAGGCAACATACGCAATATTAAGTTCCTCCAAGGGGAGGTCTGAGATCTTTTCTGGTCCCTCACCTGAAAATTAATTAATCTGAGGCTATTCAGTAATCCATTCCAGAGCAATATTATGCATGTGGATGTGTAATAGGTCCCAGCCCCACTGACTGGATAAGCAATTGGAAGACTGATGCATGGATCATCCAACAAGGAACCTTCAATATTTGGCTTATTCACAACTATAAACATAAGCTATTTATTCCAAAAAGATAATGTTGATCACAGATAGGCACTGAAGGTCCAGTCTGTATACCTTGGCCTTCTGCAGATTCTCCATGTTAGTGGTGAGGTCATCCAGCTCAAGGAGAAGGTTCTGCTTCTCCTTCTCCAGCTTGGCACGGGTCCTCTGCAGACTTTCGCACTGCTCATTGAGCTCGGCCAGCACATCGCTGTGCCGCTTCCGCAGGGTCGCCGCCAGTGCCTCCGACTGCAGTGACGACTCCTCCAGCTCGCGGCGCAAGCGTTTCAGCTCAGCCTCGCGCTTCTTATTCACCTCAATCTGCATATGGGTGGGCGAGGAGTCTGTTTCAGTCTTTTCCCTCCTGTATACACTGTGTGTACCAAGAATTGTCCCCAAACAGACGCTGAACTAGTTGTCATGATTTTGTTTAATAAAGTTTATACTTGACCTCTGAGAGTAATAATTAATATAAGGCAGATTAAAAAAACATAAAATGTGATGTGACTAAACTAAGCCACAATCACTTTCAGTGAACTTTGCTGTATTTTCAGAGTATCTCAATAAGCATTTAAACTCAGAATGGCATGGCTTGACTCAGTAAGAATTTACAACAAGGGTACATGAAGTGGCATTAATTCATACATGAATGCATGAAAGAGCAATCATCAATTTACCCATACACTGCATTATGAGTTCTCAGGAAAATACATAAAGTAACCAGGTCTCATGCATGCTTTAATGCAGGAGTCATACAATAATTAGTGCACTGATGCAGGGGGCAGTATGAGACTCAGTAGGCTAAGCCTTGGTGCCAGTGATTGGATGGTTGCTGGTTAAAGTGCAGCCTCTGTAGAATAGGCACATGTCCATAGGCCTTTGAGCAAAGCCCCTAACCCCCAGCTCCATGGGAGCCATGGGTGGCCATCCTTCACTGTGATTCCCAAGCTTGCTCTCACCTGATTGAGTGTGTCATTGCCAGCAAGATGCAGTGGACAAAAAGAGAATTTCCCCACAGGAATCCATAAAGTATCATCATCATTAAGGTACCTACATGACCGATATTCATTTATTAATTTTTCATTTATTAATCATATTCCTGCCATAACACTTCCTATCTCTGATTTCTGAACTCTGATGTATATGTACCCTGATTTTATTAGTGTTTACAGAGACACTGGTTGACATTTAGTACCATTACTATAATGTGTTACTCGTGGTTCTCCTCTGAGTACCTGGGATGCTGTCGCTCCACCTGCCTCCTCCAGGCGATCAGTCAGGTCATCCAGCTCGCGCGTTAGGTCAGATCGCTGCTTCTCCACCTGTGCCACAGTGAAACATACCGACACATACATCACGTACACTACTATACACTTATGTGCTCACACTTAATCATACATCAGACTGTTAGCTACGCAATCTAGCTCACCAATAACCTTGTCATCACTCAGCACCCATTGTCTCTGTAACTTATTTTAAGCAGAATAAACTCAACATAAACCCTAAGGGCTTAATACATCTAAAACATTATGCAGTTCAAAAATAAACAAATTAAATATATGACACTTATAATTGTGCAATTTTTTTCCACTTGAGCTCACTTCTGAAGCTTTCATCTGTTTTCCAGACAGATCTATTGTGGGACATTGTTGAAAACTCACCAAAGGGATGTGAGATACAAATTAAATCCAGCAAAACATATTTTGCTTCATTCTTATTGAAAAACAGATGAAAGGGATATGCAGGGTCAGAGTACAACACAGTACAACTGACACTCCTGAAGTAACGGAACTGTGCACCGTGGAGTTGGAGGTGATCAGTGGAGGTGATCAGTGGAGATCAGCAGTATCTAAGATGAATTCATCTGATGTGCAGCATCCAATAACAGTCAGGTTTCAATTTTACCATATGGAAATGTTATTTGAAACAAATTGAAAATTTTGGATGAAATTAGTTTCACCTCTACATTGCCACGTGTTTAAACATGCTTTAGGACTTATAAAGTGATTGTTTCTTTGTACTTACCCTGAATGTGGTGCCAATCTATATCAAGGTAAATACATGCTCACACTCACACACACACGATCACTCATTATAAGAAACATTTAATCAATCAGCTGGTACACACGAAAGGGAAAAAAATGAAAGATAATAGGGAAATGCTTTCAGTCACTGGAATCTAACCAAACAGCACAGATAATAACTTGCAGTTATCAACTGCTATTTTTAAATTGTCCTGAGATGGACTAACATCCCAGACAGGGTGTCCTCTGCCTTGTGCCCTATGCTACCCGTGATGGGTTTTAGACTTACTGCGAAACTATGCTGGATAACCAGTTATGAAGAACAGATGCATGACTATACATAATATAAGTCATAATAATACAATTGACCTTATTATATATCCATCCCATTTAGAGAACATCCATCCCATTTGGAGTCGCGGGGGGGGTCCGGAGCCCATCCCAGAGGCTGCAGGCGCAAGGCACTGAACAACCCAGGATGGGGCGCAGTTAGAAAATATCTTTGCAAAATTAACAAATGATTAATTGCAACCTGTTTCAGTTTTTCTTCTGCCAGGACAACAACTGCACAACATTTTAGTGCAAGTACAGTGGAATTATTGTCAATATTAAAATCTTCAAAGGACAATATAGAAGGATTTGAAAAATTCATAGATTCTGGTATTAATTAGGACGAATTTCCATAATAAAAAGGGGAAAACATACAGTATTTACCAATTTTATCTTTAAGAAACATTTGGTTATAAATAATTGAGATGATAAGTATACGCAAATCTTGCACAACCATTTATCTAATACATGGTCGCAGTCCTCCTGGATCAGTGGAAGCAAAGGGCATGAGGCAGGGAAACACCCTGGATGGGATGGCCATCCATTTCTGGGAACATACTCAATCACATATTATGGGTAATTTATAACGCCAATTCATCTAACCACGTTTCTACTGCAGGAGTAAAAATCAGAGTACCTGGTAATAATAATAATAATAACTTATATTTGCATAGCACCTTTCAAGGAACCCAAGGTCACTTTACATAATATAGCTCAGAGCCTAAAGGCCTTAGGGAATATGTGAGTTTTCAGGTGGCTCTTGAAAATGTCCAGAGATGGGGTAGGAACCCAACACAAGGAGAACACCAAGCTAGGACTAGGAATCATATCCTCCACCACAGAAGTGATGCCACAGTTCCATATGAGTGAATAGAACAATGGAAACAAACCTACTTAATTAAAAAAATAAAATAAAAAATCATCATACCACCATGTACAATCTCCTGCTCGAGTCCTGGATAGCTTCAGACTGACATTGCTTCTGACCCTGATGTATGTCTAGCTTCTCCTAAAGGTCTAGAAGTGCTTTGTTTATATAAAACATTACATGTCCTCACATACTAACATTCCAATGGCTATGCTAACAGTCACTTTGTACCATACGTCACACTGCTTCAACAGTCATTAAAATGTAGAGTAAAAACACAGGAAGAGCTGAACTTAATATGGCAGTGTCTCTTTTTCATCTGCTCGACTGAAGGTCAAGTTTACCTTGCTGTGCTCATAACAGCGGGGGCACATTCCTTTTGAAATGATCTCACACTGATGATGTTATCATTTTTGATTCTATCTTACTGACTCGAGCAAAACAACAGCATGTCTGTCTTAGTTTTCCAGAGAGGTTTGTTTTGTTTTACTCTCTGAAGCCACCTAGGTGAAGCAGCAAGTAATAAGATAAGAATGTGCATGTCTATTCCTGATAACACCCTTCCGTGAATATTATATGAAGTGGGGGGGGGGGCAAAATGCTTTTAGGATTAAATCATTAAGGATTATGCAAACCATATGGTGACAATTTTTACGCAGTATTAGTGGTGTCTTATTGTAAAAAAGCTTCAATTGTTCTCCTAAAGAGATCAGCAGAGCACTACAAATTTAACACGAACGATATATCAGTCTTACAATGAAAGATCTGAATTAACATTTTTTATTCTGTAATGATGGAATTTTTTTTTTTGTTTCATCTCTGTCATGCTGTGACCTTAGCGTGATGGAGGGGTTTTTGCGTGGAAATTTACCGAGCTATGGCACCCAGAGCTTGAGCTCTTGGTAGGGCCTCCCTAGGCGAACACGTCTGTGAGGAGAGGCCAAACAAACAAATGATCTAACAAAGCCTGCCTGTCTGGAATTGTGTTACCAGGACCAGCCCCAGGAGGAAGGCCAAAGGGGGGTGCTGAGCCCAAAACAATCACCACCCACAAGATAAATGGTAGGGGTCAGGTGCAGTGCCATTTGGGTGCCAAGCATGAGTGGCAATGATCCAGGCAGATTAGATCTTGGCAATGAACTCTGACTTTGGGAACAAGGAACATTATCTCTCTGTCTAGGAAGGAGCCTGAACTAGTGCTGAAGATAGAAAAGTATCAGCTAGATAGAGTTGATATTACCTCTACGCATAGTGTGTCCATTGGACTAATTCCACCTACCTTCAGATCTGGGTTGAAGGACTCCTACTCCTGCTCTGGAGTTCCCCATTGTGAAAGACCTCAAGCGGGTATGAGAACCCATCCCCTCACAAGTCCCAGGCTGACGGCAAATTGCAATGAGAAAAGTAAGTTGCACTAAACAGAACTATGAAGTACTTAGCCTTTTTAGAAAATGTGGGTGATGTGCTCAAAAGCGTAACACCTGTGAACGGTCCAACTGGGAAAGTCTGATGCTCAGGTGGAAAAGGATGATGAAATTAGGGAGAATTAGGAAGAATGGCCTCACAGATCTGGACCAGAGTGATATATATATATAGTACCAGAGCACCCAAGACATAAAGTAAATGATTGACATTAGTGATGTGTAGTCAGACTAGACTATGTGTTTTGAACTTTCTGGTGAAATGAGGGGCAGAGCTATCAACTGATCAACTGATGAACCAATACAACCCAAATGAGCAGTTACAGTTTTTTGGAAACATCTGGCTAAAGCTTCTGTGTGAGATGAATTCAACTCACATCTCCTGCATGCCGAGTGAGTTCAGGGACTTGGAGTCAAAACGGACTGTTCAGATCTTCAATTATTGGAGTGGCTGGAATGAGCTATGGCTAGAAAGCAGTCAGTGCCTGTCATGAAAGTAGACCCAGGACCCACTGGTTGACACCTGTGGTATAGAAAGCTGTCAAGCTAAAGAATGAGGGCTTCAGGGCAATGCTTGCAAGGGGGTCTTAAGGCAGCTGAAAGGTACCAACAGGCCAGGAATACTACAGTGATGACAGTTGTGGAGTTTGCGCATGGGTATGAAGAGACTATGGGAAGGCCTCAATAAGGTTTGAAAAACCATTAAACACCTCAGGAGGGGGATGCGGGACCCTGCTCAGGCTGTATTCAGCACAGGTGACAGTTTGTTAACTAACTCCAGGGATATTATTGAAATCACACTTTGAGGAACTCCTTAACCCAGTGGAAATGCCCTCTCGCTAGGAGGAATTGTTGGAACCCTCCAACAGTTGAGAGCTTATTGCTGCAGATGAAGTCACAGTGGTGATCAGAGGCCTCCGTAGTGGAAATCCATCCAGTGAAAGCTCTTGTTCATGCGTGAGCCAAATAGCCAAATGGCTATTTCAACATTAGTTTAAATACTAGAACTCGTGGCCATGAGTGGAAATTAGCAGGAGAACATTTT
>JAAGVU020000092.1:17375628-17389173 GCA_011763525.2 Mormyrus iriodes | reverse complement strand
CAGTCAGGGAAGATGGAGCAGGAGGAGTTGGAGGGTTGAGTAGTGATGAAAAGATATTATGGAGTTTACGGGGATCACA
Organism: Mormyrus iriodes; assembly: GCA_011763525.2. NCBI lineage: Eukaryota > Metazoa > Chordata > Actinopteri > Osteoglossiformes > Mormyridae > Mormyrus > Mormyrus iriodes. The sequence continues at coordinate 17,389,094 of JAAGVU020000092.1, read as the reverse complement.
TCAAAGACAACAGCTCTAAATGCATCACCATTTGACCAATGGCCATTAGCAAGGGTCCTGAGATCTCTGCAGGACATTTTGTCTAACTTACCCAAGATACTTGTATTTAGCAGTTGTTAATAATATTAGTCAACTAGAAAGTCAGACTGCTTTGTAATGGCATAAGGAAAACTCCAGGAAAGATCATTTTTGTCAGTTGTATCATACTACTAACAGATTTAAAGGCATTTATCCTTCATTTTCTGGCTAATGATCTTAGCTAACCAGCTATTGATATGCAGCCAATCACTCTGTGGTTATATACGAATATAACCTAAACAACCAAAGGACATCAAAAAGTTATACACGACCTGTACATATTCATATTCTGTGTTCTCCTGTGTTGTCCTGCTGTCAAAAACCGTAATGGAACTGCACTGCAGGGTATGTCAGGACAGAGGAAACTAAGAAGTAATGAAGAGCTGGTGCCACCCCCCCCCCCACAAAAATATATATATATATATATATATATGTTGAACATGGACTCAGAGAACCGAACCTTTAACTGAATGAAACGGACAGCGGAGGAAAAAGAAAGCAAAGTAAATCAACACTGCTTTGTTAGATGATGTCCACCTGCATTTTTACCAGTGGGAGGGAGGCAGCCGAGTTCCAGTATTCCTACATAAAGACCCCATTGTCAGACAAAAAGAATGCTTGGACTAAATGTGAAAACATGTACACTTTAACTAACACACAGATCATCTTTCAGTTCTGCAATCAAAAGCAACAAAATAAGACAGTGTCTCTTTCTTTTTGCAAAAGCTCTTCTGGATCCAGCAGGCACTGAGTTGAGGAGTACCTGATCTTTATTATTCATTTTTCTTGTCTCTTTGCATTGTCTAGCTCCTTAATTCTCTTTCTCTCCCAGTTTCTCCTTCACTGTCCACAAAAAACTACCTGCATCAGCTTATACTGCCTCAAAAACTCAACATCTCACAAAATAGTCACAAGAAAACTTCAACAACAATCATTTTGCAAAAAAATACTTGCTTTAAAAATTAGCTCAGGGTTCCCCAATTCCGATCCTGGATGTACAGAATCCAACACAGCCTGCAGATTTCCCGTCTCAATCACATATTAATCATCTAATTATCTGGTTTAGTCGATGTGTTTGAGCAGGGAAATATACAAACTGTGTTGGGTTCTGGCCCTCTAGGACTGGAACTCGGGAACCCTGAAATACCTATTATTCAAAAATATTTTACACTTCAAATCTCACTTTTTTCAATATTTTGTTACTTTTTTCCATACCGGTTGGTTGAATGCTGTTAGCCAAATATTTTATGTACCAAAATAAAAGCATGCTACAATCTCCCATAAAACTCCCATAAAACACAAGATTATGGTCAGGAGTTTTTTATTATTGCATCATAATGAGATTTATGGGTCTTTAATGTGAAGCATTATGCAGTGGTACTGTTATAAGCAAACGACATTGGTTATCTGTGTAATTTAACCTAATTTTTAAACACATCAGATCAACTTAAACAGAAAAAAATGTGCTAAAGCAGACAGATCAGCACAAGGTTGAAGACTGTTTAATGGCTCTGTTTCTGTCATCTATTGGCTGGCACAGTGGAACATGCATGCCTGCAAATCAGCCTGCACAATCACCCCTGCTGAAGGACAGGAATGTATCCCTGCACACGTCCACAAAGCTCACCTGGAGCTCCTTGTTCTTCCTTTGTAGGCTGACATTAAGAGTTTCCTCCTCTTCAAGTTTTTCTGCCATGGAATTTATCTCCAGGTCTTTCCTACAGAAAGTATTAACATGGTGGATTTTCAAACCAAGCTGCTTTAACAACAAAAGCTCTTCTGTATTAGATGCTTTGGCTAGTGGACCACAGAGTTATTTAAAAGCAGAATTAACAAAGTATAAGCTAAATGGCCACAAACTGGATTTTGGACCTTTTTCGCTCATTAAATAACTATGACATTTCAACCCAGTCAAATCACTTGAACTAAAATGTTATTGGATTTTCAGAAGCCTGTTAATAGTTTTTACACAAGGAAAGACTCTAAGGGGCCTCCTTCCCTTGAACACTTATCAGCTGGTTAAAGCAGTAGTCTAAGAGAACTCTTCTGGACAGTCACCAATGCCTTGTTCTCATATAACCCCAGATAATGGCCCATAGCTGTTGACATGTTATTTCATTCAAAATGCTATCTATGCATCTGTTTTTCTGCTCACTTACTTCAAGGGGCATTATACATCAAAGCCAGTGTGCAATCAAATTTACCTTTGTCAGAATTGTCTCAAAGGAGCCAAAATGCTGTACGTGTCGTCAGTAAATTGTTTTACAGAGGGTGTAGAAATTGCTGAGAGCAGTATTGCTGCCTCATAGCCCAAGATCAGGGTCTTTCTTTGCCCCTATATCTGTGTGGGTTTTCTTTGGGTGTTCCTCCCACATTCCATACTATTCAGGTGAATTTGTGACTCTAAATTACCCATAGCGTGTAAAAGAATGTGTGTATCTGTGTGAGTGCCCTTCAACGATCTGACATTCTGTCTCGGGGCTATGCGGTGTTAGCAGAAAAAGTTTCTAGGTATAGAAAATATTGCACATGATTTAATAGATGTACTTACAGAAACTCATATAGATGTTTAATAGATGTACTTATAGTAGCCCATATAGCATGATCATGTAACTCAGGTAATATAAACTAGTCAAACTTTATGCATTCATTATTCAAATAATTATCGTTTAAACTTATAATGTACATACTTTGCAATTCTCAGCATTCACTTTAAAAGAGATTTTTCTTGTTTAGAATTAAATGTGAGTTTTTTTAAGGAAAGGGATCAAATTTGTTGAGGTTGGAGGAGAATTAACCCTCTTACGGCCCTTTCAAATAAATGTTTGTAAAAGTAGGAGTTCCTAAGCTTGCCAGAACACATTGGTATGCAGAGTTGACAAAGGACTTGTCTGGGCACAACACAACACCCTCAAACATTCCCAGTTCATAATCACTGAATGCTTATAGTACTAAAATGATCCATGCCACATTCAACTTCCACAAATAAATTATTAAATGCATATTTAGTGCAAATTTTGTGACACTTTTAAAACACAAACAAAAAAAAAAATTAATTGTTAAAACTGGTATTTGGTCCCACATTTCCAGTCCTAATCCATCCATTTTATGAAACCACTTTCCCTTTTCAGGGTCACAGGGGTCTAGAGTCGACAGCCATAAGGCAGGAAACAACCCAGGATGGGGCACAAACCCATCACAGGACACATATACACACACCTGAACCCAGGTCCCAGAGATGTGAGGCAACAGTGCTAACCACTGCACCACTGTGCTGCCCCAGTCCCTGAAGCTGTAAACTGTGGCTGTAAAATCAGATTGAATGGAAGTTATGTGATAAGACCAGTAATTAGAACTGCATCTGAAGTAAGACACTATATAAGAAGCTCAGAAGTAACTGTGACCTTCAGGTGAAGAGGAAGTGGTAAGCTGTGATAAATTTACCTCACAGGTTCTTTTATGCTGACTTCATGGGTTTGAAATGTTATTTAGCTGCCCTAACAGATAGGTCTTCAATGTTCTCCTTCCCAAAGACTCACTTCTTAATGATGTCCTCCAGGCCAGTCTTTGGCCTCTCCAGCTCACTGAGGCTCCCCACTGTAGTCTTGCTGTCCCCCTCCAGCTTCCGGTGGTTCTTCTCCACATCACTCCTCTGCTTCCGCTCCTGCTCAAGAAGGTACTCCAACTGGAAGGGAAGCTGAACATCTCATCTGAATGTCCCACAATTACCTGGATGGATAAGATACTTAATATTGGTCATTCAACACTGTGAAGATGGTTTTTGAAATATTTTCCTTGGTTACCTTCTGTTAGACCTACAACAGCTTACATTTTCTTTGCAATTCTTAATATAATGATTTTGAAATACTTGTTAAAACTTATTTAGGAAAATGCTTTAGTAGAAAAACAGTAATAACGTGTAATGTTCCTATACTTCATGGACACACACACACACACACACACACACACACACACACACAAAGTATGTATCATAAATAATATAATATAGTACAAATACTATAGATAAATATAGTAATAAAGTACAAATCATTTCTGCAATATCTTCCTGAATGTGTAAATCTAGCCTTTTATGGTATTGTATAAATCATGGTCAGAGAGGCCCCTACTATTATACATTTACAGTGCCAACAAAATACTGGTATACAACTGAAGTACGATGACAAACCATACTTTCCTTAGTTCATACATTGAATTTGGTTGGTAATAGATCATTAGCCCATTACTGTTTATAATAGGAGAGGAGCATGATTTTTTTTTTCTTTTTTAATTGTGTGTATATAAGAAAACACTGTTTTGAGTACTTGACATTGTAACTATAATTCAGGTCTTGGATGCTTTTTTAATACTGATTTACATCTTTTACCCATTAGCTAAGTGCGTCACTGTAGATGGGGGTCTAGATGTATAAAATGTAAATATCTCCACCTCTTCCGCCTGCATCTGCAGCTTGGCCTTCTCCTTAGTTAAGAGGTTTACTTTATCTTCTTCCAAGTGCAGGTCTTCTACGGCTTGCTGTGCAACAGGAAAAAGATTGTGACGTGACATTAACTATAACATTTTAATGACACACTTAGGCTGTTCAGCCACAGTAAGTAACATGCATTTCTCAGCACACATAGCCATCACTGATAGGTCAAGCCAGATTGTAGGGAATCCTAACTAGGGCGTTCAACCAGAATGCATGATCACAAAGATGACAAGAAGGATCAACCAGCCTGTATCTTTAGATGGACTGACCTCTGAACCCTTGCGTCCTGCATTCAGATGAAAGGTATCTTGTGGTATCCTAGCTTTATTCCTAATGTTTCAAATATTTCACATTCTGCAATTTCCCTAAACTATTTCTCTTAAACTGATTAATAATCCTGCATAAAAATTTGAGTGGGAGAGGACCCTGATAGATGATTACTGCCAAAATGCCACATAACTCCATGTGATGAAAACTGCAGTGTAAACACATAAATTTGCTTCTGCAAAGTTTTCTTAAATATGATGCCATAAATTGTACAGCATTTTCAGGGAAGTTGTCTATCTCAGGATATTTGTCAGATAGACCTAATGTTCACTCCAGATTCACCGGGAAATGAATGAAAATGGTATTGGAAATGCTCATATTAGCTCAGGCTTGTTGATTGTTAATGACTAATTGCAGGAAAAATGCATTGATACATATGCATGTAGTCAAGCAATTGAGTCAGCTAGCAGAAACTATCATTACTTCAGTGGTTTACCCAATGTAAATGTGTAAGGGAGATCCAAAGTTAACATCACAACTGATATCAATGTTTTAAAATTTAAGGAATTAAACACAGAGGAGTGTCAAACAAAAATGGTTTAATCGCAGCAAATTCCCTCTGGCCTGAAGGTAAAATACTTTGTTGCAAAAAGACATTTTTTTACATATTTTATTACAAAATAAAAATATAACAATAATTCCAAATTAGACTCTGCATCTAGTATTAACTTATTTCAGGCTATAATCGGTCCATTCACGTGCATCTGCTCTGAATTTGGGGCATCAAGGCCAAGGAAATCTAATACATTTTCATCCTAGCATGAAAACCAGGACTGCAAGAAGGTCTCCATTTCAAGGTTCATCCACAGTGTAATCCTGACCTTTTAACCAAACCAGCACTTTTCCTTAAACAGCTGACTCAACATCTGCACCGCTGGATGTGTTTGTACATTTGCTTGGGTCAATTATAAAAATTTATTTATAGAAAATGCTACTCTTTATTCCAGCATATCTGACCATAGTTCATTTTTCTGTTTCAATCATTACATCAGAAACCACTGTACTCTGTTGAGCTATAAAGTATTACAGTCATATACACTATGGAAAAACTACCATAAATGACTTTGTGGCAAGTGCGTTTATAAAAACTAATGGTGAGAAGTAAAAAATGATGGATGGATTATTTGACAGGCAAGAGATCACAAATATTACTACTAAGGCATTATGAGCTGAGCCATGGACATGTAAGGGGTGCAAGAATGTAACCTGTATTGGTATAACATTGACTGTGGTTGGAAATGACCATACGGAAATGTGACAGCACTGAGTGGAAGCAGATCCATTACACGCCGGGGGCCTGGAAGTCCATATGGTTTGATTTCACTCACATTTTAGCATTCGGTCCAGCCTACTTATACATCAACCGCATAGTTACATTTAACAGGAATAAGCTTAAATCATAAGCATATTCATGTTTTTTTCAATATAAAATATAACTTTATATTAACTGAACAATGGTGTATTATATTTTTAACAGATTAATTTTGTTAAATTAAACCTTTTTAAGTCTATCATAGAAACACTGTTTGTGCAGAAATAATGCACTGTATCCCCAGATTCAGATACAGAATAAACTTCGTTTTCTAATAATATTTTTGCAACCTGCTGATACTCCCTCCAGACTTGCTTTCTCATAGTCATGGGGAGAATATTCGCTTTCGTGGAGCTTATCCTGGAATTGGCCTTAAGATGAAAGAACTCTAAATACATGTTTATTCCATCTGCATTCGGAACAGAGATCCAGCCTAATCACACATAAATGATTCATTCATAATGTCAATCATCACAATACAACACAATCACGTTTGTATATTCTACTGAGTTCAAGTTGTAGGACTCTACTACACCACTGAATTACTGCAAAATTCTACATCAGACTGGTCATTAATTTTGGGTAATAACCACAGTTCTAGTTCAGAAACAGCCTTACGTGCATCTCCAAATCATCCAGTGTTCATACACGACAACCAAATTTACGTCAAACCAAACCAATGCTCTCTCACTTTAAAGATCTGCTGAAATAACAGGCAACAGGTCTGCTATTACTATGCTTCATATTTGTGTGTAAATATGTTTACAATAATGACAAGGCAATGGGAAGTTGAGCTGCATGTCTGGGATAATATTCAGTGTTCATCATAGGGTGATCGCAGTTGCCAAAGTATTTGACAGAAAGGAAGGGGGGAAAAATCCTCGCCTTTGGAACAAACTCAAAATGCCCTGCTGTGAAAGCATTCTGTGTGGCTCTACATACATACATGTACGTATGTGTGTGTCATTGAGGTAAAAAGCCACGTCAGTGAATAATGACACAACTGTGGCTCTCAAATGAACAATCAGATTAGGAAGTGAATGCATTGACAATTAATAGTTTTCCATAAAGGGAAAATCCTCTTATTTCCACTGACTTGTTTCAATAAAGAATAAAAAAATGTGTTAAAACAATAACTCCATTTAAGGTGTACCATTTAATTTTTATGATTCATCCAAATTATTGTAAGGCAAAATACAAAATATAGCAGGTAAATTTATACGAAGAAAAAAAGCAAAATCAAGCAAAATCAATTTGATTTTTAATACATAACTGGTATAGGCAATAATCAGTGGGGCACTGCAGCAGTGTGATTCTGTATAAAACAGGCTAGGCTGATGATGCTTGTCCCATCTGACAGTGACCTTCCAGGCTGCATCAACTCTGCTGGTGTATAATGTCATTGTGGCTATTAGACTTCACTCACCTGAGTGAGCTCTACAAGACGTTCTTTCTCCTTCTGCAGTTTCTGTATGATGTCATCCCTCTGTGAAAGCTCCACTGTCAACTTCTGCACATTTGAATCTAAAGACTAGATGTAGGATTCAAAAAGAAATTAAAACTTCAATTAAATTAGACAATTACCGAGTAGTATCTTCTAACCAAACTACATATTCCAGTAAATTAATATTAGCTTTGTTAACAAGTCATCAGCAGAAATTTGCACCTTAAAAAATCATAAAAATGAGTGCACACCCAATGTATTTGATTTTCTTTCCTGACAAGAAAACAATAAAATAAATTTTAAAATATGCTACACGTGTTCTTACGGAAACAGTTTTGTTTAGTGTTACTTTTCCCAAAAACTACAGAATCAAAATCATTCGTGGTCGAACAAATTCTACAGTCATCCTACCTGTTTCATGTTCCTCCAGAACAATCAAAAGCAATTCATCAACCTTGTGTAAATGTGGGTGGATACAGAACCCTTAAAATGCACTTAAAATTATAACAAAACGATACATATCTAGATCCAAAAGCTCTATGGACTGGACTGCAGATGTTGCCCTAGTGTAGGAGGAGGGTTCAAGGCCAACTTATTCTCAGACAAAAGCATCCATATTATACGCTATTAAGAAACGTATTCTTGGAGCCACTTATGCATATCTTTCAAGCATTGAAATGTTTAGAATGTTAATGAAGCTAATTATCATTTAAAATCTGTTTAGTGTTTATCGTAATTAATGTCAATTCTGTGCATCATACACAATGTATTACAATGTCACGTTAGCTATTTGAAATCCAGTCTGTATCGTTGCAATGATCAGTGAATTTCTGAATAAAACATTTGTACTACTACAGACACAGATGAATCACAATTAGAAAAGAGCAATTGCTCTTTGGTTAAAAAAAGAGATGTTTAAATATAAATGAACACCCAACAAAACATTTACATGGTAATATAATATATAAAGAATCTTCACTTTTATAATATATTACATTGTATTTCAATCAAAATGCTAAACCCAAAATATCCATATATTAGGGTTATGACAAAAATAACTCCAGTGTTCATTTATAAAAGTCACACATGCAGGGGAAAGCACTGGATATAATTCTGAGAGTGATACACTGTTCCTATGAAGGGTGCCATCAAGCACTGCATGTTAGAATCTAAGCAGGGGGAAGTTTAGCAGCAGGAAATTTTCAGGTTCAGAAGGGAGAAATTTGCAGCATGAAAGTCAGATGTTTGGCACAATGAACAATGAATTCAAAAGAAGACTCCATAAACAGTGAGGACACAGGGGACAACAGAATAATACATGATAATGTATTACAAGGGATCATGGAATTTATCATGTGGGTGGTTAGTGCAATAGGAGCCAAGGCCAAAAATGGGCTCTTTGAACTTTATTAGACAATTAGGAAATTCTAAAAAAGAATACTTAATAATAAGAAGAAGATGAAGAAAAAGAATGGAGAAGAACATTCTATCATGGCCTTCAGAAAGATGAAGATGAAATTTGATAACCTTAGCAAACATGTTATAATCACACCAAATATAACAGTACAGATGCATGCAGGCACTGCCAGCAGTATCGAAAGCACTGAAAGTGAGCAGCAGCAGGGTCCCCTACCTGCTTGTCCCTCTCCACAGAGCTCAGTGCGTTCTCCAGCTCCTCCAGGTCCTGCTTCAGGCTACAGCACTCCACCTCCAGCCGGTGCTTCTGTGCTGCCAGCTGAGCCGCACAGCCCTCCTCCTCCTCCAGCCGCTCGCTAAGGCCCGCCACCTGGTCCTCCAGCTCCCGTTTGGCCTTGGCCAGCTGGGAACAGCGTTCTTCCATGTCCTGCAGGCTCTCCTGCTCCTGGGGGTAGGTGATGGGGGGGTGCTTATTTTAATAGATGGAGGACTGTGATCAGTTCCCCTCCCCCTTAGATTATATGGCTGCCAAGCAGGATTCATACAGGCATTCACTGTCACCCACACCATGCACATTTATAAAATGAAATTTTGCTCGTTTCAGCAGAGTTGGTCAAATGAAGCCGAGGCAGACCTTTAAGTAAATCTTTCTCATCCACCCTGGGGATTTTCCAAGGCAGCAAAAAAAAGGCAGGCACACAGTCACACACTGTAATTGTCTATATTTCTTTAAAGTTAATTATACACTGCAAAGAAAAAAAGAACAACTTGATAATACAGTTATCAGATTCAGTTATTACACACTGACTAATGAATGAATGCAAAAATGAGGCGATTTGTGCCTGCTTTGCAAAATGCCTCATCTGGTAAGAATCTCAGCTGTTTGGTGCCCCCAGACGTATGTGCAAATAATCATTATGAAACTAGCCTGGGCAGGCTGTTTAAAGATATTTGATATTTAATGAAAGTTCTTAGTTCGTATACATTCAGTAATATACCTGCGCTGAGATATTTCTCTCCACCTCTTAATATTTCATTTTCTTTCATCCCTTGTCTCTCCTATTTTTTTTTTTTTTTTTTTAATGTCAGTATCTCCTCACCCCGATCTGTCCCCATGTTACATCGAACAGGAGAGAAATGTAAGTAGAAAGACCTCAACTTCGGCAAAAATAAAGCAAGAGAATCACTGCTATGATAGCAACTAATTTAAATCATTCATCAGCAAGGAAAACAAAAAGTTGTTAAACATTTGATGGCAGGTTTTCAGTATGCTCCATTTTTAACACATGGAGACAGATAGACACATGCTGTTTGCTTTTATTAAATCCCCAATAAAGATCATTTTAGATCAGCCAAAGAGGCATGTGGTAAAATTATCAAGTACAATTCTTTAACTCTATGGCTGAAATTTATGGATAATCTTCTTTAAATATATGCAAAAAACCACACAAAGAGTGAAGTAACTATATCTTTATGAAATCAGGAAGGATAATAATATCTTGACAGACGAAAAAAAAGAGTCCTAGCTTAAGGCACTGCCCACAAAGGTTAACCTCCCAGCTTTACAGAAGGAGGAACCAGATGACTTGGTTCATTAGGACTGCTGAGCTTATGTTTTCAATTACAGTTCAGACCTCCTCGGAGTGCTTATCGCAAGTGGTCACAGACTGTAACATTCTTCTCCTGCTCCCCCCATCCCCCATTTCTTTGTGGAACCTGTGAAGGCAAGGCGGTCATTGACAATCTAGATAAACCATGGCATGAGAGAAACAGGACACATGCCTGCACAGACGCACAGATACCAAGCGACACAGAGAGCACGCAGATACATACAGCAGCTAATTGCTCCTCCAGAGTCATACTAAAGTTATCCCAGTCCAGGTCCTCCTGTTCTGGCTCCGTCAGCAGCCCACTGGCCTCTTCAGAGTCATCTGAGAGGGACCGGCACCTTCTCCGTCTGGGTGTGTTAGACATCGCCCACACTAGATGTCTACTCAAATGTGAGATTCCCCACTGAAGGTATCTGCTTCACAGGAATCCTCCCTCAAAAACACCGTGTCCACTTTTGTCGGACAGGTAAGAGTTAACTGCAGGTGACAGGAGACGAAGGGGCTTTATTCGCCCACTCTGCTACACAAAGCATATTCAAGGAGCTACAGCAGCTGTGCAGAGCAGAGTTACATTATTTTGTCTCCCCCAGGCATCAGCAGATAAAGCTCCATGGGCTCCTCGCCCCTGCTCTGTTTGAACTGCACACACTTAATCCAGGTTGTCTTGCCCTTCCTCTTATCTCCAGACTCAATCAACACTCGTCTGACTCCCTGTTCATACCTGGCCCAGGTACGAAGCACAGCCAGATGAGAGGAGCGCCTGATCTACACTGACCTTCCTTCAGCTCAAGGCTCCACAGATCCAAATTACACTCACCCAATAACAAGCTGTCCCCCTCTCAGTACAGGTGTCTTTTCCTCCCACAGTAAATTCAATATAAGCTCCTGAAAGGTAGAGGTATAGGATGACGGACAATTTGAAAAGCTTTAGTTGACGCGGTGGAGCACATGTAAAAAGATTACAATATTCACACGGCCGTTGAATTTCTGTCTCACTTGGAAGAATGCAGCAGACTTCTAAATAGTTTGACTCTGGCTACTGTACTCATTTGTAATTAACAGAAAGACCTTTGTCTATGCCCACACAACTTGGACAATGCCCTGAAATTATTCTATCAATAAGAGAACACAGGGAATATTGTGGCCAGCCCAAGGATATGAATGAATTACAAATCTTGAAGTACTACATACCATACACTTCACTAGCGACTCTCCACACGCTTTATGACCCAGAAAAAATACTGTTGAGTACTTTATAGAAGTTTAAAAAGTATCAATGGTAATTTGTGCAATAATTTGTATGACAGAATAGCAGGCTTTGGGTATCATTAGGAAAATCAGCAAGTCTTTTTAGACTTAAACTTAGTTATGTAGAAATTAAGGACCACTGTAATGAGTGATCATGTTTATTTCTAATTACCAAAGATAGCAACCAGTAATTGCTATTGCTATTGTCCTGCCTCCAGTATTGTTTGATGAAGGTTGACTTTCCATTTCTATTGATGAATACCTTTGTCACAAGAAAAGAATATTCTCAAAGATTGCCCTCTCTGCTGTTTTACTGCAATATATTTCTTTCTGCTGTAATCAACAGCATAATTCCAAGTGCTTAGATGTACAGTAAGCTTGCACTAAACTCTCTGCATAATGCGTATTTTGAAATATTGATGGTAATTAATAAATAGTACTCTAAGGAGCAATGATTATTAGCTGCAAACTGGAATAGCTGTAATAATACTTTTAGACGTATATTATATATAAAATTATTTTAAAAGAAACTGACAAAAGGAGTGACTGACCAACTTACTCAATCACAAATCCATGTTTTAAAATCATGAAACATAAAAATAAAGGATTAAATAATAAAAACATATCTACTACCAGTTAGAATTTTCTACTCAAAATTTCACTCAGAGAAAAAAATGCAGAGCGATGTCATGGATCCTTGTATTTTCACATTCCAGTCAAAATTCCCGTCTGAAGAGCACAGAAGAACGTTTGTGTAACAGGGAAAAAAGCAACGCCTTCATGTCATAAAGACACATAAACAGAACATGCTCAGACAGAGATAAATGTCAAGTTGTGTCAAGAGCTGTAGCATTTCACATATAATGATTAAACTAAAAAGAGGCTTTTGTACAAACCTTTGTACAAGAATATTTTGTGTGATCTCAAAAAAATCTATGTAATCACTATTACACTCATTCCTATTTTAAATATTTTCTGTAAGTGTAAGTATATTTAAGGTGAACCAAGTATCGAATATGTTGAACAAAACTAGGAGATGCTGAGGAAGCAGGAATGTAAGTTAAAGAAGATTAACTCATCTTTGAGAAACAAAAGGATCATTTTGGATCATAGTTAAATACTTGAAGCTCTTTCCTTGTTCACAAATTGTTCCTGAAAGGAGCAGAGGTTTTGACTGAACTGAAAATATGTTTCTCTATGCTATATGGGCCACAGGGGGACACATCAGGAAATAGCTCTAGGTCATTTAAAATGTATTCAAATGTATTTTATATATTTGTACATATAGCAGAATTAAGTATGTGCTTTCCTCTTAAAAGGAGGGTGAACCTGAGAAAGCTAAGATAAACAAAGAAAGAAAACGCAAAATGTACAGATTAAAATCTTATACACAAGTGAGATCACCGACCTACTATGCTATACACACAACAAAACCTTAAGATATCTACTGCTGTCACATTGCTTTATTCATTCATTCATTTTCTATGTCTCTTGTCTTCTTCAGGGCCAGGGGTGGGGGGGCGATGGGGGGGGGGGGGGTAC
>JAAGVU020000092.1:17348589-17366548 GCA_011763525.2 Mormyrus iriodes | reverse complement strand
TGGGGGGAAACCGGAGTACCCGGAGGAAACCCCACGACAACACGGGGAGAACATGCAAACTCCACACACATGGAACCTGGGCACAGACGTGAACCCCGATCCCAGAGGTGTGAGGCAACAGTGCTAACCACTGCACCACCGTGCCGCCCCAAAAAAAAAAAAAAACATATTATAGACATTTCCAGCCAAGACTTTTGAGCGCTGGAGCTTATAAATATTGGGGTTGCTGTTTTTCTTCTTCTTCTTCTTCTTCTTCTTCTTCTTCTTCTTAGTGACTTACAGATGTCTAGAGGCCTGTTAAGGTTATGGTGTTTATAATAATATATTTAATAATAATTTGTGTAGCAGGCATACAAAGCTAAAACACAATCAACCAACACATTTGACCATAATAGAGTCAAACAGAGCAAATTAATCCATTAAACAATCAAAGGTGTCCATTTCTGGTAGCATCACCTCAAATACATTCAACAACCCATTCAACAGAATCTCCATGAATTAACAAGGCTCATGAAGTACTACGTTCCATTACAGAGAAAATAAGCATGCCTGGTCCATTACACCTATATACTGGATGAGGGTAACTAACTTGTAGGGTGCTGACCATCAAGTCAGGCAGATTGACACCCTTGTGATCAGATGAACACTAGAATGTCCCTTAAACCTAACCAGGTCCAAATTTTCAGGCAAATTATTTTGGATCAGCTCGCATGTGAAGCTTACAGCTAAGTACTGCACAACTGTATTTACTTTCACAGACCACATCCAACACACAATCCATCCATCCATCCATTTTCTTTACTTGCGTGTCCTATGCAGGGTCATGGGACGACTACAATTTTCACTTAATTTTTTGTCATTTCATATCCTTTGGCCAAAGTAGCTTAATGATGACTGTGGTGAGGCACACGTTACACGACACAACCATTCAATGAAAGCACAGGTAACGCTGAGTAACTCATACTTAATCTCATGCAATTATCACCATTGGTTTCTTATTTTGCAGTTGTTCTATATTGTAAATCTTTCAGGCAAACATCAGGTTTTACCCTCCATTGAACTGCCTGGTAGCAGCAGCAGAAAACCCATGTTTGCATTCCTGAAAAGTGTGTTCAAATCTGTCTCCAGTCAGGGCATTGCTGGTCTGAAAGGCCAGAGAGTTCTTCTCTAGTTGAATTTTTAAAAGTGTTTGATGAAGATGCCATTTTTCCATTTCTCACTAGCTAATAAGTTTATTATCATTATTTAATTTAGATATATGGAAAGAAGACAAGGCATGACCAGCATTCAGAGGTAGGTGGAATGAAGTACAGGGGGTGTGGAGAGACAATAAACATTCAGAAAATGAAACAGAGAAGAGCAAAAAAAAAAAAAACTTACATGAGCCAGTGGCTTAGTATGGACAGGGACAGTGGGCCGGTACTGGCGAAACTCAGTTTGGATCACACACACCTTCTTTTCCATCCTCAGGTCAAGGAGCAGCCCCTCATCCTGTCCTCATACGAGTTTTTGGTGCGAATAGGTCTGAAGCGTGGTTACCTGAGCCACCAGCAATGTTGTCAGGGCAGGAGGGGAGGGAACAGTGCAAGAAAAAAATACAAACCAACTTCAACATTCCCCCTTTTACCCCTCTGTTAAAGCACAACCACCCACTGTCAGCTGAACAACAGAAAAAAAAGCCACCCTTGACTGGGAGTATTAACCCCCTCAGTACTAAAAGAGCTCGCTGCCTCATTCCTTAAGTGAGAAGTGTTTGGGAAATTCTACATATTCGTAATACTTTTGATCATGCGAATAGAATAGACTCTTGAAACAGTAATACTATTCCAGCAGTCCCTGGCTCACCTAGGAAAAAAGAAAAAGTCTTACCTTACAACTGTACACCCCATTTATCTAAATGTATTTGTATAAATTTGAATTAATTATAGTGCAACTGGTGTATCAGTCACTGGATAATATAATACATTAGCATTAATGCTGGCGGGAAGAGCATCTTTTAAAATGCAATATACATAGTTTGGTCAAATGAAATAGAAAAAAACATATCATAACGAGAATGCACACATGAAAACTATCCCTGTGAAAATGTTGTTTTTGAGATAATGCATTGGTTATTATGAAAACGTTTTCTTTTGTTTTCCAGTCAATGAAATATTCAGTTAATAAGTAATATTACATTTGCAAAATAGCAGAGAGAATTATTTACTTAAATCCTGATTGGACAAGACACTGCAATAAAGGGCTAAATCAATAATCAGAAAGTATTGCTAAATTACCGTATTATTTTGTAAATAAGGTAATCACCGACTACCGAATGTCGCTGTCTTTGCTCCAGTTGTCACCTTTCGACACTACCGCTGAATTTGTGGTTGGCGGTATGCTGCTTGCACGCTCCCTCACTCTCTCCCCGTATGGGAGTGCCGGCTCCGGGTATGGGAGTTTCCGCTCTGACGCTGATCCCGGCTAATGAAACCGACAGCAACGCGGTGTGATTTTGCCGTTTGTTGTAAATTGATCTAAAGGAGTACCACAACAGGTCTCGTTACAATGGAGAAAAATGCGACGCAGTTTCTCCAATAACGCCGCCGGATTCCTCTGATTGTCACTTTATGAAATAAAACAAAAAAATAACATCGATCGTGGTTAAAATTTCGGTACTGCTTCATTCGAACACGTACACGATGAAGATGAATAGAAATAATTTCGATTATTCTGATTTGTGTAAAATTGAGGAAATTGAAATAAAAATACCTGCTTTAAGAAACGTATGTGATATGCCCTCTATGTCAGGCAGGGGAAAGTTGTTACAATAACAGACAGAATTAGCCTGTTGTCTAAAATAGCACACGCTTGATTTGACGCTGGAATACTGCCAAATGCATTATCGTAAACGTGAGGATCTAGTATCACTCTATGTATCAATTTAGCATTAGTTTTTTTCTTAATTGGACTGATTGCATCTTCTAGTAAAATTGTTTACTTAAAAATAATTCAGCTTTTGACATTGATCGATTTCTTCCGCTCCGTAATCCCGGTGATTTATGTTTTGATAGGATTTCCGTCAATCAAATTTCTGAAATGGCTTGAGGGAGGAATATGTCTTGGAAATTGGGGGAAAAAAACTTGTTTTAAGAAGATGTCAGAAAAGTGATTGAGGGTCTAGTACTTTTCACATCATATCTTCAGCCAAAAAAAATCCAGTTTGCTTTTCACTTGCATGACAGTGGAAAATAGATGTCTTGTTAAAAATATCCCTGGACTTTTCCGTGTTTGACAAAAGTGTATATTATCATTATAAAGATTAAGTTGTGACAGTTTTCAAAAGTAGTCAAGTAAGATAAAACCTGTAATGAGGCATTCTCTCTCTTTCTCAACAACTTTGAGATTAAATTCCCTCGTGTTGGTTTTACCTGAACATGAATTTATTTTGTATCAAGAGTCCTTGTATGAATTCAAACTCCATGTGGTTTAACAGTAAAATCACCTGGAAATGATTTTATCACTGATGATACAGAGTAATCCAGTTGTCAGGCGTTATTGAAAAAAATTAACAGTAAGCAAAAGAAGCTAAACATTAAACATCAATTGAATGTAACTTTTCAAGCTACCCCATCTAAGGTGTATCCCAGACTTGTGCCTTATGCTGCCTGAGTGAAACACCAGGCCCTCCACCACAATCCTGTCCAGGATAGCTGGATGGGCAACAAGGTAGTTGCTAAACCCAACAAAAACATATCCTCAAAAATAAGAGAGAACTGATTTAACACCTCTATGACCCAGGCTCAAAAAATTCAGGTTCTGAGCTTCATGAAACTGGAATTTATGCCTAGGCATCTTTTTTTGTAAATAATGCATATCCAAGCGCAGAACCTAGTATAAGGAGTACAAAATCAGGACCTCTGAGAAATGGAAAAAGTAATATGGTCTGATGAGTTACCTTTCACCCTTTTTCCTACACCCAGCTGAAGCTGTATTTGAAGAATGCCCCAGGAAACCTTTGACCCACAGTGCCTGTTCCCAGCTGTTACACTGGTTGGGAGATCCATAATGTATGGGTAGCCATCTAGTGGGAATCACTAGGTCCTGTGATTGTTGTGTGCAGCCATATAATAGCTGAGGAACATGTGAGTAATTTACAGGCCCAGGTCATCCCACTATGGTGCAAACACTGCTCCCTCATTATGTTCCCATAGTCCAAGATGATAATGCCCCTATGCACACTTCTACACAAATTGCTTGGTGTCCTGAACATCAGGGTGAAATCAAATTCCTTCCATGGTATCAACAATCACTAAACCTAAAACAAAAGTGCAAAGCAGACTTCAACATCCTTCATCCCCTAAAGAATTGGAGACTTTTTTTTCTCATTAAATATCATACTACGCATAGTTTATGACAGAATTCCAAGAATGATCTTGTTCGGAAGGCAAGGGTGGCCTGACTCTTTATAATGGCCTTTATACAATTGTTTTGTGTTTCCATTATTTTGTCCAGCCCCTGTAGCTGCACATATCCAGATTTATGTTTATTGAGATACAGCAACTGTGCTTACAAAACTGTACAACATGTTTACTCCAGAATATACCCTTTTCGCAATAACATAAACTCAGAAGGTGGCAAAGGACCTAGATTTCACCAAGAGTTTTCTGGTTCCCAGGGGGACCTTGCGCTTGCCAGTTTAAACAAAGGAGGCAATTTTAACTTTTTCAGTCACAAATACAAAAAATATCAAGTAGTACATTAAATTTTTTAGAGTTTATGCTAAGCAACAAAAGAATGTTGATGTTAATAACAGAATTTCAGGGAGTAGGTTTTGATGGTTCAAATAAACACAAATGACAAAGTGAAAGACGGCGTATCTACTATAACGATAAGTCAAAAGTAATTATCAATTAAATGTTCATCTATAAACGTTCCAATACCATCTGTAGTTATTTTTGAGTTGCATGCCTCAACAGTTACAGAACAGCAGATAAAAACAATGCTATTTTACAAATAACCTTGAAAAATATTCCTAGCCTTAACACTTAAGTCACTGATTAATTAAACCCAGTTGACTGAACACATATCTGGAAATTAGTTAAACATGGTATAGTGCTGCCTTTAAGCAGCTTATCAATGCAAAATGAGCCTTTGGCTCTGGGCCATTTTTCCTATGAATAGTGCTTTTGTCTGAATACTATACAAATTTAACCACACGCTCATCTTTAGGTGCCCCTCAGTACAGCGCCTTTGGAGTGTGTGTGTGTGTGTGTGTATCCTGTATTTCTTATGTAGGGACCTGAGCGTCAATAAGATTCAGATAGAATATGTAAGTATTCATATTTCAGCAGCGAGAAACATAGTTTACTTCCCAAAGAGGCCTCTTTACAAAAAAGTAATCAGTGTGGAGTACAGATGATAACGAAAAAAGCTGTGCAGAAAGGTAACAGTGCCTTCAAAAATGGAAGGTTAAATGAACCTGCCAAGAACAAAAATTGCAAGATCATCCTGTTTGCTCATACAATACCTCACTGAATCTCATTTCAGACCTACAGTCTCAGTATATTTCGGTATCCCTTTTGACTGATTTTCCAATGTACTTGTGCTGTATAATATTTTGGTAAAAAACTGCTGTGCTTTTCCCCTGTACTGACTGTGGTCTCTGTAGATGAACAATGTAAGTCTAAATGAGCACAGTAATAGTGTTAAAAGAGTTCTCTTGAATGTTTTACTTATGCGAAAAACTCTAATCTACGAATGTGGTTCTGTAAACATAGACTTTTTCAGCCTGTCATATAAAACCACACCGGCAACTGTACTCAGCCATTTATAATCACTTCAGTCTCCCATGAGTTTCCTATAACAATTATACATTCTTAATGTACTTTACAACAGTAGTCATTGTCAAGATGCGAGGCATGTGAAATATATTTCAGATGAGGCACAGTAATATCTTATGGAATTATTCTATTGTTTTCCGTTTTATTGGAATTAAAGTGGAGAAACTGAGATATTTTTATCTACCATGAAGCCCTTCACCAAACTGCCATCACAGATGGGGAACAAGTGCATCATGGCCCAGACCTCACACCATCTCCACAGCTTTTTGCAGCCATGCAGCTCCTAAATATACTCACCTAGTACCTTAGAAATCCCACACCCAGGTGAAATTCACTCATCCTGGGACAATTCCACTGCTTCCTTACCTGACCTTTTACCCCCCTGGTCAAATTGCACTATTGGTTTAATTTACATTACAACAGTGAACAACTATGTTTTTTTTTTCCCCTATGCGCACTAATCCAGTTATCATTTGTTCTGCATCACTGGAACTTGCACATACTGGTTATCCGTGCACTGCAGCCTTTTTCTTGTATACGGTACCCTGAAGTTACTTAAGACATCTTGCACGGTGGGCTCTGTTATTCTTGCTGTCTTTTATTAATGTGTAATTTCTAATGTATTCTTAGTTTTACACATTTATGTCCTGTGAAGTGTTTCTCCATATGTCGTTTAGCACAGGACCACAAACACTTCTGGCATGTTCATACATACTGGCAACAAAGTGAGTTTAGAGTTAAGTAAATACCTAGCTCATGCATTTATGAAATATGTAGTTATTAAGATTCAGGATTTTATAGGATCTGTCGATTATGCATTTAAAAAAAATGCCATGAAGCAAAAATCATGTAAAAGACAGTGGCTTAAATAATACTTTGAGTGCATTGTCAGACATTTGTGTAGGTATTCGCATGCAGGGATTCCAGTTTCTGTTCCTGAAACACTGACTACCTCTATAGTAATACATTTCCAATCTGGATCAGTCAATACTAAAGCAAATAAGATACTATTATTAAGAGTTTCGAAATAGTAACGCAACATCCGGTACTACCGCTTTGAAAGATGTTTCCAGACAATAAGCCTAAATCAGCACAAATCAATTAGCATAGAGGCCCAAGAAAATAGTGCCAATTTCAAGTGATTTCGGGGATACTGCAAACTCAATGAATAATATGAAAAATTAATCCGTAATCCTAGCTATATGTGCTGTATGACGTTAAGAAAAAATAGCTATGATGACACCCACTAGACGTTACACCACATTGAGAAAAAAAATAAGGAGAAAAAAAAAACAGACATCCATACAGAAGTACGTTTGCAGAAAAATAATTTTAGTTTTAAATATTTTCTGTTTGGGGATCTCACTTTACAATAAACACAGTGACAGGACACAGATCTGCCTGTGTTATCTGCAATACAACAACATTTGAAAACATTTGCAGAGTGGGATATGCAACTTGCTGTATGATACATAACAGATAAAATGATAAAACAGGAGACATACCCGGAAATCTCTGCAAGACTTTCTGAACTACAGCTCCGTATCAAACTATAACTTATGTCTCCAGGCAAAGAAATTAGTATCACTGTCACCACATGGGTATGGTCCCACTGGAATTTTGTTAAACCTATAACAGTATCTTAACTTATAAATACTTTATCCAATGACTTTTTTTTTTTAACCCAGAGAGGAGCATTACTCATGTAGCTCAATAGGAAGCCAACACAGCAGAAATGTCCCCTATGGAAATGTATACTCATATCATCAGCATTTTAAGTATATTCTGATGCATATTTATACATATAATACATATAATCAAGACATGCTGATTGATAAAAAAAAAACATCACAATTATTCTCTTAAAATTATCTGTAGTGAAATTATAATCTGAATCATACATTATAGCTTCACTGAGCAATACGTCTGCTTATTCTCCTCTGTAAATAACAATGTTCTTGTCAGTTTCGTGGATCTTGATCTCATAGAGCAAACTGGGTGGAAGGAGTTTCACCAAGCTGTCCCAGATGTACACAGCCAAATTTTCTGTTGTGCTAAACAGTAAAATACAAAATAACATTAATTTAAAAGCAACAGCAGTCTTAAATCTATTTACTTCTTACGACACCAAATTCTCTCACAAACCTGACCACATTTTCAAAGTATGGCACATCCTTATCCAGGTTTTTGTGATCAAGTGGTATCATGACAGCTTCCTGAAGTGAGAAGGTGGGTCCACAGTGGGTTTTCCGAAAGTCAGGAGAGTTTTTTCACAACACACATTGCATAACAAGACTCAATAATATATGATAAAAACTAGCTTAAATATCATAGTAAGTAATAAGTTAGTTTTATTTAATAAGCACATTTTAAAACAACCTAGGTTGACAAAAGTGCTGTACAAGAGCAATAAAATTATACAACACTAAAATATACAGAAATGTACAAAAGGGACATAGTAAAAACAAATTAATTATAGGCAAATGAAAACAAATGGGTTTTCAGTCTGGTTTTAAAAAGCATGATTGATGGAGCATATCTTACGTCCAGAGGTAATGAGTTCCATAACTTGGGAACATACCATAATACAAAAAAATGAAAATTGCCAAATTTAAACTAATGTCATGAACATAAATGAGTTTATAAATCACCAATTCTCAGTCCCATGCAATGGAGACAAAACCTTACTCGTTAACCACTTACTCTTCTTTCCAGTGATTTTAAAAAAAAGAAAAAAAAAATGTTGGGACTATCTGTGATAAGAAAAAAAATGTGCCATACCTCAATGAAGTGCTTGAGGTCTGTCAGATTCATTATCATACCAGTTACGTGATCAATCTAAACAGGCAGAAAAATACAGTTGACCATTTAAATGGAAATAATATAGAAAAATGTACACCCTACTGAACATATTTTAAAAGACTGTATAGGGGTACAGACAGGAGAACACAAACCCCAACACCAATGAAACACCAAGTTCACGTATATATAATAAAACTCTTTCATCTTAAAGAACAAATAACTTACTTTTCCACGTACTGTCACTTCAACTGTAAAGGAAAAAAATATATATTGTTATTCAGTCTGTTCATTTTAACAAAAAGCACGCCCATGACTGCAGGCTTTTAATACATCAGATGGTAATTGATCAGCATAAACAAACAGAAAAAAAAAGTACCCTACCTAACCTTTATAGTTATGTCCATGACCGTGGGGGTTGTTGCACTTTCCAAAAATCATTTTGTTCTCTTCATCAGTCAGTGACCTACTGAGATTAAACGAAATGAGAAAAAAATCACAATATTGTGTGAAGCTTAAATTTCTAATAGGCAGCTTATATGGTACCATACTGCTTACAATATTTTTGAAAATTCTACATTTCATATGCTGAAAATGATGGAAAAAAATCAAGTGTTTTGCAACACTGGGGAACCTTTTGAAACTACTGTTTTTTAAAATAATTGTATAACTCTGTGAGCTTGATGCATTTGCATAGCTATTTTCAAGGTACTACAGGGACTGCTTGATTTGCATGGCTGTAGTACATCGGCGCCTCCCGTTTAACCACATTCAATTACTTTCTGGAAGAAACATGCATTCATATCAGTATGTCACATCAAAATGTAACTAGTAACACTGACATATACAAAATTTAGCAGCGTTCGAGTTTGGCAAATAGCACATTGCAAATATTCATGTTGTCAAGGAGTCAATTAGGCGTAAGTGCAGCTAGGCTGAGCTTCCAATGAATGAATGCCCAGATACAAATGCAAGCAGAACGAATCTCACAGACACCCGCAACATACATTACATTTATAATGGTCACGTTTAGATATGTATTTAATGACTTCTACATACATGAAATATGTACTTTTCCAAAAAGTTTATTTCTTCCGTATGAGAGGGCTGTCGGTAGAGTAAGGGTTACGGTACTAATACGTCGTGTCCTTACTTGTGAAGTCGATGGCAAGCGCTAAAGCTCTCCACTCGGGTTATGTATCCAACACGGTCTTTCACACCGCTTTGCTGATGCTTGACTTCCATATTACAAGCACAACTGGGAGAAAAAGATCTAAAAACCGCTACGATCGTAAAGTAGCTTAGCAGTTAAAGTCACGTGAGTATCACGTGGTCGCAGAGTCCCTTTGCACGTGACTTCTGTGATTTCACCAATAGAAAGTAAACTTGTTACACGCCTGTTGTGTATTACACATGTTATGCAGTTACCTATAAAAGCAGTCTGGTTGAAGCATTAACAAAAAGCTGAGCAGATTTTTTTTTTTATTATTATTAAAACCCAATTAAAGTAAGCGCAAAGTAAAGTAAGTGGTAATTTCATTCGTGTAGCAGGTTATCAATATTAATATTTACTGAATCGGCTTAGTGTAAACTAGTTGTTATAAGCGTTAACCTTTCCTGCTTCTGCTTCCAGACCGTGGTCGAGAAGCATATGGAAGCTTTCTCTGCAGCTCCAGTTGTTTGAAAATGTGGTCTTTCACTGGTGTATTGGTTACTAATTAATTAAATTCTCACCACTCTCACTCACCACTTACATGGCATGTAAATACAGAAATTCTGTTTTAACAAAATATACAACCATAGGAAGAGGCTCACATAGAATCTCTATAAATGAACTAAGAACCAAATTTTACTACAAGGACGGTCTTAAAGTCTTAACAATGAAACATTTTTAAAATTAACACTTTGGAATTAAGGTTAATAAGTTGTTATCCCACACTAATTGCTGATATACCTCAGGGCTGCCAACTCCCACACATCTGGCGTGACGGTCACTCAACAAATCTTACAGCAAATCTACATTATTCCATTATAAACTCAAAATTAGGTACATAAAAAGTGCTGGGGTAGTTTGCAAATCCTAAATACTATTTACAGACAAAAAAGACTGTTACATATATGCAAATGAGTGTGCCGACTTGTTTCGAATTGAAAATATCCTGCCAGCCAGCTGATCAAAGTTCATAACCCTGACAAATATGACAAAAGATAAAAACTGATTAAAATTGTTCTATTTTATTACATGCATTTTTGACAGTTGGTTCAAGCTTCGTGACCTTCAAAACCACCAACAATATTTTGTTCGATTGTATTTGCTATAGTTGCAATTAATGTTTTTGCCAGCAGGCTGTGCAGACCCAGTGTATCGAAATGTGTGAAAGTGTTTAGAAACATTGGTTGTTTTAAATGTATCGATCACAGCATTCGCCGCACCCGGTCTCTCCCTCTCGCCCACGCCCTGAGCGGTCCCTTGAAGGAGCTGCACCGCTCTTACAGCAGAGAACTTCCACTCAACGCATGTCATAGAGCAGTTTCCAGCAGTTTAAAAACAAGAAATTTAATCGTGTGTATCATCTATTGCATTTATGTGGCTGTGGGACCATTTAATCCATGTCAGGGGGGCACACTATGAGCTACTTCAGGTTTTACAAACTACTTTAAAACTGAAAGGCTCCTGTGCTTAGCTAATTAGTTCAATTCTTCTTGTGCTTTTACTGGTTTGTTTCCTTGATTGAAAGACTCATACAACTGTTTCACATTAACATTAGTGACACATGCATGATTGTAGGAAACTGAGCAATCAGCCCGTAGTAAGAATTCAATGCTAAAATGAAATCCAGATCTTTTTAATTGAAATGGTAGCTTACTAACCCTGTCCTAACTCATAGCGTCCCCCCTGACATGGATTAGACGGTCACCCTAAGTTGTAAACCTAAAATACTGATCCTCTTTTCATTGCAATGTGCTTATCATAATCCTTACCTGGATAAGCCTGCTTTCAGTAAATGAAAGCTGACCATCCATCAAATTAAACTGATCTTGGCAGTATGCCATATTAATCTTTTTTTTTTCTTAATTACTGTTTAATTGCAACCTATATCCCATTCTATATTTACAATGCTACCATCACATTTAGCAAAGTGTGCAGTTGTGTAGATATACACCCACTGACTAATTTATTAAGTACACTTAGTTAACTTCAAAAATACAGATTCACTAAATGCATGTAATGGTAAATGCATGGAATAAAAAAATATTGTTTGCCTTTGAACAATATGTAAGTTTGCAAGCTACTTAAGTGTCAGATTGTTCGCTGCGCAGTCAAAGCTAATTATTCACCGTCATGCTCATGTGAATGTAACCACCTTATGTTTTCGCTTGCTTTTTTATCGTGCATATGGTAGTTTTATAAAACATCTGTCAAAGTGGACATGAGACACTGGATGTAGTTAGTATAATTTACTAGATGGATTCCCACTCAAAATCTTTGTAGATTTAACACTGTTAGTGAAACTTAATAAAAAATAATAAGTAATCTAAGTTTCATTTTTCAAATAAGTGTAGCGCCATCTTGTCGAGCGTAAAATGTGACATCACAGGGTTGGTTGGCTTGGAAATCCTACATTAGTTCACATGAACTTGAAGCTCGTTTTTGTAAAACAAAGTCTTAATATTGTGCCACCTTAAACTAAAGCTTTCCAGTCTCACACGTCATAATCTAGAATCATCAAAGACTTGTGGTTCAAACTAGAATTTACACTGTTATAATATTTTATTATCCCCGTGTTAATGTGAGTTCATACGTCACATGTAAAGCACCGCGACTGAGATAAAATGCACATGTGCAATTAAAGTTTTCTCTGTTTTCTGGTTTTCTGGCAACCACCGAGTTGTGTGCCACTTCCTCTGTATGCATCAAACTTTTCGTGGCACCACCTACACCACAATATGGCTGTGCCAACAGGTTATGGGCCCAGGAGGGATGTAGGAAACTGGTGGCATCGGTTGTACTATGAAAGAAATGATAAAAACTATGAGCTTTGGAAGTTAAAGTTTCTAGGCCACCTGGACCTGCTGGGGCTGAAAGACACTATACTGAGATGTATCACACTGGCTCTGAAGACAACATGATGAAACCAAATGCCTTGACCCCAAGCCGGGGAGGGAGTGAGGGGAACACAGGCCAGACATTACATGTCACAGCAGTGGTAAGAAGGGGCACAAGGTGAGAACATGCCTGAACGAGCGTCGGAGAGAACAGACGCACTGGTGTGTCTACTACAGAAGCTCAACGCACACAGACGTATCTCACAGACGCAGAATGAGAGGCAACATGAAAGCTACTGAAAGGTTTTTAGGTGATGTATCCCCTTATGTATGTTTGAAGTGCCTTAGTTAACATAATGCACTGAGTTCACAGTGAATGGAAATGCAGTGGTTGCTTGATAGGTACAGTATTAGACGTAAGTTTTCAGCACTGTACTTGTCGCACCAAAACTCCACGGCTGAGAGGAATTGTTGAACATTATTTTCTGATTATGTATCAAATGTTGACTGATGACCCGGTGTTGGGTAACATTGACTATTTTTACAGAATGAATGATGTGCCACAAGCTTTCAAAGAAGCCATGAGCTCTATCAAGTCAGAGATGTGGACTAATGCTATGAAAGACAAGATGGGTTCTCTTAGTGAGAATAACACTGACTGCTCTCCCAATAGGTAAACAAGTGGGGGTTAGATCATAGTTCTAAAATAAACATGAATTAATCAGGTGTTTTTCCACATATAGCCTGCAAGAATATAACTAACCAAGTAATCTTTGATTAGTCTGTCAGTGTTTTCATGGAGGTGAATGCTCAGGCTTCTCAGGACACAGTCACACTTCATGTGTATGTCATCACACTTGAGGGAAGCATGGAAGGCATTTTTCTTCTGCTTTTCTAGTTTTTTGACTTTCATGCTTGTTCTTGTGAAAATTCATAATGACTTCAGAGTGTCCAATCTGTCCACGTTTTGAGTGAAAGTTTGCCATCTTTATCTACAGAGACTGCGTCCAACTCACATGGTAAGTGTAACTCCCTCTTTCCTTCAAGCATTGGTGGGCCTTTACCTGGACCACAGCAGCCTCTTCAAGATGATTATCACTGGCATACACTGTATAATTGAAGATTTCTTCAGCCATGCCTTCAAGTATATAAGTTCTTATCTTTGGTGGAGGCACAACAAGAGTAACTTCTTTGTTTAATTCTCTGTTTGCTCTCTGCTGGCTGATGATAGTATGTTGGAGGGGCTAACTGGTGTTAGAACCAGGATTATTGGGTGAAGTTTCAAGGATGCTAGAGCTGCAAGGTGGAGTTCTTAGATCCTAAAGCTACCGTCATCACGTGGTAAGAAAACAACTTTTAATGTCCGACGGTCTTGAATTCCTCTTGATGTAAGATTCATATATTCATTTCCAAAGCCCACATCTTTGTATCGGAGCCTGACCTGCTGCTTCAATCCAAATACAGTCCTTATCTAAAGAATTAGTTCATCCAATCAGTCTTGAAATCCAGATTTCAGGGTTAGTTTTCTGGTAGTGTTTGCTTTCCCCCGAAAATAACTCAGGCAGGCTGACATCTTACTCTTGACTTATTCAAGTGAACCAACAGAAGGGGCAAAAAGTAAGTGTAGGGATTTATCAAACTATACCTTATCTGAATACGAAGAGACCCCACATTATATTGCAACCATACAGGGGTTGGAAGATGAAACTGAAACACCTGGTTTTAGACCACAATAATTGATCAGTATGGTTTAGAGCTTCCTATTGTGGTCAATACAGCATCAGTTCATCTTGGGAATGACAGATATAAGTCCTGCACAGTGGCCAGAGGGATTTTGAACCATTCCTCTCACAGAACAGTGGCCAGGTCACTCTGTGATGCTGGTGGAGGAAAATATTTCCTGACTTGCTCCTCCAAAACACCCCAATGTGGCTCAATAATACTCAGATCCTTTAACTGACCCACAGTAACAATTTGTCCCTTTTTGAACTCTGATATGTCTCCCATTATGCTGTGTGAATTGCAATATTTTATGTACAGCTGTACTATTGTTCTGCCAATTCAACCTTCACACTCTTACTGATGGAATGTTCAGTCGGAGAGTATTGGCTACCAGGCCACACATATATAGGTGTGAAACCTCAAACATTGTTGCCAAGGTGTTTCAGTTTCATTGTCCAACCCCTGTATATTATAATGTGCCTATCAGGGTTACCATCCGCCTTGCTCCTACCATGTATTCACAGAGAGGATAATCATCAATCAGTTGTTCAAAATGTACAGGATTACCTCTTTAGTTGCAGACAAAGTCAGCTAATAGGCTCTAAAATGTTCTAGATACTATGAATACAACAATCTAACAACAAAGCTTAAATTGTTCTTTACAATGCACATTGAAGAATTTCAGCAAGCTTTGGCATACCACCAGCTGACCTATATGCAATTAGCATGCAAATCCAGTAATTCGTCCCTCTGTTTGTTAATTGTTTTTCAAGATGAACCTCATTAATCTCAGGGTTTTTCTGCCTTTAAGCTGCCACTATGTCCTTCTGCAGAGCATCCAGAGGAAACGTAGAGACATTTCTGACAATCAATGTGGGTTTATTGAGCCTGGATGAATGTTTTGATGATGTTTCATTGCCAGTGTGAGTCCTAAATTCTTGAAACAATTTGTTTGGCTGGCTATTTGTTTGAAAAAGCTATGTCTTTCTTCAAACCAGATTGTCCACTGGCCCACTAAAGGCCCAAAGAATTGAACCATTTGAGGGTAAGGTTTAAGACAATGGTGTGCTGGTAAGAGTCATGCTGGAAATAGTTCAAGAAACTTGTACCTGTGTTCTGCAATTTTGCCATCCAGATATAGAATTGAGGGGTGGCACGGTGGTTCAGTGGTTAGCACTGTCACCTCACAGCTCTGGGACCTGGGTTTAAGTCTCCGCCAGGGTTCCACATGTGTGGAGTATGTTCTCCCCATATTGTCATGGGGTTATCTCTGGGTACTCTGGTTTCCCCACCACAGTCCTGCTGAGGCCAACTACAGTTACTTAATTGTGAATTGTGTGAGTGTGCCCTGCGATGGGTCAGTACCTCAGTCTGGGTTGGTCCCTGTCTTGCACCCATAGCCTCTGGGATAGGCTCCGGACCCCTGAATAGGACAAGCAGTTTTAGAAAATGCATGGATAGATATGCAATTGTCTCTGTATTATGAACAGAGGCAACAGCAACCTCAACTATTTCTTTCAATGAGTACACGTCAATTGGGTTCACCCTCTGATATCAGATCACCAATTATACATGGGAGCAATCTCAATAAATTCCACTTCTTCTGTATTACCTTCAACAGTCCTTAAACAGCCATAGTTGCACGGAATACTAAGAGGTCTGTTCTCTCTGACCCCCCACTTACATGGGAACGTCAGGATCAACATATTCAGAGTATCAAAAGAGAGATACATTTTAGAAATAAGCACACTTAAATAAAATGCAAGCTCAAGTGGAACAATGCCCTCAAGTAAGTCATGTACCATATCTGGAGGGTAGCCCCTAGAAACAAGAAAATGAAATAAATTCTCTGTTAAAATGTACCTTATCTTTACTTCATAACAGATGTTGAATTTAACAGATTTAGCATGGGTATTATCTGTCTGTTTTGTTTGTAGGAAAAAATCACTAGACTGAACAGCAATAGCCAGAATTTCTGTACTGTTACCTGTACAAAATCTACAGAAATACTCTCCAGAGAAGCTTTCAACAAAGCCTGTTATGCTATGGGCTGCAAAATTATCTGCAATGACAGACAGGACTGTCCATTAACTATCCATCCAATTCCTGAAACAAAAACACCATGCTTTTTTAAAGTAACCAAATCCTGTAAAAGGTTTTTTCTTGTTTTTAGCCATACACCTTCAGGAAATTTGTCTTACACTGGGCTGCCAAATATATATATTTAAGTGTTGAAAGATCCTGGTGGCAAGTTATTCAAAATCCAGTGGACACTACAACGTGAATTTCTCATGAGGTGCCTAAGGGGTTGCGATTGCATACCTCAAAATCAATGACAATATTTTCAACTCTTCCCCAGAGAAGAAAGTATTTTTATTAAAATAAATTCCATCTTGTATTGAACTATATTTTGCTTTCTATCCACTCCTGAAGTTTTTTTTCTGAGTACTGCAGTGCTCAATATTACTCTAAAAACATTATTGTAACTAACTAACTGCTGCAAACAAAGCAGGATAGGTCTTCTTTGTCGTAGAATCAAGAATGAACTCCATAGGTTCTACAACACTGAAATTCTCTTTGTAGTATTTCTTGTGCTTAAAAGCTGTAGCACAGGGATCCTCTATTCTTATGGCTTTACCCAAAGGATTTGAATCGAGTGCTTCAGCAAGCTCTTTAATAACTGACTCATCAGTTCTAAGACTGCAAATGCTAAAAAAGCCAGAAAGACTATTATGGGTTCCAATGCTGAGCTTAATTTATAATGTAACTCCTGAAGTAATTAATCAATGGCTGCAGCTAGAACATGCAAAATATTTCCCAGCTTCAATAAAACAGAAGCAATTTTGGGTAACGCTTTACATTGACTGTACCTTCATAAGGAAGATTATATGATTATAATATTTGTTATTACCATATATTGTAGAGCTTGTTATTAATGTATATTAAGGCTACTTAGCTATGTTAGGATGTTAAGGTATACTTCCATACTCCTTATGAATGTTCAATAAGTGTGTTATGAAGGTGCCCTAAATGTTCTATGAATGCATTATGAAGATGCAGTTAATGTAAAGCATTGTCCATATTATGTTCTATTACCTTAGAACGATCTTCAGTGTCCCTCACATTAATATAGTTATCTATGTCAGTTTCTATATCTATATTGGCAGACCAAGTAAGATCATTAGCTACAAATTCTTCAGTGTCACCAGTAAATGTGACAACATCAGCTTTAAAGTCATTTAAAGAATGGGGATTGTGTTTTCTATTTCTGTGTTTTTGAAATGTATTATAAAATGTTAGTTGTAAATGTACGCCATTCACACATATAAGTTACTGTTTCATGTCTTTGAAGATGTTCATTTACATTACTGAAGTATGCTCTCTGATTTGAATGCTTTAAAAATTCATACCATCTGGAAACTGAAATGCCACACGCTTTACACTCCCACACTTGGGGGGGGGGGGGGGGGGGGGGTCTCGTCAGCTTCTTCCCCTCCTTGTTTCCCCTGGTTTTTGGAGTATTTGTGCCTATTCTTGGTTATTTTCCTCGGTCGGCCTTAGTTTTTTGT
>JAAGVU020000092.1:17326645-17348579 GCA_011763525.2 Mormyrus iriodes | reverse complement strand
GATTGTATTTCTAAAAAGAAGCTGAACCAGGGGAGGTGGATGGCCACCGTTTTGCAGCCTCCCCGTTGGGGGGGGGGGGGGGGGGGGGGATCTCGTCAGCTGAATCTCTCCCTTGTTAGCCCTTGTTATTTGAGTATTTGTGCCTATCCTTGCTTAGTTTCCTCAGTCGGCCATAGTTGTTTGTTACTGTGTGTTGTAGCTATTGTCATCTTGTGTTTGCTGCTGCTCTACTATGGTTTGCCTACCTGTGTTGCCCAGTGCCTTAGTTTTGTCATTTACCTGTTTTGTTTTGACCCCTCATGGTCCTTTGGTTTAGCGTGTTTTATGAGTTTAATACAGTCTTTTTGTTTGTTCGAATCACTAAGTGGAACGTCTCATCCTTCCCTATGTCATGCTCCGCCATAACAGTTGCAGCTTACAAAACAATCATCTTTACAGAACTTAAAAAAAAAACAACAAAAGAAACCATGAGTGGTCTAACGAAGGCAAGAATGTAGAACCCAAGAATAAAAGGTGGGAGTAATATAAGTACAAACAGTAGTACAGGAATAAACACAGCACAGCTAGGAGCAAAACACAGGAACCATCACAGCACATACAATGACCAACTGAAGAATCAGGGCAAGGGCAGACACATTTAAACACACAAGGGTAACAAAGGTCAAACAAGAAACAGATGTGAGCCACTACAATTAACCAAACACCAAAAACTAGGGGCAACAAGCAAGTGTGGGTCATTGACTCTAAATCAAACAAAAGGTGTGGGTCAATTCACAATCACAAAAGACTGACACATGAGGAATGGGATGGCCAGCACCATCTACTGGCCAAGCAGGGAAATGACAGAGAGGACAGGGCAGGGTCTGACCCTGACATACACATTTTACAGTGAAAAATATTGCATCATGTACCTGTAAATAACCTGTAATGAGGAAACTGTATTTTATGAACTTATGAACTGTTTATTTCTGGAAATTTCCTATTTTTTGGATCACAGTAAACCACGGATAACCAAAACCACAGATACGGCAGCACCACTGTATTTCTATTCAACAAGTTAATTAAATGAAAAGTTAAATATGCAACGCTACGTGAAAAAATTTGACTGGTTCACTTTCATGCTGCAAAAGGATTTCCTCTTGATTTTTTACATGATGAATGAGAAGGAATTGTGCCCGTGGAACTCTGCATATGCCCCTCAGATCTGATTGCTATAAGCATTTTGCATTCATTGACCTTAATTGTGGAACAACAATAATTCTCCTTTAAATCTGATGACAAAACTAACAGCCCTCAAACAATTCAAACAAATTTTCAGAGAAATAGAACGATAAGTGGCAATGGACATGAGAACCGGTTGTTTTTGAGGTTTATTTCATTGATGTTTGACCACTGCATTCCAGATAGTGAAAAAACTTGCCATATAATCCTTGAATTAAAGGAGGTTAGGTCTTTCCCCTTAGTGTCTTTGTCACTCACACTTGGCCCAGTTGCTTTGTACAGTGCCCAAGCACAATTGCCCCCCTCCTCGCTCCCCCCACTGGTCTGCACTCACATTGTAGTTAATCTTCCTGGCCCAAGCATGCTTTCATCATTAATGTGCAACATTTCGTGTCAAAGAAAACAAAGGAAAAAAGTGCTATCACACAGCACAATGGAGTTCATGATTGATGTCCTTATTTTGTGACTTATTAGGAATCACTTTGGGTGTGTTGACTTATGCCCACTTATAGATTTATTGATTGTGCAAGGCAGTGATTTCATTTAATCGTGCTGCACACGTAAGAAGATACATATTTTACCAAATATCTGAGTTTTCATGTGTTGCATTCAGTTGTTCCTGAAGACTCTTGTCAGTCCAAATTTCCAGCATACACTGCACCTCTGCCATAGACCAATGTGATCCCTTTGCTGCAGTGTTTGTTAAATGTTTGTTGCCACCTGATCTGTACAGCCTACCCAATCTGTTTCTTCTAGATCCTGTTCGTGTGCATTTCTACACGCATGTGCCAGTCGCATCATTGATGTCATGTCTGTGTTTCATGCTTGGGCACAGTAAGCGGTCACACTAGACGCTACCACGCCTGAGTAGAACTGAACTATGCAAAAGCCCACTTCTTCACACTAGTCAAACAAGACTTTGGGGGTCAAATGTGCACAGGCATGTTACAGATCAACTCGTGTGAGTACACCTTTAATCCTTATTTCTTGAGTAATTGTTAATGACTCACACCTGTTCCTTGCCTAGGCCTTGTTCGTTGCTGCCACATGATTTTCTGTATGGAGCAAGGCACTGTTTGCATTAGCAAGCAGGGGAGCTTAATAAACTGACCAGTGAGTGTACATCTAAAGAAATAACCAGTAATAGAGCAGCTTATTGTTCATTCTCATCAGTGCCTCTCCATCTGAAGAGAATTTGCTAGGCTTGCAAATTGTAACATTTTCCATTGATTTTCACTTGTGTGTAAGTTTTAATTCCTTTTAGTCATTATATCCCCAGATTTTTCAGCCAGATGGCTATATACAGCTGGCCACTTGTCCTCACACAGTGCTTACAGCACACATTAAAATGTATCCAGGAAAATAATAGCTGATTCTTAGGTCAGTACATAATAATGCATTCTAAGTCATTTACAGTATGTCATGTACAATTATCTTAACATATAATGTTGGACATGTTATAAATATAAGGTTAATAAGATTAATCAATTTGTATTTTGCATTAAGATCAAGTCTTTTTCCACTGTTTACTAAGTCCAGTTAATTACAGATACAGATTTATGACCTTGTTGCTCAACAGACATTTCAGATTAACATAGTAGTAATGCTAAATCCATCCCACCGACCATTCAGAACATGCCACACTTGTGTTATCTCTTTAATCTAAACAAATCTTGCTTAGATTTAAAAGGGAGCCATCCATGATGACAGCCAGGGACTGAGTGTGTCCTGGGAAGGTGTACCTCTCATCCCCTACAACTGTCAAGCATGGGCAACAGTAAAAGCAGTGCTCTGTCCAAAGAACTTCTGGAGGACCTCAAGCTAAGCACCAAGTACAGCGAGGAGGAGCTGTGTGCCTGGTACCAGACATTCTTGAAGGAGTGCCCAAGTGGCAGGATCAGCAGGGAGCATTTCGAGAGCATCTACGCCAGCTTTTTTCCTGACGCTGATCCAAAAGCTTATGCACGGCATGTCTTTAGGAGCTTCGACTCCAACAGTGATGGTTCTCTGGATTTCAAGGAGTTTATTGTGGCACTACATCTGACGTCATCAGGGCAGACAATGCAGAAGCTGGAGTGGGCGTTTGCGCTTTATGATGTTGATAGGAATGGCATCATAAGCAAAAATGAAATCCAGGAAATTGTGACTGTAAGTATAAAAATGTCAAAATATCATTGTGTTTTGCCTTTAAATGTTTTACTGGAGAATGAATTCTTCAACCAGTACTGTGTTACACACTTAAAAGTCAGACAAATAGGATGAGCGTTTTTGGTGGATTTCAAATATAGATATCATTTTTTTCCTAATGTAAATTTTAAAAAGTTTTTAAATTCATTTTGTTTTCAAAAGTCAATATTCAGTATGATATCCGAAGAAGATCAAAAGAACCTTCCAGATGAAGAGAATACACCAGAAAAAAGAGCAGATAAGATATGGGATTTATTTGGGAAAAAAGAAAATGGTAAGTTGCCTTTCATCATATTAAAAACATCTTTAAAAAATAAATCAACAAAAACTAGAAATAGCTATTTATCCTACTTTGAAAAATAAATATCTGAATATTCTAAGTATCAAATTTTATGAAATTAGAGCAAGGGCAGACTTACCATAAGGCAAGGGAAGGCAGCTGCCTGGGGCCCCTGAAAACTTGGGGCCCCCTGAAGTCAGAATTTCCAGAAGTTACTTTTATGGATATGATAATATGATAGTTAGATTATATTAACATGTCTGTTATTTGCATTTTTAGTTTTCAGGATAGACACCGTTGCACCCTGTCCCCGCTGTAATGGACTATTCCTACTTTGAGACTTCACACAACCCAGCTTCGTTTAACCCCAGAGTCTGGTGGTAGGCTACAGGTTGTATCACTGCCAAGTGAACCAGCTCAAAGTAGCTTAAAAGTAGAATAAAAGAGTGCAAAGTTACAAGACTAGCATTACATCTGCTGTGTCTTTGATGCTGTCCTGCTAGAGTGATAGGCAGATTGTGAACAGACGTGGAGAGAACACACTTAAATTAACGTATGCAAAAATTCAAGACTAACCTTAGCCTTAGCGGCAGAGTAAGGCATAGGCTATCCTAGGCTACAGCCTAAGGTCACAGCAGAGGAGGGAATGGTTAAACTTCTTAAATTTGGCTGATTGATCCTCCGGCACGATACCCGTCCCCCTGATTGGTAAATTTTATTGACAGCATCCCCAGCCCCAGTCTGACTGGTAAGTTTTACTGATGGAACCTTGCACTTTGATTAGCATATTATTTATGTTCCATCATTTTTATTCCCTCAAATTTCTTTTTCAGCTCCAAAAAAATAGTTAAAATGGCCCACATAGGGGGCCCCCTACCAATGTCAACCTAGGGCCATCGGAAAAGTTAATCCACCCCCGTCATAGAGTTACGTCTAGCAATTTCTGCATGAATTGATGCTTTTTTGTGTCCAAAATTTTGGACTTGGAGATACCTATTAGATTGTCACACAAGACAGGGAGAACAAGCAAAGTCCCCACACACAGAGTGGAAGGAATTTCAATCAGCGCTACCAACTGAGTCAATGTGCAACCCTGCCGGGATTCATTTTTCTAATTTGTATCAGAAGGAGCTTTCGAAGACAACTATTCTTTGTGAATCCTTGTCTCTGTAATGATAAAATGATAAAAATGACATGGAAAATATCTGTCAAAAAGGTGGGATTTATGGCTAAAATATATAGTAATTTATTACATTGTAACCTTACACCACCAAATTTGGGGTTTAAATCCTGTCCTCGGCTGTGAGTGTGTAGTGTTTGCCTGTATTTCCCCTATTGAGCGGGTCTCCTCTGGGCTTATCAGCTTCCTCCCACAGTCTAAAAACATGAGGTTAGGCATTGTCACCTCTAAATTCCCTGCCATGTGTGATTGTGTGTGCACGTGTGTCTGTACTGTGCTATCCGGTTATTCCGGTCACTCTGCATCATACTCTTCCTGGTTCACAGAAACCCTTTATTGGAGAAACAGAAGGGAATTTGGATGGGTGGAAATATTACAGATTGACAGAATTAAGCAATGGTAAAAGTGAAGTTAGTAATTATAAAATAATAGGAAGTCACATAATGTGAATTTTGTGTGCACTTTATCTTTCCAGATAAAATATCCGAAGGTGAATTTATTCAGGGAGTCTTGGACAATAAGGAAATTCTAAGACTGATCCAGTTTGACAAACCACAGAAAGTCCAAGAGAGGCTAAAGGAAAAGAAGCAATAGTTTCTGGAAACATTGTTTTAAATGCATGGATATTTTTACTGTGGTTTATATTTGGACTGTTTCCATACTTCACTGATCTGTTCATCATCTCACTTCTTAGATTAACTACATAATAATCCCCAACCCTATGATCTCTCTGATCTTATTAATAAACATTATGCCACTCACACAAGCTTACACTCCTCTTGTTTTGAAGTGCTGTTTGATGCTTTTCTGTGTTTTTGCTGTCATTACTTTCAGTACTAGACTTGCTGTTATCTTTCAATTATATACTTTCTACTATCCATGACACTAAAACAATGGTGATGGCACAATTTAAAAACATGGCATGGTATGGAAAAAATTAATCAGTGATTAGTGATCAAAACCAGTCCCCAACAATATAAGGTTCAGCAAAAGGCTGAATAAAAGACTCTCTCAATATGGTCCAGTTTCTAGAATTTCCCCCTAAACAATAAGGACCCCACAAGAAAGGTCAGCTGTGATTTACATGTCACTGCAACCTTATATAACACTGTTTTGCAAATTTAGGCCGAGGTGAAATTTAAGACCATGCAGCTGATGCAGTCTAGTGAGCAGCGGTGATGACATTGCTAAGCAGCATTAGTGGATATGACAAAACTCATCTTCGTAAAAGCAGACACAAGGTGTAGAACAAAATGATACAAAAACAGTTTTGTTCCAGCAGCCATCACAGAGATGAATAAATTTCAGTTATAGTAACATGGTATTTTATTAATTTTCTTTTTTATTGTATTGTACTTAAACTGTATTTATTGTGTTACATTTTTATAGGCATTGCCTTAAGTTGCCTGTGTTGTAAGATGAATAATGTGTGATAAGTGTCTGTTTGTAACAGGTCTGTCTATGGATGAGGACTATTCATGGGTGTAAAGAAAGTAACCTGACCTGACCACAATTCTAATGATGTAATGAACTTTACAATTAGAATGAGTTTATGTCTATGCACAGCTGGACCACTACTGGAATGAATATCTAAACATTTACTCAAGAGAAATCATTGTTTTCTGATAAAATCTCCATTGCCTTTCTGTTCATGGCCATCTATGACCTTATTCCAGCTGTAGTGTTGGTAAAAAAATATTGAATCTATCACTTTCTACGACTAAATGTACCTTGGCATCCTTAATGTCTATTTGAACTAACCCATGATTTTCCTGTCCAATCTAAATGTTTCCCAGAAAGGATTTTTTCTTACCTTTACAGATATGAAATATGATTTAATTGTCTAACAAGAGTAAATCCAACACAAAGCAATTTCTTAGAAATGTGGCTAGGCATCACATTGAAGATGTATACATTGATACATAAAATATAATGTGTATTTATTTTGCAGAAATGCTCCTGAGTCCACTATACACAGTAAATAGTAACTGCCATACATATTCTTCTATATGTATTCTAATGTTCATCCAAAGTATAAGAAAGTTTAGACATTAACTGAGACAGTAATGTGCAGTAAATAAATGAGAAAGTATACCCAATAAAAAGCATTGTATAAATCCAATACATTAGTTTTCTCTGGGGAGATCTTTCTGTTTTTTATCATTCTTTATGCAGTTCATTCTGATAAAAGTTTAGAGTCAAAATATACCATTGAAAATAGTCACTGTCAAGAATGTCTGTGGGTTACCCTGTTGTGTTAGGTACATCGTTATCCTATCAGTTAGCAGGAAAGCATACAGTACTGTATAAATACCATTACATAAAGCTTTTCAACCCGGTCTGATGATGAAATGTAAGATGGTTAAACATGTGCTGTTTATGTTGACTGTGCCATATGTGGCAGCTGAAGATACTGATCCAAACCAACAAATCAAGAATTCTTGCCAGAAGACATCTTTGGAGGTTTGCGGATTTAAAGCTGTTAAAATTTTCTTTTCATTTACACTTGACTTTGTGAGAAATAAGTAATAATATTATGAATTGCAATTTTTTAACTAGTTTACATCTGAATCATGAGATGGAAGAGTTGAGAAAATCTTCCTGGTAGGTAATCCTACAAAAAATGACCAATGTGGATTTTAAACATCTGTACATCGGAAGGCCCGCTGCTACAGGCCTGCCTGTTAGAACACGCTTTCCTCCAACACTTCCTCCATTGTATCTCCTAGTGTCATCTCACCCTCGCTGCTTGATAGGCTTCGGCGGGTATTGAATTTTGACCTGTTAGGCCGACATGGCTGGGACTCTGACCCAGCCTGGGCTGTCAGCCATAGCTGCTGGACATTAGAAGGAGCGCTGATGTTTTTGCACTGGTCAGGGCAGTTGGCCTGCCTTCTCCTTGAGCACTTCCACATGTGTATACCCTGGAAACAGCTTTGTGCATCATAGTGGTTGGCAAACAGAAAAAGTTGCCAACGCTTCTTGAGCTCTGTCTGGACCTGCACACCAAAAACCAAAAAAGGTTGATCCAAATGCTGCAACAATGTAGCAAACGGTATAATGTTAAACTATGTGGCAACATAGCATCTCCTTTGATTTAGAATTATTTAAAAAGATTGTGGATATTTTAAGGAATACAAAGTCAACAGTCTTACCTCTCCATTAGCAAAACAGTATAATATAGCAACCAGTAGGCCCTAAAAAGATATCATTATTCAGGGGCATATAGGCAATATAACTACATTTATAACAGCCAAAGTAAAAATCTTCTGCTTCTTAAGAGTAAATTATCTACCAAATTCATCAATCTTGTAATTCTGTTCCCACCAGAGACAAAATAAGGTACAATAAGCAGAGTAAGGTACAATAAATTAAAGGTGTTTGGAAGATAAATACTATCTCACCTGGAAGGAGCTGAAAGTCAAATTGATAAAGTTTCGCACATAGAGCGCCCTGTCCTCTATGTATTCGTCTAAAACAAACATGAATGCCACCTCATGGATTCCCAGCAGCGGAATAAGCACCAGTGTTGCTCTGGCTAAACTGTCCAGAAAGCAAATAATTAGGTATGCGTCTGCAGCACACACTGACACGTTGATTCTGCAGTATTACTGGATAGGCTTACCTGTATCTGTAGTCAGCAAATTTCACCTGGTCTGCTTTTAACTTTGAGAGCAGTAGTTTCATAATCTTTATAAATATGTAAAAAATGACCTGCAATGAAAAAATTTTTAGGTCAAATGTTTGTGTGTGTGCATATATATGTGTGTGTGAAGAGTTATTTAAATTTTTCCAATAAATCGATGTATACATCAAATGAACTCACCACCACTGACAAAGTTATGGGTCCTCTTATTATCCACCAAATCCACATGCTTTTATTGGGCCAACACCTTAAAACAAAAGCAGTCAACCGTTTCATCTGATGTATTTACAAAAGTCTGTTGATAAATAATTGTCAGCCCCACCATGATTCTAATTAGAATAAGTGGTTAGCAGATGGATGGGTAGCTGTCAAAGTTATCAATACTCGAACAGAATTCTACAGAAGACACTAAGACAGAGATCAGACATTAAATGTAGATCAGCACGGCCGGCACTTCTAGTCTACTCATAATCGTCTTTTTTTAAGATATGAATGAATCCAAATACGTTCACTTACAAAAGTTCATTATCAAAGAGACTTACGCTTGATTTTCATACAAAACTTTTGTTATGGTCCAGGGCACCACAAATGCAAAGGGAGTTCCTAAAAAATGTAAAAAATACATGCTATAATAGATTTGATCCAATATAGGATCCAAGAGAAAATGCGGGAAAAATTAAAATAAAGATGTTTATTTACAACTGCAAATTTTCACCTGAGCACTGTTAGTCTCCACCCATTTCACATACTGTAGATAACCACTATGGTTAATTTTTAGCTTTAAGATGATCACATATCGGATGGTTTTAACCATGCACTTATGAAACCTACCCCAGCCAATGAGAAGGTATTGTTTTAATAATCGCCTCTTGGTGAGTACCGCAGTGAACAATAACCTATGGAGAAATATCGCTTCCACTAAGAGCCAGAAGTAGTTTCCACCCACAAAGTAATGCATTGACACTTGACTAGCCTTACAGACAACAGAGATCTGGAAAGAACAATACATAATAGCCATATTATTTCATTATAAATGATTACAATACAAAATTGGATGCTTTTAGCAATTAATTATATTAGAATTAATTAATTAAGAAAATAATTTCCGCGATAGCAATATATATGAGAAAATGATATGATGTATACAATACCACTGAGCTGGTGTATTCCTTCCATCCTGTGTCATCGGTGGGTAGGTTAGTAAACTTGACTTGAAAAATGATTTCTTTGGTAATAACTGCTGCAGCTCGAAATATGAAGGACATAAAGAGATTCATATGGATGTAGTTTCTTGTGCAGTGAAGTTTCCTGTTAAAAAAACATATTTCAAATGACTTCAGGTTATAATCTGTCTGTAGCTCCCTGATTTCATTTGTCATAGTGTTAATATTCTTTTATATGTTACTCCTTATATAAATTATATACTATCATAATGTTATGTTACTACCGCAAAAAGTATTTTAATGTTATTATACATTTATAAAACTGTGAAATCCCATAGCCCAAAATCTAGGTTACCTCAGCAAGCCCATAATAAAAACAGCCAGGATCAGTGAGGACAGAGAAAGTGAGTATCCAACCATGTAGATGACACGCAATACTGTTTGAAGGTGCATATAATCTTCCTGAGAGAGATAACAAAGGTCAATACTAATCACACAAGGATTCCCGCTTACAAAGGCGGCAGGGTAGGAGAAGGCCGTGTAAGTACACGAGTCACCTGTGGTTTGAAGTAATGTGGGTCGATACATTCTGATTGGTCCCTCCACACGTCTGTGGAGTTCTCCAGTGTGCGCCAGGTCCCGCGGGAGGTGCACTCCCTGTACACCTTCGCCAGGTTACCTGAGCGTAACGATACCCGTCAGCTTGTGTCCAGTTACATCTGCTCAGATGTTGCTGATCTTGTCTCTGTTGTCATGGCAGTTTTATTACCACACTTTCAGTTTCTCAGTAAACCACAGCGCAAAACTTTCAAATATCTATATACAACGTTTGTTTATACGTTTCTTTTCACAACAGTGTACAGAGCTTTTTTATTGATGATGTTTCTCAGGAAATAAATGGCAAAATGTCATCACCCCCCCACCCCTACCTGTCCAATTTTACATATAATTGCACATAATCAAATGTCCCCTGTCAAGCGCTGGTTCCTGAATCTGCCAGGCTATCCATGTCCCTCAGACACCGCAAAATACACCTTAAGTTATAGTACTCTATAGTCTTTATTTAAAACTGAATGTTGATTGTTGTGTTATGTATGTATTTATGTCATTATGGAGAATGCTAGTCAATTTTGTTGTACTTGTGTAAGCCACTTGCACAATCATGAATAAAAATCCTTGATCATTAAAAAGCTAGACTGTTCCATATCTGAAATCATCCTGCAAGAGAACCCCAATAGAGACTGCAGAAGAAACCACAACTGTAAGAACGGGGAGGCACCATGTGGGCTTTATGGTTTTGTTGGGACCAACAGCACATGATCTGCTCTTGGTCAGAAAGACCAAGCGGTCTTCTTCCTTGTGGCCAGGTAGACATATGACAGAATCCATGACTGTGTGGTAGGTAACCACCCTCAAGTTTCCCCTCTGTATTGCCAATCACAGAAGACGGCAAGGGGTTAATATTAAAACTATATTCAGTGACTGAAATTTCCATACTAAATCTAAATATATATTGAGATGTATGTGATGTTCATTAAATAATACAAAGGATCCATAAATTTACTGTGATTTATGTGCTGAGGTTAGTCAGGCACTATAGTGACAATCGCATTGTACATTTCTGTGACCTTCTGCAAATAAAATAAATCATCTGCTCTTCTGCGTTACGGGGATGTGCTGGCTGTGCACTCTCACACTGTTGATAGAACGTGTTTTCCTGGAGGTTTACATATGTGTAATAATTCACTTATTTTTTAACTTTGTGGATAAAACAATGTTGACTATTCCTGGTATATAATTAACAGGTGAAACTTGTTCGTCTCGGCCACAGGAAATTAGAATTCAAATGAAATTAGTATTAAATGGAATCTTATGTCACTATGATTTTCACTGGTT
This sequence comes from Mormyrus iriodes, assembly GCA_011763525.2. Lineage (NCBI taxonomy): Eukaryota > Metazoa > Chordata > Actinopteri > Osteoglossiformes > Mormyridae > Mormyrus > Mormyrus iriodes. The sequence continues at coordinate 17,337,006 of JAAGVU020000092.1, read as the reverse complement.
AAACGCAAGCTGAATTTACAGCTCTGGGACAAGGAGAGCTTGATAGTCCACGTACGTTTTATGCCTCTAGCATCATTCTCTCAAGCAAGGTTTGATGAGCAGTAATGCCTCCTTCTATTCTGAAGAAAAATTGTTACTGGTATTTTCTCCAGATAAATAAGATAAATAAGATTACATCAAAGTCCTTTTCCTGTTCACCTTTGCGATAAGATTAAAGATTAAATCTATTACTGTGCCATCTTCCTCTAATAGCAGTGATGTTCAGCAGCAGAAACAAACCCCCGTATGATTCATATGTATGAAAAGGCAATCTTTTTGTTGTTTATGCTTCGGAATTTTCCATTTTTTTACACTGATGTTATAAATTGAAGTAAACGCCATCAAAGCAAGAACCTGAGAACAGTATGCATGATTATTTTGATTTTTGAATTAATGCAATTATGCTATTTAGGATTTATGCTTCAGTTTTACCTTCTTTAATCCACGGCAGATATGAAGGACATGGTACAGATACATTCCCAACTGGTGAGTGCGGCCAACAGGCAAAATGATCAAAGGATCCATTGCAATAAATTCCTGTAAAGGAAACCATTTTTTGACAGTTTTGACAACAGACCAACAGACACAAGACTAAACACTTTTTGTTATGTACAGCAAGGGGAGCGTCTAGAGATTCTGGGCCCCATGTCAACATATCATATTTGGCCCCCAACCCCAACCAATTTAATTATGTTTCAATTTTTTTCACTTAGGAGCCGTTCGAATCATCCCCCCCCCTCCTCCCCCCCATGGCACCCCTGTGTAGAGAACTTTCTCATGCCTCTTTTTCTCCATTAAAAAGTGATGTTTCAGGCACTCACCAGTTCTTGAGATTTGGCTGGATGCTAAGGTCCTGGTACAATTGTCCCAATATTCTGTTCGTTTATAAATGGTGTCTTCTAGTATTGAAGCCATTACCTTTAACGTACACACAAGGAAACAGCATATGTTTTTTTTGTTAACGATCTAGAACATTTTAAGCCATCTTTCATGAAAACTACTCACCCACATCAAAATTTGTATGGCAATGTTTATAAAATTTATCCACAAGATGGCAGTGTGACAAGCCTGCTGGGAAAAGCATTTTATGTCACCAGTCTAAGTCATAATAAAACCTTTCCCAAGGGCAGGATACTAATTAATAATGTTTACATTTTGTATATGTCTCATTTAAAAACTCAATTCAATTCTGCAGCTTTCTGCATTATTTAGCCTGTAATACTAATATTCAACACAAGGGCTCCTATTTTTTAATTTTTATCACACCTTAACACTGGCATTTTAATGTGTTATTAGAGTTGACATACACTCTGCTAGTTGAATCCAATGTAGTTTCATGGAGTCAAAATAAAAATTTACCTGATTTAAGATGTGTAACATATATGCTTAACATTACATTACTGTGGTAACAAGTGACAAGTGAAGTGCAAGAAAATGATACTATAGACAGTAAGTTATGGAAAACAGATATGTAGATGGAAACTATAATAATCTAAACCCTGAGTACTCAATTGGCAGCACATACAACTGAATTCAGTATTATATCATCCATATAAACAATAAGTTATTATTTTTTGAATATGATTTTTTCTTCTTTTTTTACCAGTCTAATAACAAATAGCCTGCATGAGTCTCCATTTGTCTTGCTTTGCACACCATCATATAATGTGCTGCTGCTAAACTTAAAAGCTGAATGTGAACATAAACAGCTAATGATACAAACACTGCTGGTGGTTAACGTTGCGAGTGATTAACTTTCTACCATATCTATAACAAAAAAGTGTAATCAAAACAAATGGTCCCAGGAGACCTAAAATGACTAAACAATAGCTGGTGGATGGTACCCAGGACTCCAGGATTGGGGGAACTACCAAAATCAAGACCAAGGGAGCATATGAGATAAAGACAGGGAAAAGTGTGGAAGAATAAAATAAAAGTCTTTGGCTGATATAGTGATTATATTTATTTCTGACACCATAGCAAGTCAAGCACACGACAAATACTCAAAAATGCATAGTTTCTTTTAATAATAATTGTATTTTTTTAACTGTATATAATATGTTGCTCTGTATACTGTAAGATGAAAACTGTTAGCTGTTTAGGTTGCTGCCCTGCATACGTATAATACGTGATGAATGAAACAACTACACAAAACTAAAAATGCATTAGTCACTTGTTAGATGGGTTCTAGCTTGGCGGATTTGCTTAGTAATCACTGCCACATGAGTCTGCGTATGAAAAAGACGGGGACATGTGTAAGTTACACTTAATACATAACATGTCTGGATTCTGCTCATCGAGGACTGTGCCCTTCTGCAAAATTTTACACTTGATTTAATATATTTTAAAGTGGAGCCTTTCTAAGGTGGCTAAGGTGACATCTATGAATATTACTGCAGGAAGGATTTACATTTCCTAATATTCAGGACCGACTTAACAGCCAATTAAAAGGAGAAAAACATTGTTTTTGCTTCATTCTGTAATTTAATGAACATGATTGCTTTACTGGAATGAGTATGTTGTAATAAATAAATAAAATCAAGGTCCTCTTAATGGTTGTGTCTCTGTTTGACAGCCAGGCTTAAGCCCTGCCATTCCCAACATACTGGCCTGTTCAAGTAGCACCTGTTCATCTAAAGTTTCTCCAGCATTCTGAATTATTCCACCATCAGGCAGAATCAGTCAATCAGGTTTTTATATTACATACACTACCATTCAAAAGTTTGGGGTCACTTAGAAATGTCTTTGTTTCCAAAAGAAAAGCAATTTTTTGCCCGTTTAAATTAACATCAAGTTAATCGAGTTAATTATGGTGTAGAAACAAAGAACTTTCTTCTGATATTCATAAGTCTATTGTTATTCTGAGAAATGAAGGATATTCCATGGGAAATTTCTAAGTGACCCCAAACTTTTGAAGTGTACACTAAAGTGTACACATTGAAGTGTAGTGTACATTTTGCCAAGTGATTCGGTTAGAGTAAGAACATTGGATACCATCCCGGATTATGCACAAAATCTCAAATCCTGCACAATCGCCCTCCCAGTTTTCCCTGCTATGCTTGGATTCATTCAAAGAGTTCAAAAACTCATTTTTAACCTCTGCGCAGCTGCTTCTGAATGTGGATATTACCACAGTCCTCTGAGATGCAGTGCAAAGCTGGAGGAAACACAGAGGATGCATATGTTTATTTTCTTGCCACGCTACCCACATGGGTCCATTTTTTTTAGGATCCTTTAGTCTCCCCTTTGACAGCAAACATTAACTATACTTGAGAGTGGGAATAAACATTACAAAAACCAGATTCCAGAGCCTTGGGGAGAAAATGCGCCTGGAGATTCAGTATTAAGAGCTTTGAGAAAAGACTAGTGCAAAGGGATAAGTGCAAGGAGGAGGTAAAGTTACAGATTTATAGCATAATAATAATAATAATAATAATAATAATAATAATAATAATAATAGTAGTAGTAAAATCTAAATTAAATCTTAAATAATTTTCATGAAAAATGGACATAAACCCATATTTAAATTAAAACTCATTAACACTACTACTGAAGAACTGATTTAAAAACACTCTATAGAATGATGTAACTTTCTTCTATTAACAATTAAAGGTTAAAACAACAACATGATGAAAATTTAAAAAGATTATACCTGACTGATTCAGTTCCCAAGAAAAGAAAAGGCAGTCTCGATGTGAAAGGGGAGTAAAGCCAAACAGAAAGTGCATGGAAACCCCAGAATCTGTGACCATGCACTATGCGTGTTCTACAGGTACTGTAGCACGTGTGAAGTCATGTTTTCATCCAAAATAGCAGTGGGACTCCACACTTTTGCAAGGCAGGGAAACTCTCTAAATGCAAAGATAATTTAAATCCAAAATGCAGGTCCTTTTATCCTTTTAAAGTTCCCAAATCATTTGTATCCTGCTGAAGTGGAGAAGGTGACAGTGGAAGATGTTCCTAGTTCCACTAAATCAATGAAATAACATACATCTTATAAATAAAAGAATAGTGAGAAAAGTATATGTAACTGTTCCACATCTTTTACATATGGCATTAATGTTAAGGGAATCATAGAGTTCTTTAAGAAAAATACAAATACTTTTTTTAACATTACTAGTATATCAGAAAAAATATAAGATTATAAATGCTTTATTAATCATACAGCCACCATATAAAACACTGGAATCAGTGTGGTACCCAGGAAAGTATTTTTTTGTAATTTCCATTTTTATATTAAAAAAAAAACAAATACACAAACTAAAATTAATAGCAATTAAACAGAGTGACCCTAATCAAACTTTTCTGGAATTTCTTCTCTTTATAAGGTAATGAAAATGTTTACATACATACAATTGCTGTATATACACACTGTTCTATGACTTTCATATAATCAACCAATACTACAAGGTAAACAAAGTAAGTGCAACAGTCATATGTATGGTGCTCTGCGCTATTGCCTGTACATAATTTAAAGAAGAACTATTGTTTTGTCCCACTTAGAACAGCAGAAAAATCTGTAGCCGCAAAAAGAAACTCAGGACTGATCCATCATCTATATACACCATATACTATTTTATCTTTCTGAAATCCAAACACATTATACTGGTCCAATATACTGAAATCCAAGCACATAATATTGGTCCAATATCTAAATCGTATACTAGCACTGCCAGGGCATCTGTCAGTGTGGATGCAGGAAGGATTTGCATTTACTAATATTCAGGACTGTTTTATCAGCCAATTAAAAAGTGAAGAACATTGTTTTTGCGCAATTCTGTAATTTAACAACCATAACCACTTTAATTGCAGCTGTTATTTACCACTGTAACACTTTTCAAATTTCCCTTATATATCCATGATATTATGATTTACATAATTATTATGTAAACTTCCTCCAACACTGCCTAATTACAAAAAAAACATAATAAAAGGTAAACATCACAAACAATACAGAAAAATGTTAAACTTTGATAATGGTATTATACAGTTGTTATGCAGTGTTACAGTTTCATTTTCAGATTATAGTGAACCTGATGGTTCATAAGAGAAGAAACATTTGAAGTATGATGGTTAATCAATAGTCAGTAGTATCGGGGAAATGCTGGCAGATGCTGGAAGGCTCTTACCTGCAGGTTAAGCAACAACAGGAGGACAGTAAACAGCGCTGTATTTTCTGTTGCCTGCCTCCCACACCGCTGTGCCAGTTGCAGAGTAGCCATGGTATTCTGTTTACACACAAACCACTCTCAGAACGCTTAACACTCTCATGCTACATCCATGTTGGGGCCACCCGCCGCCCGTGGCCATTCTCATTTCCCAGAACCTATACTGAGCACAACGCAGCTGATAAAAATTTGGCAGAATAGTTCGGATGTAAAATGTGAGAGGTAGAAAAAAAAAGTCAGTGCAAAATGCTATTGGATCATAAAGGTGCACCCAGCAGTAGTAATAAAACATCCAGACACCTCTGGAACGTTCTCTCGAGTGGCACGAAAGTAACCGACAGAGTCTGTGTTGAGTCACAAGCAGTTCCTCTCCTTGTGCTGCACAGCCAATCAAGACAAGATGAGAGTCCTACGTTAGAATAGGGTAACCACGCAGTCAAAATGGGGGGAAAGGATAAATAAAAAATGATACAAATGATATAATACGATATCAGTGTTGCTAAAAAAAAATAAATGTATAAGGCCTATGTTTTAATCTTAAGCAAGCTAAGATATCAAACTCAACTGACCTGTCAGAAAAGCATCATTGACTGTTGATAAATCTTATGTTTTCTGATGTCCATTTTACCACATTTATTCAGATTTGCGCTCCATAGCTCTAAATATTGGCCTCTTGACTCTTTGTTTTTCAGAAGGCCTTATTTACATATAGTATAATGGCTAACAACGAGTTGATGTAAATTGAATAGCTTTCAACGGTAACATTTTTCTCAAGGCCATGTTTTTAGTAATTTATAAACACATCGATAATGCATTATAATGCATTCATAAAGTATTATAAACACGGCAATAACTATTTATACATAGGCATAACACATTATAGCCATGTTTATTATGCATTATGACCTTATGAAGCTCTCATCTACAATGTACTATAAATACCTTCATAATGCACTACAAAGCATCCTTACTGCTTGTACTGACCATTATAATGCATTATGAAGGTATAGTGCATTATAGATGAGAGATTCATAAACATTGATAATGCATAATGCACATGGCAATAATGTGTTATATCTTTTGATAAATATTTATATCCATGCTTATAATGCTTTATGAATGCATTGTTATTTGTTATGAATGTGTTTATAAATGACTAAAAACATGACCTTAAGTAAAGGGTTACCCTCTCAACATATGTATTATATACTGTTCTACTGTCTGTTTGCACATACTTATCCCCATATTGCATTTATTATTATTTATGATTTCTAATTCATATATATTGCGAGATGTGTCTTGCACTGTCTTGTTTTGTATTTCTGTCCCCCCATGCACCTGTGCCCTTCTCTGCAACTGCAGCATAAGAATTCCAGAAATGTACGTTATTTCTCCAAACAGATGTGACGATACAACCTGATACTTGAAAAAAATCAGAAACGTTAGAACATTAGAAATAAAATAATATAATAAAATGAATTCCCATTACTTATTCTCACATGAATGGCGTCCAGTTTGATGATTTCATCTCATATAAACAACAAATAAAAAGAAAGAAATTAAGAATAAATAAGAAGTTTTCAGAATGTAGTGACTAGAAACACAAGCAAGCTATCTGACATATTTATGAAAAAAAATCTGGCCGGTGAAGCTTCTATTCCATGGTTTGGGCTGTGCTGACTGCCGAGTTTGCATTAATGCTGCAGCCTGGGCTCTCGTATTTGCTTGCATTGTTACTGACTCCATGAGATGACAGGTCTGGGCCTTCAGTAAACTGACTGTCAGCCCACGGGTCTCCCTCGCTAGATTAAAGTATCATGCCAAGCCATTCTCCCAATAAAACAAATAAAAAACACCATATGTTTCTCCTCCGCCTCACTGGAGAGAACTGTTTGCTTATAAAAAAATGATCACATTGTACCAGGCTTAGCTGGATAGGCTCTCATATATAAATTAAAGTCAAACAATGTTTGAAAAACAGTTTATTTTATTATGCCATGCAAAGCCGTTGCAAAGATACAGGAGCTGTAACCTCACAAGAGTTTAAATAAAATTATTTATCTCTAAGTTTGATTTGCTTAAATAACCTCTTCATATTTTAAAAATTAATGAACTGGAATAGATCATCTTTCTAATAAACTAGTCCACCTAGATAATGCTTGACATATGTGGGTTATTTAACTATTCTTAGGAAATATGTACGTCATTTAATTATTCTGTTTATCAAGTTAATGACACCAAAGAAAGGTTTCATTTCAATGAGTTTTCTAAGTGCTAGCATGGCTACTTAAATGTAAATATTTTATTTTCTTTGATGAAGACAATTATATGCAAACAATCATATGTATTAAATATTTCAATATCTAGCATTTTTACTTATGGACATTTTTATTTTTTAAATTTTGCAACCCCCCCTTTATAATGTATACAGTGATATACCGCGCTTTGACTTTCGCGGCTTCACTCTATCGCGGATTTTATATGCAAGCATATCTAAATATATATCGCGGACTTTTCGCTGGTTCGCGGATTTCTGCGGACAGTGGCTCTTTTTATTTCTGGTACATGCTTCCTCAGTTGCTTTGCCCTGTTGATTTCATACACGGGACGCTATTGGCAGATGGCTGAGAAGCTACCCAATCAGAGTACCGGAATGCAAATGGCGGATGACTGCAGTGTTCGTATTTTAGAAATATGATACTAATATTAAAGGTATAATCATAATATATCTAATATAACTGGGAAAGTAAGTAAAACGAGTGCATTGCTGTATATTATAGTAAATATAAAATTATTTTTGTTAAAATATGTATTATTACAGTGTGTTTACAACTGTATTACGTATTAAATAAAACTCCTCGATGATATACGATACGTATATTTGTGCATATTATATAAACAGTGTGTTTACATTATTTCAACAAATCATACCTAATATCTAACAGAATATAAAGGGTTTATAAGGGCTTAAAATATACAAAAATTACCATATAAACATATGGTTTTTACTTTGCGGATTTTCACCTTTCGCGGCGGGTTCTGGAACGCAACCCCCACGATAGACGAGGGATCACTGTAAAATTGAAAACGGCTCTAATCTTCAAGACTTTTATTAACAGTTGTGATTTTTGCAGGGACGTTTTGTGTGTTTCAAAGAAATGAGTAGGTATAAAGTGATGGGGCATCCATCTCTGTGACTGTTACTTTTCTGTGGGTTACTGTCTGAACAGTTGGATCCTGCCAAAGACCTGAACCAACAACCTGTGTTCTAATCCACTTATTCACTATGCTGTTAAACATTAAGGTTAAAGGTGTCCTGGCATTCACGTGCAAAAGATGTAATGTTATTAACCAGTGTCTTCACTGTATCATCTTATAAACCAGATATACAAGGTCCAGGCCTGGTCAAAACAAATATAAACAGTATTAGTCACTGTGTCTTGAGTGTTTGCATCAAGAGTGAGAACAAATTTATTGAGAGTTCCCAAGATCTTCCACTGAGGGTCAAGACGTAAATTACACCATAGACATGTAGCGGAGCCAGGATGAAAACTGAGCTCAGAGCCAGCAGAACAACACCAATTCTAAGATAAGATAAGATAAATAGAACTTTACTGATCTCATCCCAAGGGGGATTTTTGTTGTTCAGTAGAATTACATGCATGAACAAATAAAGAATGGTGAAGCATTGGATTGGGACCAGGTCAGGATTTCTGGTAAGAGACATTGCTGTTGGATTTTTTGGGTTGGATGTATGTTTTTCTGGCGTTTGCCACCAGAGAGACATATTGCTGCAGCCAGGAGCGGAATGTCGGGTAGGAGGGACAATGTCGAGTAGGAGGCGCACAATGGATAGAGTTTATAGCAAGGAGACTGTTTTTATCTGATACCCTAAAGTCTGGTTCAAACTTCTCCGTACGTGTACTAGCAGACGTGACCGCGAGAACTATTATGATGCGTTTGACGTCATCGCGTCTCCGCGGACTAACGTGTGCTGTACTCCAAATTTGTGTCCGCGCGGCGATGTCCGTGCAGCTCTGAACACATTCCGTATGATTAAAGTGGACACTAGTGAATCAAACACCAACGTGGATTCTTTTGGTGAGCTTTGGGCGTAATTTTCAAACCATACAGACTATTTACAAAGTAATGAAACTGTCACATACATGTAAATGCATATTCATTCTTGAATTGAAATCTCATGCCAGCCAGCTGACCAAAGTTGGCAACCCTGTGAGCTGGCTCTCTGAATCTGTAAAACATAAACACAAACCTCACTGCTGTGCTACGTGTGCAGGGAATATCAGAATAATAATTGATTATATCATAATTTGATAATAATAATAATAACAATAATAATATTAATAGGACAAGTTGTGCACCTGACCAAAGTACAGTCAAACCTCCCTTATCCGGACCTCCAATGTACCAGCACCTCCCTCTACCAGACGGCTCTAAGCACGCGCATGCTAATTAATGTTACACAACCAGCAGCCGTGCAAAATCCATGGCTTCAAAAAGGTAGTGTAGTGGCATGTCTCTCCAAAAGAAGCTCGATATCATTACAGAAATACGACAAGGACAATCACATAGCGTTGTTGCAGACCATTTTGGAGTGGCTAAGTCTACGGTAGGCGATATTTGGAAGAGTACAGAAAAAAATCGAGAAGCATGTGACAACTAGCGCTAATCCTGCATTAGAATGTACATGTATTTCTAAGTTACGGGCATTTCTTACTTATGGGCACCCCTCGGTCCCATTTTACATCCGATAAAGGAAGTTTGACTGTACATGGCTTTACCGGAGAGCTACGAACATTTCTGCGCGCGGAAAAGCATAAACACGCTTTAGCCCTAACCCTCGTGTTAAACTCCTCCTACTCGACGTTGCCCCTCCCTTTCGGCTCCCGGCTGCAACGATATGTACTGGGACCAGATCAGATATTAACAGGCCCCTCCCACTCGAAACTTGGCTCCCAGCTGCAACGATATGCGCACATTACAAACGCAAAGGATTACGGTATTCTGAGGGGTACTGAAGGCAGCATGGCTACAGAGGGTATACGAAAAGCAAATATACACTGCTCAAAAAAATTAAAGGAACACTTTAAAAACACATCAGATCTCAATGGGAAAAAAATCATGCTGGATAGC
>JAAGVU020000092.1:17291062-17323190 GCA_011763525.2 Mormyrus iriodes | reverse complement strand
TTAAATAAATTTCAGTAAGCGTGTTCAATACTTTTTCCCTGTGTCATTCCATTTTATTACACATAACTTAATGTATGAACCTCTATGGTTTGATTTCTTTGCATGTGTGGATTGGATGGGTTGTTATCGACATCCGGTTAGAATTTCATGTCAATAGCACCATTAGAAATATATTTACTTAGAAAATTTGTGATGTGTTCAATACTTATTTTCCCCGCTGTACCTACTTGCTAATGCAAACAGCCTGCTCTTCCAAACAGTGAATTACATAGCTGTAACTGAATACTGAATGCAGACTGGGTCAAGAGGTTTCGTTGCTGTTCAGCTAAGCATTAGAATGGCTAAGATCTAAGCGATTCTGAACTTGGTATGATTGCTGATGCCAGAAGTGATGGTTCTAGAATTTCAGAAAAGCTACACTGCTGGGATTCTCATACACTGTAGTGTTTGCAGTTTACAGAGACTGGTATGATGAACAAAAAAAAACGTCTGTTCAATAGCACTGCTGTGACTGAAAATACCTTATTAATGTGAAAGCTCAGAGGAGTATGGCCAGACTTGATAAAGCTAACAGGAAATGTTGTTATTGTTAGTATGATTTATTATTAATAGTGTTGCATGAAACCAAAAACGATAATTAATTTACAATATTATAAGTATATAGGTTTATAATTCGTGATCATCAAAATGCATTTTCATACTATATTAAAGATTTGTAAAGCCCAATTGACTAGGATACACAATGCAGTAATGTTTGTATTATTTTTCAAATTGAAAAACAACTAAGCTACATCATCTTTAAATGAAAGTGTCAATTTTGTTTTATATGCCATGTAAACAGCCAACCTGTTTTGGAAAGTAGCTTGCATTTGCTGTGGTCTGTTTACACGCATCTGTAAATGGGTTAGAATATGTTTGGTGATGTAGACAGGTGGTATCTTAGAAATTAAACGGGTTGCCCTAGTGAATATATAAATTATTTAGTTTATTCCACCATTAGGGTCCTTATTGTGTGTTTTGCTTGTAGCTACAGTCATTATTCAGGTAAAAGTATATAAACATTTCAAAAGGGACTGCCCTATTGCATCGTTCTATTTCTTGATAATTATTAAGCAGTTCATGTCTCCAAGGGTAGTAGGGCAGTATCTTGTAAATATTATATTATTGCTTATGGTAAACATAGTGAAATGTAAGTCCTGGATTGCTAAAGAATGTAAAGTGGGTACAAACATGCTTTGCATTATTTGCATCTCATTATAATTGCACACATTTTGAATACTGATAGGTCAGATACTACAAACTAGAAAATACTATATTGCCTGTTACTCAAACATATTTATATCCAGAGTTCCACGTGACGGCTTCCAAGTGCACCAGACCAGCTTCATGACTGTACTTCACTGTTTACATATTTTTTAAGCATGAGCAGAACCGTAAGACCCTCAAGCAAATTAGTGGTCACACAGTAGGAAAAACAAACAGGATGCAGCACTGGCAACAATTTCACAACATCCCGTCCAACCGGGGGCAACAACAAGGTTCTTAAATGAATTACTAAGAATGCCAAATTCATTTGGCCGCAGTGTATAGGTGTGTTTTCTGCTGCTTGAAAGAAATAGGCTTTATTTTGTACAGTATTACTTGTATGACTAACATTATCTAATTTGTGTTTATTTTGGACATAATAGTTGAAGGCAATGTTCACTGGGTCCCATCCAGAGGTGGATAGTTCAGCTGCAGAAAGTAAAACTCCAGACCAAGGTTTTGTTTCAACCAACCACTTCAGTTCTCTGTGACAGTGACTCTTTATACTCAACTGGTCGCTGGAAACAAAATCTTGGTCTTGGTTTTTACTTTCTGCAGCTGAACTATTAGCTCCTATTAGGGCTGCTCGATTGTGGCGAAACTCATAATCATTGATTATGTTGGTCAATATTGAGATCACGATTATTTAACACAATTACCCATTGACTTTGTAAATATCATGCGTTTATTGAACTTTCTAAAAAAAAAAAAACTTGTTTTTTTAACAGTGGATTTAATTGAACTCTAAATATAATTCAACTAAGAAACAGATAAAAAGGGGCTAGAAAGGGGTGTTCTGGATTTATAACACAAGACAAAACATGGCATAATTCCGAAACGAAATGCAGCACAATAATAGTTTTATCTAGATTATTTTGCTTTTGTAATTGTTGGAAGCCAAAATCGTAATTGAAATTAAAATTCGATTAATTGCCCAACCCTAGCTCATATCACTGATTTTCATACATTTTGAACATGTTATCTATTTATAATTCACCCCATCACATCTCAGAGAATTTTAGTGTTTAAAAAAGAAGGCAGTTTTTAAAAGAAAAATATAACAGAATAGTCCATGTTAATTGTAAAAGCAGTTTCTGTAAATGTGTTCATTACCATTTGCTTACCTAACCCTGTTATCCGCCACTGAGCCTCTCCAATTAAGGTCTGTTCATATATCATCACTGTCCCCTGAAACCGCATACGTCCACATTTTGAAGATTGTGCCTTTTTAGTATAGATGGAATACGCCCATTCTCCTCTGTCTACTAGTGAATGACATCTAATTGGCCAATGAAAACACGTTTTATGAAGTCATCTATTTAATTACTATTTATATTTGTACTAATTAATATTTGTATTCGTGATGGTCATTTGTATGGATTACTTTGTATTGCTAATTATAACACATAACCATTCATGACTGTAATGATTTACTGGGTTTCTAATAAAGGTTTCTATTGTGGCGAGGAGATGTCTCATTACAGTGTTTCAGGTTCATTTCGTAAAATAGTTTCTTAGATAATTCATTTTTTCACATTCCTGAAATAATGATTTTTGCAGATACACGATTTTTGGACAGTGATGATATACAAACATCTCTTTTTTTAACACCAGCAACTTTGCTTACTGCTAAGTCTTCAGCAAAGTTAAATCAGCATCGCATCCTAAACAACGCCCTTGGGACTGTACAACTGACCTCCTAGAAACCTGCCTTCTTGCAGTAGAATGTACCTTTTGTCCTGAGCTGAATCCCAGGCCCTGGCTTTCTATATAGATGAGACCATCACTATTGGAATCATCTAACCGTCTGCCACCCTGGCTTCTTCTTAATTCTTTTTTGTTAAAAAGAGGGATGGGGACCCTCCATCCTTGCATTGACTACCCAGCTATTAAAGACATCACAGTGAAACTTCGATATATAATCCCAGAAACCCTTGAACAAATTTGCACAGTTACAACATTTACCAAATGACACCTTGGCAGTGTTCATGGTCTCATTCAGATTCATTCGGGTGATGAGTAGAAAGCCGCATTTGTCACCGTTGGTGAGCGCTATGAGTGCTTGGTAATACCAGGGACTGGTCAATACCCTTCCCATCTTCAAATTCTTCATTAATGAAATATTTTGTGACATGATTGATAGGTTTCTTATTATAAACATTGACACTTTAATTTATTCAACCAGCCTAGCGGAACAGTAAAAACATGCCAAACATGTCTTCCAGGATCTGCAAAAAAAAAGCAAAGTGTGAATTGCATGTTGGCATAATCTCTTTCCTTTCCTATGTCTTAGGTCCTGAGGGGATAATAATGGATTGCAGAACTGACCCATGCCATGTCCCTTGGAAGGTATTGAATAAGTTGCTCACTCTACTAGGCCATTGTATTGAATCTTTGGCCTAGTTTCTTCTACCAGTCTCTGGTCCCTGACTGATTGCAGTTTGCCTTGGTACTGATTTCCTAGATTCCCCCTGCTACCTGGCTTTTTGACTAAATATTGGATTTTGGATTGTGCTTTGGTTTTCTTGTAAACACATGTTGGCTCTACTCTTGGATCCCACATTTGATCTGTAACAGTAAAGCATTTATGTAACTACATATATAATGGAAATTGCTGTCAAGTATTATTGGCTGAAGAAAAAGTCCCCTTGTAGACAGGCTGGGCTAAAACAAAAAATGCCAATATGATACTTGAATAACATGATAATGTTAAAATCAGCACATATATAATTAAAGGTTAAGACGAATATGTATTTGAATAATTAATGCAAAATATAAATGTAATATTTAATTTTTATTCCTTATAATAATAACTTGTATGTCTTGCATTTGCTTTTATTGTGGATCCCTTCGCAACTCATAAAATATATATAAGGGTACCTAAAATATATCCATTGTAATTCAACAAAAAGCACTTCATGGAAACAATAGTTAGTGGATGGTCTATATCGTGTATATTGCAATACACAATTCTACTAAATAAAAGTCATAAAACTAAGCGTAAAACACTTTAAAGCACTTTACCACATTTAACTCCTCCTTCTCAGAATGATTTCAAGGAGGTAATCCAATAGAACAGACAACTGGCACAGGTGTAACCTTTGTAATACCTTTAGAAAGAAATTTACAATTGTATTTTCTGGTCATGTTCAGCTGCAAATGTCTGCTGTGCTTATTCTTGTGTGACATTATTGTCCATGTTTGCCATAAAGGATAGCCTAGGGGAAAGGCTCTAGAAATGTCAAATGTTTTCTATCTCTGTGGAATCAAAGAGCCAATTATTATGCCATTTAACCGGTGCTCTTATACAACGTGAGCTGATAGTTTTACTTGAACATTACTGGATATTTTTCTGTTGCAGTTTTGGTTCAGTTACTTGTGGATGAGGAGAACAGCAGAATCCTGCCTTGGATTTGTACTGCCAGCCGTAAAGGCAAAACATGTTTTCAGCCCCATGCCTTCTCCTTTAAGGAACTGTAACATTTTAGTAATGCGAACTGGAGGCGTAATATTAAGTTTGTTGAGCTAATTAGGGATCATTTATTCAAGTGTAACTGTTTATTAAGTAAATCACATCAACCCATCCATCACAGGCAATTTGGCAATGCCAATTAACCACAGTGTGTTTTTTGAGCTGTGCGGGGGACTGGGGTAAACCCTCCGATAACGCAAGGAGAACATGTAAACTCCACACACAGGAGTCTGGCAAAGATTTGAACCCTTGCCCTATAGGCGCAAGGCAACAACACTAACCATTGTGCCACTATGCCACACAAGAAAAAACAAATCAAGAATGAGATTTGTGTCTACTTTTATAGCAATTTTAAATGATTGATGAAAATCTCTTACAACCTCTTTCAATTGTGCTGTAATAGCAGGATGTATTTCTAACTCTTTAATTCTTTGATTAGAATTAGACTATGAAAGCTCTAGGAGCTGCAATAAAATCCACCATACAAATGTAGGCTGACTAGGCACCAAATCATATAAGACAGTTTACTTATGTAATTCTGAATCCAAAAAGAGAAGATCTGCCTGGCAGCTTACGAGAATGTAAGCGCAGTATTTTCAGGAGATACCATGTACCTCTAAATAAAAAATAAAGGGACCAATACAAATGTCTTCCAATTACTTATCCATCCATCCATCCATCCATCTTCCAGCTATGTATGCAGTGTAGGACCTCAGAGGAAAAAAAATCAATGCTGCATAATAATGTATTGTATAGTCTTCCTTCTTCAAAAACAATGCTGTTTTTGCTTTATAATGAAAATAATCTCATTTTTGACTAAGATTAGCCAGCAAAACAATGTAGCTATTTGACATTTTTTTATTTTATTATACTTTTTCCATCAATTTGTACTAAATACTTGACAATCTAATAATGTATATTAATTTACATTATTCATTTTTCATACCCACTTGTCCTATGCAGGGTCAAAAGCCTGTCCTGGAAATAATGTGTGCAAGGCAGGGAAGAACCCAGGACAGGGCACCAACCCATTGCAAGGCACACACACATATAATACTATTTTATAAAAAGTAGTTTTAGATCATTGATGTGATTAAGGAAAAAAACTGCTTACATAAAAATGGGAACCATATTAAAATGTAGTATATTGACAATAGGATATGATAAAGTCACACTACAAATTGTATATATATATGCGAATATTTTTGTCATGTCTCACATATACACAGAACAGATCACTTGTTTCCACACGGCAATTGCAATGAAATTCATTTGACACTGTTGCCAAACTGCAAACACCTGTGCTGTCCTGTGGTTACATTTATGCAAAAGCCCCATTCAATGGCTTACCAAAAAATATCCCCATCCCACTTTTCCATTCCCATAAACAAGAATAATCCTAGTGATAATGGGCAGATAACATCACTTGACATTGTTTTGCTCACTTGAGAGTGCCTTTACTGACCACAGCATTCAGGAGCCTTTATGCTTCACAGCTCTTTCAGTGAACTTCAAATTAATAGCTAGTGCAGAATTCCGAAACAGAATTCCAGAACAGTATAGTGTTTTCTTGGCACACTGGAGAAGACCTCAAAGAAGAAAGTGCAAATATAACCTAACAGAGAAATAATTCTTTCAACGGCAATGATAAATTAAGTTAGGGTAAACAGGGAACCTTCAAGCTTGGAGTCACTCCAAGTGAAGCAGTACCACATAGTGACGGCTCATTCTTGCCAAAGGGATACCTCATCATTGTAGCAACAGGGATTCTGTGTTAAAGCCTGTTTAGTTTCACAGGGATTATTGTTTCCTACAAATGTTCAAAGCTGAGCATAGTTTCATAGCATCGCTGCTCAAGTTTACTTACTGAGTGATTATTACAAGGTTCCTAGAGCGGAGTGCCTTGACAGTGATATCTAAACATTCACTACATGGTAACTCAGACGAAAGCATTGCTAATGCATCTTCTTTTTGCCTTATTATCCATGGTAAGTCCTGACCAGCTACATCACAGAAGCACCGTACACCAAGATAATCAAGTAATTCTACAGTTATCTGGTTAAGTATGACAGGGTACAGAGAAAGACTGTGCCAGGGAAAGTTTTATTCTTAATTTTCTAATTCTGGGCCAAGGTAAATCAGAGTGACTTAAAGTGTAAACTGCACTCTGTAGTGAAAAAATATGAATGATTGGATTGCATGAGGGTGTTGTGTTTTATGGGGAAACGTGCCATATTCATTCTCCATTCAGTTAAATTCATCTAAATGACTCATATTACTATTAACTACTGTTCAGTAGATGCAGAAGTCCATGGGTCAGCATCACCCACGTTAATCATTAACAGCTACATGCCAAGTGTCAGCTCAGTTGCCATGGTTTCATGTTTTATAAAACCAGCTACTGAAGAAAAATCCTGATAGTTTGAAGTCAAATTGTATTTCAGCTATGGTAATCTGTTTGACATACATATTGCACAATGTGGCTAAAAGTCAGATTTTTAGACACGCAGTGCTGTCTGAGTCTTTGGAAAGCAGCAGAATTACCATTTTCAGATCTTAAATAAAATGCATGGTTTAAAAAAGCATACGTTACGTATATACATTATTTAATAATGTTGTGTAGATATATAAGTGCAGACACAGATATATATCTGTAACATGTACGTCATACACACACACACACACATATATGCTTATTCTTTATGATTTGCTAGTCAAATAAAAGGAAAAGTCAAAATTCTGCTTGACACACCAACCTCGAACAAGTTATATATATTTTCCAGAAATCTGTACCCAGCTGAAATGTTGTAAGCAACTCAGTCAGGAATGCTGAAATCTGCCATTTGACAGGAAGTTCCAAATGAATGATTTTCTATTTACAGTTTTTCTCACACACAGAGGACAGAAGTCTAAATATTAGCCAAAGTAGACAGAACGACCGCACATGTACGCATTCATTATACATTTTTTACTCAGTAACAGAAAGAATATATCTGAGACAAATTGCAGACAATTACAAGATCTGTGTTTACATGAATGTACGGGATTGCATTCTTTAAAGACAGCTTTTTAGCTTTAAGGTCACAGTCTTACCTTTAGATCTGAAACACAATCCTAAGCTTTTTCAGGATGCTAGCAACATAATGACAAAACCTCTCCTGTAATTTGCCTTTATTTGTGTTATTTTCCCTTTTAACTAATTACAAATAATTGGAGAAATTGCACATCTTGTCTAACGCAAAGGCAGAGAATCCTGAAATGGCTGAGGAATTTATCATATTTTATTGACTCTTCAGTGTATCTAGGTCAAGCTGTGTACTTATGTTTAATTATGTTTAATAATTGCATTTTTACTCTACAACACAAATTGAACTTACAAAATATCTCTCATGCATTCATTATTAATTGATGAAATTTCATGATCAGTGGAGTTATATTTTGAAAATATCTGTGGTAATCACTTCAAACTGTGATGGTATAAGTCCCTGTTCATTGCATATTGATAAAACAAAATAGAATGGATTTTTACATATAGCAATTAGGGATTTTTTTTTTACAACTGAGACAGAAAGTTTTAGGCCTTTGTGATCTAGCTGATGAATTTTACAGTAATAATGACAATCCCCAAAATTGTTTTAGCTATGTTAACTAATAACATTTTTTTATTGATCCTCTTATTAATCATTTTGGGTATGACGTTAAATTGCATCCGTCCCTGCAAGTGGTCCTCCAACTTGCAGGGAAAAATTCTGGGTGTTGGTGGTGGGATTGGCACTCCAGCCACCGTAAAACACTTCACAAAAGCTCAGTCCAAACTGGCACGACACCTTTCTGCTCTTTATAGGAGTAGCTCTGCTGCAGCCGCCTATTGGAAGGCTGCACGCATCATGAAGGGGATGGGGGAAAGCCTTTGTGAGCCTCATCCCCTGGAACAGTCAAAACCATCAGAGCGCTAATAGGGTCAGGCCTGTTGGGGATCAGAACTGATGTGGTGCTGAGGTGTCGCCCACATATGATAAGATGGCTCATCCAAGTACGCACATGGAACGTCTTGTCTCTCCGGCAAGATGACCATCTTCCTCTGCTGTTGAGGTAGCTTTGTAAAATCCGCATTTTAGCAGCCGCACTCTCTGAGGTATGCAGACCGGACAGTGGCCAGATCTCTGTAGGTGGGTACACCTATTTTTGGTCTGGTCGCTGTGATGGCTGCCTTACTCAGGGAATAGCTGTTGCTGTGGTGGATCGGCTCCTCATGATGGTGGCTGATGTCACCCCTTTCAATGAGCGTATTATGAGACTTAGGCTAAGGCACTCCTTGGGTGTCTTGTCTGTTGTCTCAGTGTATGCTTCAACTGCGGTGAGTGATGTCTCGTTGAGGGAGAAATTTTGCTAGTAACTTTGCTCAGTGGTTGATGCGTGCCCACGAGGTGACACTCCCTTGGTCGTGGGTGACTTCAATGCAACCACTGTCACTGACAGGACTGGTTATAAGGATTGTGTCAGCCCCCATTGGTTTGGTGACCAGGGTGAGAGTGGCCCCATCTTCCTTGACTTTGCGATACGCCCTGAGCTGCATCGTTGGACTTGGTATTCCAATACTGGTGCTGTGGTGAAGGAGATCGAGCACATCCTCCTGGGCAGACACTGGAGCCTCCTGCAGAACTGCAGGGTCTACATATGTGCCCAGTTTGTGAATTCTGACCACAGACTTGTTGATGTTACTCTGAAGATTCAGCTTAGATCCAGTAGGCAACCATCTACTAGGAGAAGGAGGTTGGACTTAGCCATAGTCCAAGATTAAGCTGTTTCTGATGAGTTTGTATGCAGTGTGTGGGAGGAACTTGCAGACTTGAGTGTGCCTGCCGACTCTAATGTGATGTGGGAGACCTTCCATAATAAGACCCAGAAGGTTGCTGAGGGTTGTGTTGGTGTTGCCGGTGTTCCCAGAAGGAGATGTTTCATCACACAGGGCACCCTGGATATTATCAAGAGGAATTGCAGCACACAACTTGGTGGCAACTCCAGTCTGTACTGGGAACTGAGGAGGACGGCTGTGAGGGCTCTGAGGGCAGATAAGGAGGTGTTTTTTAGACGAATCTGTGAGCAGATGACACACCATCTATGGTCTAGTGATCCACGTCCTGCTTACAGAGGAATCAAAGCATTACATACATCAGAATCTGTTCCACAGAAAATTGCAATTCAGAGCAGGTGATGGAACGGTCCCTACGGATGACACTGTAGTTGTGACCCACTGAGCCGGCTACTCTGAGCAGCTGTTCGAAGCTGATCCTCAAGCTAAGATGTTGGACATCTCTGGGGCCACAGTTCTTGAGGCTGATCCTCCAATCGGCCACCTAGTCTCACTGAGATTGCACAGGTGGTGAACCAGCTGGGGGGTAGGGAAGGCCACAGGGATCTGTGGTATCCGGGGTGAACTTCTCCACGCTGGTAGTAAGGTTATCCTCCTGGCATTGCAGGCAATCTTTGCTTCCATTTGGGAGACAGGCGTCATCCCAGCTGACTGGAAAATGGGACTTGTTGTCCATATCTGGAAAGGGAAGGGAGGGACCTGGATTGCAGCAACTACAGAAGGATAACACTGCTCTCAGTGCGGGGTAAGGTCCTTGCAAGAATCCTTAATAGGATACATGATCACTTGCTCGCCTACCAGCGACCGGAGCAGTCTGGTTTTACGTCTAAGAAGTCTACCATTGAATGCATCCTGGGAGTTCCAAATGTAGCATTTTATTTGCGTTGTGAGGGAGCGTCAGTTATGGCATTAGAGCCATGTGGCGCAATTCCCTGAGGGTGATCCGGCTCACAGGATTCTCATTGCTGAAGACCCGAGCGACTGGACCAGGCCGAGGGGATGCCCACGTAACACCTGGCTGCAGCAGATGGATGGCCATTTCCGGAGGGTGGGACTGGACCGTGTGTCTGCCTGGGGGGGTCGCCAGCCGGGATCCCGGAGCGTTTTGTCATGTGGTTGGTGTGGCAATGTGCTGCATCAGTACATGCTCCCCAACCTGACCTGACCTGATTATTACTCATGTCTAGTTTCAATGACATTTAAAATCTTTTCATTTTATTCTTTCTCTGCAGCTAAGCCTAGCACAGATTGTAAGGGCCATGTAGTTCTTGCCGCTAGCATTTTTCATGCACCTAACAAATCCATAAAAGCTGCTGTATACAGATGGTGCTAGATGTATGTCCTCCTTCTACAGAACACTTGTAAAGCTTTCTCTGCCGCTAAGGGATCTCAGTCACAATGGAAAGTCGCCTAGTCCAGATTCAGACTGTGATCTGGCCTGCATAAATATCTGATCTGCTGGCAAGGTCCCATGGCTGCTTATTTTGGTAGTAATTTGATCATAAAAAACTATTAAAAGTGTTACATCTCTGACCCAAAAAAGGCTAATGTCTTTAAGTTTCAAACAAAATAAAACTTCAGTTCAGACTGATGCCTTTTACAAAGTTTCACAGTAGTTGCAGCCTAAAGACCGGCAGTGTTAAGTTGCTATTCTTTTGGAATAACACATGAGACATGTATGATTACACCATCTTTCAGAGTAAAAGATGTTGTGTATGGTGCAGCCTCCAAAATGCAAAACATTTTTGATAAAAATCTAAAGGCACCCTGCATTGCCTCAAATATCTTAGTAATGAATTCTTTACTGTAAACACTATAAATTGAATGTCAGGCTTTTGGCCGGCATCCAGCTATGCGGATAGACTCTGCTTACTTCTATTCTACAATCCTGACCAGATTTGGCTAGAGATGCCTTTGCCTGGGCAAACAGGAAACCTTTTTTGGACCCCAAATTAACGTCTTTGTGTTTTATGGTTGAATTTGGGGCACTCAGAATTTACACTGGAGTCTTATGACTATATGTCACCTAAGCTCATAACATTACCATTTCTGAACCACCAAAGGCGTTTCATTTTCAATTATGTTTATTTATTATATAGTCCAATTTCACAGGAAAAATATATTATATAATAATAAATTTTTTGTTCCTGCACCTACTGCAGTACTACACTTTTGGTTGAATATTGGGGTTTTCTAATGAACCTTAAAACATTGTACTGGGCCATAGGCATAACTTCCCACTTTGCCATGAGGGACTTTCCTAAACACAGGGATGTAGGGCTACAGTGCTGTCCACTGCATATTTCAACACACGTGACCTAAACATGACATTGGCAAGACATGACTCACAGAAGGCATCACAAAAGACAGCAAGTGATTCTGCACCTGAAGTGTACCCCCATCACCGTGGATGAATAAATTGTAGGCCAAAAATAAAACGTGTGCACAGTAGGGGGCAGTAAAGAGCCATCAGTAAGCTGACCATGAAAATAGGAGTTTTTACTGCTTATTTTCATTTGCTATGCACGTATAGGTAAAGGACACATGTATTTTTTTTAAGATTAGCATACATTAAATATGCATATAATTAATATAATTCCATACATATATTAAAATATACGTTTAAATATAGTTCTGCATGTTGTTTAATAACCCGTGGAAGAAATTACCAATAAAACACTGAGTTTTCAGTTTCAGTTAATATTTATTGACCATAATAAATGAATTTTAATGGTAAGAATGCAACTGTGGGAAATCTTAAGTACAGACTATTTTGTGTTCCACAAAAATATTACGATCAGAGAAAGGCTTCCTTTTTTACCATTGCTCGATGCAAGTATATTAAGGGACAAAGATGTATGGTAAATTCTCATGACAGCTGAGAGCTTCTGTCACCGGGGATGGCATATAATAGATATTTCATGCCTCCATCATTTCCTTAGAGTGGCTCCTGCTGCTTTGGACAACTGTGAGATAAACGGATCTAAACTTTCCTCCCTTTTGGTCCAAAACATTACATGGAATTTTGTGATATGTTGAAGACTTATCATGTTTCGTGAACAAAGTGCAATGCTCAATTCCTGTGTTGCTTTACAAGCAGTGCATGTGCAGCACGGTCCTTCCCGTGTTTGTATGATCTGTATTCTTCAGCTGATTATCTGCTGTTATCTCACACGTGTGTTTTAATGTTGCCCCCTCTCACATATCCTTAGTAAGCTAAGTGTGTGCCAGCACAAAGTCACTCTTAACTGTATTTTCAGAGTTAACAATTATACCTGTGGGAAAATGCAAGACTTATATTAGGTTTCTGCAATTTTCAGCAGAACATAGCAAATTAAATTCAACATGCAGGTGGAGTATTACATCATTAACAACAATTTCTGGAAATATTTCTTATTTTGTGGAAAATATTTCAATATTTTGTGTAATGAGAACAGGAAGCCTGATGAGGAAGTTGAATTGTGACATTGTGCATTTACATCTGTCACTGTAAATGTGCAGTAGACAGCTCATATATTGTAATACGGACACAAGCACACAGTCCAATTTTGCAGACACCAGTTCATCTAGCCTCATCTTGTGGACTATGGGAGGAAATCATAATACCTACAATAACCTTGTACAAGCACATTCAAAGTAAACAAATATCAATTAATAAGCTGGAAATCCCATCCACAGCCCTGCAGGTGTGAGGCCAGTATTACCCATTAAGTCGTCATGCTACCTTCCATTTATAATTACAGCATTTATATATAGTACTTAAGTATTTTAAGTATTTTATGTTTGTATACATGCCCTGTGATGGACTGTGATCCTGTCCATGCTTTGCCCCAGCCTTGTGCTGTACGTTGCCTGGGCTTATGACTCCTCCACAACCCTAGCCAGGATAAGCAGTTAGAAAAGGGTAGATAAATGGATGGAACTTAAGAAATTTTGCTAGGAGCCACCTGGGCTAATTCAGGTGAGTGGGTCAGCTTAATATCCAGCCCAGTGCATGAGGTATGCATTTTATATTTCATTATTTAAGATAACATTGTATAATAGCAGTAGTATATGTAATTTCAAAATTCTTTCAGGAAATTGAGTATTTCAAAGCGTAGTAGAATTATTCACGTTGATATCTGCCCATCAGGTCACTTTCTGCAACATAAAAATACACGCTCAGTGTTTGAATTCTAGGCACATCTGCTCATCCTTCACTGGCCTTCCTCTGAAGGCCATTCATAAATTGAGCGTGTGATGGTAAAAATCTAATCTATACCTCCGTGCTCACAGGCTGGTCGGGACATGAAGTGCGGCTTCAGGAAGACAGATATATGCTGCAGCTTTATACCATGACTGAGGCTCTAACTAGGAGCAAGTGACACAGACACATGAAGACTATTCAGATTTCAGAGGCAGGAGCATACGTATCCCTAGGTAGCCACAGCCAAATTTATCATGCTAGTGCCATGACGGAGTCCCAGGACAGCAAACAGGGTTGTGTAATACGGATTGATGGCAGGATGGAATTAGGGGCTCCTTTTGGGCAGAGGTGTGGAGATGGATTTAAAAAAAGGCTTGGCAGTATGAATGAAAAGCCCAAAGGTATATGCACAAGAAAACAATATGGCTGCCAGGTCACAAGAAGGGCTACAGGGTGAAGGGCTGGATGTCAAAGTCTGAATACCTTTTCTGGGGCGGAAGGAAACACTGCTCAGCTTTATATAATGACTTGCAATAAGGTGGGGGTGGCCTGGCAGCTCAGTGGGGGGCACCTCTCAGCCCAAAGACATGCTGTTAGAAGAATTGCAAATTCCCCACAGAGGATGTGTGCAAATGTGTCCTATGCTGCCCGGGACAGACTCCAGGCAGCCCTGTGACCCTGTGCTGGATAGGCTGTTAGAAGATGGATGGACTTGTTATAAGGCCCAGCTGAGCTGAATAAATGTGCTCGCCACTTTTCCAAAAAAATAATAAAACCTGCTAACTTGGAGTTCATCAGCAGAATTTTGATTTTGATTGTATTCTGACTTTAACCAGTAGTTAGCTGAATAAATGAAGGTATGAAAATTAAAACACTTTAAATATACTTTTTTTAGCATAGTTTTCATTTACTGATTCTCCTGGAACAAACTTCAGTAATCACACACACTTCTATTGCTATTGTTTATTATGAATTTTCTCAGCATGCAGATTCAAGGATTTTGCAGGACAATGAGCTGTTCCTCTCAGCATTTTTAAATAGCCCAATTTTTTTACCTCCCCACCTCATGGCACTGGTTATTTCATATTTACAAAGATAATGTTATGTAAGATTGAAGTTCAAACCATATCATTAAGTTTCTGTGGGTTGAGCAACAAGCAGAGCATCTAATTGTTCCATTTTGTTCTTTTTCTTCTTGTTACATGCACTGTACAAACTATGTATCATTATTACTCTTAAGCACACCATTTATTCTATGCGGCAACCTTCAAAGGCTCCACTGTCAGGCTACTGCTAAGAGGTAACCTTGGGCACAAAACATAATGAAAGTGAAATGAAAATCCACTGGGCTGTATTTTTTTTTTATGAATTTCGTTGTTTTTTTATTATGCTAAAAAGACCAGGACAAAACATCAAAACAGAATAATGATTGTTCTCACAGCACTCTCTAGTTTAGTCTTACCTGTTTATGTAGTACTGAATTCTGAAGGGGGCACACTAAAGGTATTATGTAATATCTTCTACTGAATATCACAGAAACTTGTTCTTTCCTAGAAGTCAAAATAAGTATCTGTTATCTGAAACATTCTGTTTAGTGTGTCCCAGCTAGCAAGACCTTTACAGAAGAATCCAGACATATTTCTCTATGCCTTGTTATGAGTTCAGATCTCATCTGGGTCTCAGTAATATGGGCACAATAACACCGCAACAAAGTATAATTCAAAATATAACAATGAGATTGAGCAGCTTGAATTGTCACCCTGAATATACTTCCATCTTGCAATAGAGCAGAAGAAATGAATTATACATGGAGGGCAGCAGGTTTGAGGGCGGAGCTCAGTGGGTGTGTGTTTAGGAAATCTCGTTATGAATATATTGCCGGCTTAGCAAAATAATGCTCGCTTCCAGAGATTGCCCTGGCTCCCACGTAAATTTTCCTTGCTGCTATTTCTTGAGTATCTGAGCAACTAATAGCAGCTGTAGGCCCAGAATCAATCAGCTGTGTGTCGCTGAAGGCAGCGACGGGTTTATTAGTCTCATGGAAAGATGCTGGTTGGTTGGTGCTCAGGTATGAAAACCACAAAATCGTGTGGCAGGGTATACTGTGAAAGCCACTCCGGAATCGTGTAATACACCAATAAAATCTGACAGTACATCCATCTAAGGAGTGCAGTTACGTCCCTCCGGCCACTTGGCAAAAAGCATTTGGCTTTTCGAAGTTATTCTATGGTACTACAAAAGCTAAAGTGCTCTACTTTCATTTTTCACTCTCAGGTAGGCAGGTAAATTCAGATGTAACCCATGAAACCTTTGTAATAGCACGGTCTCTTGCAAGGATCCTTGATCAAAAATTTACCAGATGCTGTGATGCAGACATTCGGTTCAGTTCAGCCACAGCATCACACCGAATAATTACATAGGTCATATGTGTTGCTAGAATATTTTTTTCTGTGTTGAGCACCTATGTTGGATTCCTATGTATAATACAGAGGCCAGGTCCATGTTTTTGGTAATAATTTATTTGAGGGGGTACGATGTAGCAGTACGTGCTTACTTTATGTATTAATTAACCAGTATCTAAGTGTCCGTTACATACTGATCCCATGTTTGTTCATCATTAATCAATCATGGTGGTTCATGTATTTCATGCAGGAACTATATTAGTTCATGATTTGTTCTTGAGTAGTAACTCAGCTACTGTCTTTTCTGACCTTATGGTCATTTGGATTACAAAAGGTGTCTTTGAATGGTGTCATTTTAAAACTTGTGCTTTATGCACCTCTCAAGCTGGAGCTGTGCTGCCGAATAAATGGATTATTTCCTCCAATGATAAGAAATGACTTTCATACATTGAATATTTTACCAGCATTGTCTAGGTAGACGTATGGCATTGTGTTAATGTCTCTGTCAATGGTGACCCACACAATACCACTTTAGAATCCGTAAACAGTTAACCAACCAACTGTTTTGGTCTATATGTTGGAATGAACTCCACTGTTGATTATATTTCACATAAGTACTTCCTATTGCTAACCCACTACTAAATTTCACTAGGATCATCTCACAGGTCCATTATTTGTCTCCACGGAGATTTCCACTCTTTTGGAGCTTTGATGAATGATAAATGACATTTCTAAAGCCAGATGTATCTATTGAAGAAACCGTAACTCTAGGGTTATGAATAATCCAACACCCCAACAACTTAGCTGTTATCTGTTCCCACAAGAGTTTACTGGTAATAACTGTAAATCTAGTGAGTGGCAATCTCTTAGAAAATACTTAATAAATCTCAAAGTATGGACTGACAGAAATTAAGATAAATGAATGCGTAGTACCCTCAAGTCATGCAAAACAAATAGTAACAGCTCTTCAAAACACTGGATATTTCTGTATTATAAAACTTCCTCCATGTTTCAATAAATTGCCTGTAATATTCCATACATTTTTAATTGTTAAACACAAGCAATTGACCTATTCATTTGCCAGTAATGTGGGCATCTTACACCTTGTACAATATGGCTACCATGTTCCTACCTCAGTTACCATGGCAACGCTTTTCATGGTGAGGTTTGCATGAGCAGCGCTCGGCATTGGATAATTACAAAGGAGTCGTCATAAATTAATCACGTCTCACAAGGTTCATTTCAATAATCTTTTGCACCATGCTCTGTAACACCCCTATACCTGTGCTATTTCACTGCTTTAATTTAACTTTTTAAATTATTGAGGTTAAAAGCATATACTACAAAATAAGATGTGCTGGGGGACTTCACAACAATCAACATTTAGATTGAAATGATAAAAACAATTCAGTTCTGAAAGAGACAGTTTCAGTGTGGTACAAAACTACAGTAAATAGAATGCCTGATCTAAAAATGGTACTTTAGTAAGTAGTAACGTAAAATTCAGAGGTGGGAGAAGAAGGAATTAAATGTGCCCTTTGGCATCTATCAAAATAATGCTTAATACTTCACAAGGTCTGTCAGTTTTAACTCCCCAGTATAAGTAACACCCAGGTTTATCCAGCCTTTCCCTTACTGATATTTCCTGTTTAATTTCCAGAGCAGCTCTTAAAAAACACTGCCTTGATAGCATTTTCCCCGCTGTCATCTGTTTCTATCCCACTCTCAGAATACACTGGAGCACAAGCTTATGGACTATGGCTGCTCATTGCTGCATTTATATCAGAACTGACTTGTGAGCCTTTTGGCATCAATCTAAGGTACCCTGCACACAGCAGAGAGAACAGACAATCTGTAAACATCCAGGGGCCAAGGAATGAGCAAAACAAAATAAGCATTTTAAAGCTTTCTGAACAAGCTTTTTTCAAATATATTTATTAGTACTCTAAATGTGTATATTCCTCAAAGCCTTTGCAAATACTTACAGTGCTCAGCATAAATGAGTACACCCCTTTTGAAAAATAAGATTTTAATCAATAGCTCAATGAGCACAAGAATAATTTCCAAAATTTTGAAAAGACTGAGTTTTATAGAACATTTGCAACTCATGAACATGAAAATAAGGTTAATAATATAACTCAGATTACAAAATCTTCAGTTTTACTCAAATCAGGTGATGCGAAAATGAATACACCCCACAACAAAAACTACTACATTTAGTATTTTGTATGACCTCCATGATTTTAAAGGACAGCACCAAGTCTTCTAGGCATGGAATGAACAAGTTGGCAACATATTGCAACATCTATCTTTTTCCATTCTTCAAGAATGACCTCATTTAGAGCCTGGATGCTGGAAGGAGAGTGATGTTCAACTTGTCTTTTCAGATTTCCCCATAGGTGTTCAATTGGGTTCATTTCAAGAGACATACTTGGCCACTGAATCACTTTTATCCTGTTCTTCAGAAATGCAACAGTGGCCTTAGATGTGTGTTTTGGATCATTGTCATGTTGGAAAAGTTCACGACGACCAAGGGCACGGAGTGATGGTAGCATGTTCTCC
Organism: Mormyrus iriodes; assembly: GCA_011763525.2. Lineage (NCBI taxonomy): Eukaryota > Metazoa > Chordata > Actinopteri > Osteoglossiformes > Mormyridae > Mormyrus > Mormyrus iriodes. The sequence goes on along the minus strand of JAAGVU020000092.1, from coordinate 17,304,390 downwards.
TTCAATATAGAACAATATGTCATGGTCGACATCTGCCGACCCCGCCTTTTGTGTCCCTTCCCCACTTGGCCAGTGGGTTTTGCTGGCCATTCTGCCCTTTTCCCCCTTGTTCCCGGTATAATGATTAACCCTCGTGTTTTCCCTTGCTTACCTGGCCACTGTGTAGCTCAGTGGGTTTGAGTCCAGCCTCATCTGAGTTGGGTTATTATATTTGAGTCCTGTTTATTCCTGTGTTTTGGTTACTCTGTATGTTCCATGCCTCCTCCTATTGTTAGCCTCTTTCTTATGTACTTGTATTCCTAGTGTTTAATTTCTGCATGCCCTTAGTTCTTAGTGTTGATATTCTGTTCATTGTTAGTTTAGTTGTTTCCACCTGTTGGCCGTTCCCTTGATCTGTGTTAATTGGTTAATTGTCCTGCCTCACACCTGTTCCTGGTTAGTCACTGTGTATTTAAGTGTTTGCCTTTTTTCTGTTCCCTGGTGAGTCATTGAGTTAGGTTGTAGTATGGTAGCTCTGTTAGTGGTGTTCCTGTGAGTCCCTGTTTTTGTCGCCTAGTCTACCATGTTCTGGTTCCCTGAGTGTCTAGAGTTTATTAGCCTGTGTGTTTCCCAGTGTTTTGTTGATTCCCAGTGTATTCTCTTGTAAATAAATCCTAGTGTTACCCCCATAGTCACAAGTGGATCACCTCCCTTCCTTCCCGCCAGTGTCATGCCTAGGCTCTGTAACGCCAATACAGTGATCCCTCATCTATCCCCCTCGTTGCGTTCCAGAACCCCCCGCGAAAGGTGAAAATCCGTGAAGTAGAAACCATATGGTTATTTTTGTGTATTTTAAGCCCTTATAAACCCTTTATATTCTCTTAGATATTAGGTACAATTCGTTTTGTATGTAAACACTGATTTATATACTATGCACAAATATATGTATTGTATATCATTGAAGTTTTATTTAATATGTAATAGTTGTAAATGCATTGTAATACATAATTTTAACAAATTTTATATTTACTATAATGTACAGTAAGGCAATTGTTTGTCTTACTTACCCGGTTATATTAGATAAAATATGATTAGTATAATTTCTAAAATATGAACACTGCAGTCATGCACCATTTGCATTCTGGTAATGTTTACATTCTCAGCTGATTTTAGTCGGTGAACTCAACAGGACAAACCAACTGAGGAAGCATGTACCAAAAATAAAAAGGTCTATTGTCCGCAGAAATCTGTGAACCAGCGAAAAATCTGCGATATATATTTAGATATGCTTGCATATAAAATCCACGATACAGTGAAGCCGTGTATGTTGAAGTGCGGTATAGCACGGGATTACTGTACATCTGTGAAGTCATGATACCATCAATGACATACAGTACTCATGCAGCCCCACATAAGGACACTGCCACCACCATGTTTCACTGTAGGCACAATGCATTTTTCTTTGTACTCCTCACCTTTGTGATGCCATACAGTTCTGAAGCCATCAGTTCCAAAAACATTTATTTTGGTCTCATCACTCCAGAGTATATAGTCCCAGTAGTCTTCATCTTTTTCAGCATGGACCCAGGCAAATTCTAGATGGGAGTTTTTGTACATAGGCCTTAGGAGAGGCTTCCTTTGTGTACAACACCCTTGCATGCCATTCCTCAGCAGTGTACGCCGTATTGTCACGGGAAATTGTCACCCCACTTTGGTTTTCCACTTCTTTAGCTAACTTCAGTGAACTTGCATGACGATTTTCTTCAACCCTTATCAGTAGATGCTCCTGTCGAGGTGTTAACTTCCGTGGACGACCTAGAAGTCTCTGTGAGATGGTTGCAGTTCCATCTTAAACTTTTGTATATTTTTTACTGCAGTATTTTGACTGATAAAGCTTTCCTGATCTTCACCGTTCTTGTAAAGAAATTTTCTTTCTCTGACTTTTCTCATAGTTCTGTAGTTGTTGCATCATAGCATTCTCATTGTCGTACATTGCACTTTTTAAAATCTTTTTTAATCTGTTTTTTAATTTCGCACCGAAATAACCATATTTAAATATATTTCAAGAGTATTTCCAAAAGAATGGCAGAGTCCTGAAAGAATGTCTGTCAAGGTTGATCCCCTAAAATTACAATACATTTCCAAAAATATTGCCACCCCTTTTTGTAAAATGCATCACTTCTCCCAGAAAATTGTTGCAATTATAAATTCTTTGGTATTCACATATTTTTCATTGGAAAAGCACATAAAAGCAGAGAAAAAAATCAAATCTGATATATTTCCACACAGAACTCCAGAAATGAACTTAGCAAAATCATTTGGTAGCACACCCTTTGGAAACAATAACTGAAATCAGTCGCTTCCTGTAACCATGAATGAGATTCTTTCACCTCTCTGCTGGAATTTTGGACCACACTTCTTTTTCCAACTGCTCCAGGTCTCTCAGATTTGAAGGGCACCTTCTCCCAACTGTTGTTTTAAGATCTCTCCGCAGGTGTTCTATGGGACTGTGGTCTGAACTCATTTCTGGCCACTTCAGAACTCTCCCCCACTTTGTCTCATTTCTGGGTGCTTTTTGAAGTTTGTCTTTGGGCCATTGTCCTACAGAAAGACCCATAACTTCTGATGGAGACTCAGCTTTCTGACTCTTGGCCTTACATCCCATTCCAAAATTCTTTGGTACTCTTCAGATTTCATGGTGCCATGCACATAGTCAAGGAATCTGGTGCCAATGCATCCCCAAAATACCTGTGAACCTCCACCACGTGTGATTTTTCCTTGAAAAGGTGCCAATAATTTTGTCCAGTCTGTTTCTTGAGTTCTGTGTGGTATGATGTTCGATTTACTGTTTTTTCCTCTGCCTTTTTTGTGTTTCAATGTAAACAAAAGAAATGAACATGTCAATGCCAAAGCATATGTAACTGCAACAATTTTCTGGGAAAAGTGATGCATTTTCTGAAGGGAGTCAAGGGTGTCAATATTTTTGATCATGACTCTCACTTTGTATTGCAGCAAGTCCTAATAAATTCCGATTTATTAATGTGAAGCAATCACTTGACGGGTCTATCCAAACTGCCTCCAGTGCAAAGATAGTTGCCTATCCTGATAAACAGAGAGTGGGTCACAGCTGTACCCTGGGAAGCAATCACAAATACACTCACTCAGAATAAGACACACCAGCATCTGGCAATCAGCCAATCAGCGGGGAGCATTTCTGACGGGTCCATCAGATGCTGCAGCCGCAGAGCAAGAGACAGCCGAAATGGGAAACTTATTCATCGATGTTCTCAAATTCTGAAATTGCTTTCTGTTCTTCTTTCTGATAGACTTTAAGTACTTTTCCTTCGCATTATGCACGACAGCATTAAGATTGGACCATGCACAAATAGTGTGAGACACTGCCCTTAAAATACCTTAGTGACAAGAGCTGTCATTGTTAGGATCACTGTACAAGCTTTTCCGTTTGGCTTATCTACATATACAAATATCCATTTTTTTTCACTACTTAAAACAAAACCCATCTATCTCACATAATTTGCTGTTACGATTTTTTGGCACCTCTCGCAAGCTCCTTAAAGCAACAGTTCTCATGGTAATAAAAGAAAAATAAGTAGCCTGATCGATCACAGCTGACTGTCGTTTTTCATACAGACGCAGACTTTTTTTCAACCATACTTACATATAGTCTTAATCCGTGTTATTTTGGGGGTCGAAGTTACCCCAGTCCATTTTCAAAATGAGGTTAAATTCTATAGAACGGAAGAAGTAAAATACACAAGGGTTAAATCTGATTGCTAGAAATATGCCATGGCAGACACCCTATCAACACACTTAAATGTGTTGCCAAAATATATTGCTTAAACAGTTCTGTTTAGAATCCTTTATCACACCTCCAATGATAATTTAAGAAACAGATCATAAATGGTAAAATAAAACATATTGCTGGTATGTAATTTATTCCATCAGATATAAGTAACAGTGTGCTGAAAACTGTAATTAAGTCAGTCTAAGAATAATTAGAGATTATGTCAATAAAAACAGTATGGCACCAGATCATAGCAAAGCTTTTTCAAAGAAGGAAAAGAAATAGAAAAGTATGATTTTTTTTCCATTGTGTGAGCAACCTTTTCAATTCTTGGAATGAACTTTCCCATTCTTCAGGTTTATTGAGCACTAAACTGCTACTGGGACTATTTTCTGTTGTTCAGAAAGGTACTTTTCTTAATTATGCAATTGCCTGTAAATAGCCTCTAAGAAAACTCAGTGCATTATAAACATAAGGGTGCTATTAAGACTAAACCCAGTTATAGCTTGGTCTGCACTACTTCAGAATTCAAAGGGATATCGATTTTCCATACTTCAGTTGGCAGTGGATGAGACAGCAATTGCTTTCTGTATGGTTTAAAGCAATAAAAGGCTATCCTTTCCTCACTCAAGGCATGATTTTGCTAGGGTATGTTACTAAGTACATCATTTTGATTTTCTATGACTACCATGAAAATAGTTCTCAAAAGTTCACAGTAATGTATGTGGCCTCAAACAGATGCATAAAGTGAGTGTGATTTATGACCTGCATAAAGACTATTATAAATTACGGTTAAGATACATAATAATCCAGAAAAAGGTTCAGTTTAATTAGTGTATTGAGTATACACAGGTGTACCTCCCTTTTAAACAGTGATATTTAAAAAAAAATAATACTATATATTTCCCACAACTGTGACCAAGATGTACAAGTTGTTGATGGTGGACGTAAATATATATTTCTATATATATTTAAAAATAGACACTCACTGCTAATACCAGTTATTAGTAGTCAACATTCGACTTTCATTTATTTTAGTGTTTCCCAACCTAGTCTTCTGGGACCCCCAGAGAGTCCATGTTTTTTGCTACCGGAAGTGGAGAGGGAGCAAAACTGTGGACTGTCTGGCAGGGAGCTGGGAGGGATAAAAATTGTGGATTGTTGGTGGGTCCCTGAGGACAGGGTTGGAAAACATTGCTTTAAATATTTAAATACCACTGTGGCCTCTTAAGTCCATTTCTACACCTGTATTTCAGTGTATTTTGTGTATGAGTGGCCATTTACATGTCCTCCCCATGATCTGGCAGGTTTTCCTTAGGTTAGGTGAATATTGTGTGCCCTGGGATGAACTGGGATCCTATCAAGAGTTTCCCATACCTCATAACCAGTAATTCCTGGAATCTCTCATAAAAACACATAAGCACTGGATATGTGGTAAGAAAAATTAATGGGTAAGAATTAAATCAGTGTTTCTCAACCCGGTCCTCTGGGACCTACAGACGGTCCACGTTTTAGCTTACTCCTAGCTCACTGCCAAATGTGGACTGTCTGGGGATCCCTGAGGACCAGTTTGAGAAACATTGAATTAAATCTTTGTTAATCAGTTTTTAGAGAGCTAATTAATTGCATTATATTTGCAATTTTTATGTTGTAATATATAGTGCTGTACTTAATGTCAAGCTGCTGGCAAAGAGAACAAGACAAACAGCCAAAATACAAATAGCTCTCTTTTATGACCTGGCTGCTGCCTGTGATTATTGCAGCATCAAGGCCTCTGATGAAAATGTGAATATAAAACAATATCTTGAACTTTCATCATAGTTACAGACTACTGCGGTACTATAATGTGAAAATGCCATGCTTGGATAGCATTTAGTATAATGCAACTCAGTTAAGTAACGGTTGTGTAGCTGTTCAGAGGGACCTGTGAAAGTATTATTTTGCTACTATTAATAGAATAAATTCAATCTGCAATATATTTAAATACCTAAAGGAAGGGTTCATTAAGTGCAACTGCTGTTTTTTTACACTACATACCTACAGTTTGCCATAGTATTTTATCTAGTCCAATGATTTTCAATGGCTACAATGCAACAATATGCAGTCATGGAATCAAGTGCAGGGAAAACACATTTCTGAGAGCTGCCAACTTTAAAAAGATTCCCTTTGTGATCAATACATTTTATTATATATATATATATATGAAATTTTTATCATTTAAAGATACACATATGCCCATAATTTCAAAAGTGATGTTTTTCACTAAATAAACATCCTCTGTGGATCATTTTGTGCGTTGATCTTTAGGGAAAGATCCACTTCTAGATGACTCAGGGGCTGATTCTGTGGCTATTAAACTTGGTAAACAGTGTTAGTTTACTCCATCATGTATGTCTGTGTTTCTGAACAGCCTGTAAAGTATTTTGTAATTGATTTCACTGCTTGTCATTGTCTGTTAGCTAGACTCCATTTTCCACAAGCACAATCAATGGCCATAGAGGGGTTTCACACTAGCATAACAGTCTGAAGCCATATAGGGAAATTACAAGTGGTGAATTAGTAGGTGTTCATAATCAATACTTTTGGACGTTTTGCTTGAAGGTAGAATCTTTGATAAAGTCTCTGTTGATTAAAAAAAAACGGTTTACTGAGCTGTTGAGGTCAAAATGACTCATCTATGTTAGTTCTTCTGAAAATATTTTTCACAATATAAATTTTATATTTCTTGCATATTATAGTTCAACATTTTTATAAAGGTCATGATACAACAACCATTAAATTTTAAATATTGTGGCATATGTATGCCTAAATATATTTCTTAGATTCTGAAGTGGTGAAGCTGTGTGAGACATTAATTACTAAATCTGATAATTGACAATAAAGAAATCTTCCAAAGAGTTGTGACCTATTTGTGGTGCAGTTAGATTTTCTGTCTTCAGCATGGAAGACCAGGGCTTGAGTCACACAATGGACTGCCTGAGCAAAATCTTATTATGCTCTCTCTTATGGTAGACTGAATCCCTTTTGCCAGATTGCATGTAGTATAGTGATTGAGTATACCACAATATATTTAACACAACACAAGACTTCCCCATCACAGGGGCCCTGCAAATATACTGATATTCCCAGACATGACGATTGTGTTGTGTGTTTCCCCTCTTGAAAAGTCATCAAGACATTTGCTTTGATGTTTCAATAACTTTCTCCATTGCAACAGTTTGCATTTTTGCCCATGTTTTGTATTATTCCGAAAAGACTAGGATTATATCCAGACAAAAAGTATGGAGAGCATTCCCTGCTTTCTGTTGAGATTTTTTTCTTATCCCCAAAGTGACTTATAGTCTTCTAATTAATAAGAATGCTCAAGTCTAGTGGGTGGCCTTAGTACACCAAGCATTCCTATACAACAAATCATACAGGCCTAAAGTGGTGGATTGCATAATTATTAGGCAATGTACTAATGTACTGCCATTCAAGGATATTAATATGCTTGAGTGTACATTAATGTAAAGGATCGTATACTCTAAGGAATGACAGTGGTAAAATATTACAGTATTTTTAAAGGTCTCTCTGTAGATTAACCCTCATCTTACAGACATATTATTAATCAAGTTCTTCTCTGTGACTTACAGTACATGGACTTTAAACTTTTGATGAAATTTTTGATGAAAATTCCAATACAGTCATCCTCACTGCTTGTTCACTGCTTTTAACTGCCTCCAGAAAACATGTCAAAAGGAAGGATTCATTAGCTGGCCCAGTCTTTATGGTAACCCATGTCTTGTCTGCAACCAAGTATTCATAAAATTTACATGAAAACTTACATTCTGTTGGATCATTTTTTAATTGAACAGTTTCTGGTTACAAAGCATGCACAGTAAAAAGGGATAAATGTTACTTGTGCCTTGTTGCAGAGAAGCAGTTCCAGTCTACGCACTTGTACTTATCAAATGAGGAACCTAACTATTCACTATTCCACATATTTCTATGTAGTCTACCAGGTCACATGTTAGAGTTGCACATTATATACATAATTTGTGCATACGTTTGCACAAATTCACATTGCATGGATTGAAACTGTAGCAAAGTTCTATAGATTTAGGGGCAGGGTAAAGGAAGTTATTTATTCATTTGCTGGGGTTATACCATGAGCTGTTTTCACGGATTATGTTAGTCTGCAGTCACTGGATGATTTCTGTATGATTTTGCACATTGGGAATGATAACTACCAGTTATTGTTAGTGATGCAGCAATACTGCCTGAGGCCAGGAGCAAATACTGAACTTAATACATTGACTGGTATTTACATGTACATGACGATAAATTTACACTAAGAACATACATGTATCATCCTGATTGACGTAAGGTTCTGGAATGCTGTTGGGGTCCAGCAGGATTATATTTTGAGCTGTCTACGGTGGTTCCCTAGTTATGCAAAGTACCCCGCCATCAAGGTTCACCCTAATGTTCCTGTCGAAGCAGCTCCACGTGAAAAGGAATTTCTTCCAAAGAAAACCTCCAAGAGCCCCAAATGTTGCAGAGAGAAGGGACTCATTAAAACAGAAAAAAAAGCCAAAATGAGATTCCCTTTGTGCTAGGATTGCCGATGCTCCAGCAGAGTTTTTTTCCCCACTGTTTTAAACAATTCTTTCTGCACTCTGAGGGCTCTATTTTTAAGTGTAGTTTCCAGAGCAGACTATAACAAAAAAAAAAAGAAACGTCAGGATAGGTGTTAAAGTTGTAAAGATTCATCCTTCCCAATGAGTCCAAGGAATAATTTTAGGAAAATGACTTCCACCATTAGTGTAAAATTTCATCGGAAGGACTTCTCACTCCTCCATATTCAGAGGTGGACATTTCAGGTGCAGAGAGTAAAAATCCAGACCAAGATTGTATTTCAACCAACCAGGTGAGTGCTCTGTGACTGTCACTCTTTTATGTTCAGCTGGTTGGTTTAAGCAAAATCTTGGTCTGGATTTTTACTTTCTGCACCTGAAATGTCCACCTTGTCCACATTAGGGAATTGGACACTTAACTGGAATGCACCATGTGATCAGGAAATAGCTGCTGGAATAACAATCTATAGTAAAAAAAAATTCTATCCAATTTACTTATGCAGAGCATATAAAAATAGTGAAATAATACAGCTTACCTTGTGGAGTGTGATCTGTTACCGTTCCATATTTTAATCAGGCTGTGTAAAATATTTTGCGAGATTACTGCTTTCTAATCTCACGTGCTTGGCTCAGATGTGCCAGCTCCACTGTGTTTACGTGGATTCATGCTATGCTACACTGATTACTGTTTGTTAAACTACTGTTGGAAGACAAGCTTCCCTTCTTGCTGCTTGCTGGCACCAGTTAGTTTTTGTGAAACATTTCATGACTGTTTCTCAATAAACTTCCTGGAAAAATCACCAATGCTACTTGGTGGCCTACTTAAATTTATTAAAAATACAAGCAGTCATCTCAAGTGGTAAAGGTAAGCAGTACACAATGTGTCTAAAAACGTGAGTGATGAACTGGATTTATTGTTTTCATAACAGAACCAGAGGAAGGTATAGTTCTATTGGACTATGCAGAATCCGAAGAACCAGGCAAATGACCTGCTGAAGGAGAACTTTCAGGAGTCAACTTCAAATTGGCTACAGAACGAAAACAGAGAATCGTTTTGAATAGAACAACTAGCAATCAAAAAACACAATCAGAAACAATTGTGAGAAATTGACTATGAAACTCTATTACATTAAAACAATTAAATAAACTAATAAATAAACTAGTGTTGGTAAGTGCTTTTCCACTTGTTTTCTGGATTGTGCTGACGAGAGGAATAAAAGGGAGAAGAAAATAGTAATAAAATATTTTAAAAATTAAAGTAAAATAATATAAAATCACTACATGACAGTGGGAGAGCCTGCAAGCTTCACACACCCACAGAGTGGAGGCAGGACCTCAACACACCCCCCTTGCAGTGTGAAACTGCAGTGCGACAGACTGAGCCTCCGTGCCACCATGGTTAAATAACTTTACTGATGAAATTCATGAGCACAGCGGCTACCTCCTTCTCACACTTTAAACTGTGACGTTTCAGTTACAAATTAAATTCCTTACGACTGCCAACCTACTGCTTCCGATCAGCAATGAGATTGCTAGCCTGAACCTGGGAATAAATTACATTGCTTATTGTAAATGAGCCAATGTTGCATTTTGTCACCTGTCACATGTTTTGACTACTATAAACTGAATTTCTAATTTTGTTGTGTATTCTTTAGTGGCTGATCTGATTTAAGTTTAATTTCCCTTAATGTACAGATCATGTTTTTAATGACAGGTGCATTATCATCTACATAAACCTTAGTTGTCAATTGTTTTGGGAGCTTTATGGCTAATTCCATTCATTCTGAAATAAACATTCATGGATCCTTCAGTTCACAACTGGAAATTAAACAGGAACCTATGTATTTTTACACTAGCAACACTGGAAAAAGACGTGTGAAATCTTCATTGCCTTCTGACAGCAATTAAAAAACACTGGAACAGAGCATCACACAGAAAGGTATTACGGTCTATGTCTGAACTTGAACTCCCGACTCCAAAGCTGCTGAAAAGATATTAAAAACAAAGTTGTCAGGGTCAGTGTCTTCTGACCTGTCCCTTTGTGGCCTTTCTCCATTTAGCCAACAGGCATTGCTGGTCATTCCTCCTTTCCCCCTTTCTGACCTTCAACCCTTGTGTATTTCCCCTGCCCCCTAGACTGCTGTATACCTCAGTGGGCTGAATGCGTGGCAAACAGTTCTCTCAGTCAAGGGTTTGAGGTTGGCATTTACTACAAGTGTCTGTGTCTGCTCTGTTCTTTAGTCTATCATTGTTTATGGTCCTGTATTGTAAGCGCTGCTTGGTTTTCTAGTCCTGCTTCCGGTTTAGTTTATTGTTCTTTCTCCCAGTTTGTTTTTGACTCGTCGTGGTCTCTTTATTCTGTAGTTTATCCCTTTGTGTCCTGATTTTCTTTAATAAAATGTTTTTGTCTTGGAGCCACAAGGGAATAGTCATCTTTTCCCACCTATGCAAGGTATGGTTTGTTCTCTATGTAGCAAGCACCAGGAGCAGTGCGTGACTATCAGTTACAGAATATCTGTGTTATCAAAATAAGAAATGGGACAACCATCAACGTGGATGTTCCCTTTGTTGCAAACTTCTTCTAACATCAGGTAACATAACAACGTTATGTGAGTTTTTATTGGATCTACAATCACAAGTTACAGTTTTCTTCAGTTCAGTGTTTCTAACTGTTCTAGTTCTTTTTCCTGAGTCATCATTACAAACTTATATTTTAACATCAGGCTTTACGTGTTTACATACATGCATTTCTTATGTTCTTTTACATTGTTTTCTTTTCAGTCTCTCTGCGCTTACAAAGTGCTAGCAGTGATGTTAGCTTATCCACCTTTTCTCCAAACAGAATACATATGCGCTGCACGTTACACACCTTTATATCATGTTCGAGATATGATACCACCAGTCAGAGTGAATATATTCCCACCATTACATTATTGCCGTCAGTGTTGAAAGCTTTGGTCAGCTGGGTTTTAAATACAAGACAAGTTTGCACGCTCATTTATATGTATGTAACAGTTTTATTACCCTGTAAATAGTTTGAAGGGTTTGCAAACTTCCCCAATGCTTTTGATGTAGCTAATTTTAGGTTTATAATGGAATAATATAACTGCTATAGGATTCAGTCAGAAAGCGTTTCACGCCAGATGCGGTCCTTCCTGAATGATACTATTATTTAACATATAATAAAATGGTTTTTCATCCGATTAATATGAATATCCATAATATTGTCAATATTAGTAGTAATAATAATAATAACATAAATTTATATATACACATCCTAGATTATGACATTCTCCCCTGTGGTGTCACATTTATGTCAAAGTACAGAGGCGAACAGCTATAACAAATGGCTGAAAGGTGTTCTAGGTTAGATTAGCACTAAACAAAACAGTCCTTACTCTCCCAGTGTCCTGTTACCTATTTCCATTGACTGGTTTATTCCTATGTAATTCACTGCGTACTGTCCAAACTAAGGCATTGTGATGACATTCCAATATCTTACTTTTCTTAGGGACAGATTTAATCCCTGACTGTAAATAAAAGGTTTTTCAAAAAGGTGATGGCAGCCTTTTTTTTCATAATTCCGTAAAACCGGGAGGAGTACAAGTGCAATCCCATGCAGTAATTAATAGGACACCTCAGAGAATGCTGTGAATGGTGACCATAAAACACATTTGCTACATATTGTTTAGCACTGTGCACGTCACATATGAAATTCTGTTTCAGTCTACTGAGGCATTTCCATCTGAGAAATATTCACATACACGTAACAGTCAAATGACTGGTTCATATCACCTGGAAAACATGGACTTCCTTAAGACAAAACTAATACTGCTCACACCTTTGAACTGGTACGGTTTTCCCAATAATTTCCCCTCCCCCTGAGAAGACTGCCTGTATAACACAAATTGCTTTTGAAGCAGCAAATAGATGTACATTAGCTCTCCACTGTCATGGCTTAATGTACAATTAACATTTTAAAAGTTTTTAAAAGTTCATCCTTTGTTTTAAATTCATTCTATACTTTGTGATGTATCCTGGTAATAATTTTTCCTTTAATTTGGTTTGCCTTCAGGGCATTATGAAGAAAGACCTAATTTCAAGAATGATGAAAATTTACTGTACATTTCCTAACTGCTACAGAGACAAATGAACAATGATTAATTCAGTCTGAAAAAAGCTATTACTTATGACATTACATTGACCTTATGCACACCAGGAATGCCCTCTTTTGAAAGGCTCTGAATTTGAACTAGAATATGTCTCCTTTTAACAGCTTTAATAAATAAAGCCATAATAAATAAAAATAATAACTTGGAAACAGGTGCAACTGATGAATTAGTCAGTTTTATGTGCTGCCATATCATTGTTATTTGTTGTCAATACTTAAATGTTTATGTCAATACTTAAACTGTCATATTTACAGTAAATATGTACTGTATATGTGTATAATAATGGTGTTAAATAATGATGCAGTCGGCATAATACCTAAGGACATGGATGTAAATTATGGGGGGATGATAATAATTAATAATCAAAACCAGCCAATAAAACTCCCTGGACCACCTTAAATGGGTGGAAACCACAACTCTCCAATGCTGATCCCAAAGCTATGCCTTTGCCCGAGCAAACCCTCTTTGAAATTCTTCTGAGAATAAATGTAGCTATTGCTTTATTGAAAAAAGGCACAAACAAAATGCCAAAACTCAGAATTTATACCTTATCATTTTTAAGATAAAAAGCTGTACTTTCAATAGGGTACTATCGATTTCCTTGGACACAAAACTTGCTTTGTATCGTGACAGAGCCTTTTATCTAAGAAATTCAGAAATTCAGGCAAGAAAGTAATGAACAATGAAGTAAAATGAATCAGTAAAGAAAACTTTTTTGTTATTATCATTCCGTCACAATTTCTGTAAAATGGGGTG
>JAAGVU020000092.1:17167092-17290962 GCA_011763525.2 Mormyrus iriodes | reverse complement strand
TAAAGCAGAGGATCACTGATGCCATTGCCACCATTGATGAGGGTTTGCTACAGCGAACATGGCAAGAAATCCAGTACTGTCTTGATGTGCTTCGTGTGACTAATGGTGCCCATATAGAGGTGTATTAAATGAGGCAAAAAAAACTTAAATGTATATGTCTTATTTTGTAATAATTTTCACTTATCTGCTTTTGTAATAAATTTTTGAAATTGTAAAGAGACTTTATGGACACCCTGTATATCTCCTGCCTGGTGAATGTTGCAGATTCACAGATATCTTGTACTTCCCTTAATATCACTATATACTCTCATATCTCATTTCATTCTTATCTTCCCACTTCTAGTTTTGTTCCTGTCACATCCTTGTGGCACTGCAAACTGTGATTACATGTGTTTTATGGACATCTCAACCTGAAGCTCAGCCATCATCAGCAATTCATCTGTGCAACACGTTAGGTGTCATTGACCTAAAATTTTCTTGAAACTGTTAAAATGGTAACATGAGCTTCAACCCAGGTCTAGATTGCCTTTGATCTTCTGGATTTTCTGTAAGTATCATAAAGTATAAATATTTATTAAAAGGCATAACACATTATAACCATGTTTACTATGCATTATGACTGCCGTATGAAGCTCTTATCTATAATGCACTATAAATACCTTCATAATACAGTACGAAGCATCCTTCATGTTTATACCAACCATTATAATGCATTATAAAGGTACCTATAGTGCATTATACATGAGAGCTTCATAAAGCATTCATAATGCATTATACAAATGGCTATAATGTGTCATGCCTTTTTGTAAAAATGTATAGCCATATAAATAATGAATGCATTATTATTTGTTATGAATGTGTTTATAAATTACTAAAAACATGGCTTTAAGAAATGTGTTACCATAAGGTAATCAACCAGCTTCCATTAAAATGGATAATAGCTGGATATATCATATTTTGTTCTGAGTGCACCAAATCTGTATGTGATGAAATACTCGTTTTCAGTGGTGGCATGTTAACTGCCACCACTGAAATACCTCCTGCCCCTTGAGTCCTACCCCCGCTCTGTGTGGGGTCCTCTCCACATTTTCCCTGTATTGCATGGGGAATTTTTTCCTTGCAGTCAAAAGACATGCAGTTAGATCATTTTGCATCCCGAGATTTCCCATATTGCGTATGTGCCCTTCCTGCCTGAGAATGTCTCCTCATGGTTTTATATCGGAAAAGTGCTTGGCTATGATTATATAGCCATCATGGCTCCTAATGGCCTTTAGGATAATTATTTTGTTTATTTGATGTATCTTTTCTAGCAGGTTGATTTTCTATACACTCTGCATTTTTAGAATCATGACAGATTTCGCTTTAAGGGTTTAAGGCCCCTTCTTCACTCTGTAGTAATCTCAGAGCTATCATTCTCGTCAGAATTTTATATATGAAGTAATTTCATGCTGTATCAAACCACCTAAGACCTTAATCTGAACCAAGGTCTACCAGATCTTTTTTTGGTCTATTGATTTTTTTTTTTAGTTTTAAAAGCATTTTACTTTTATCAGATATCTTGTGTAACTGCAAATGATGTGTCCATTTTTCGTATAAAAGGGTGAAAAACATAATTATCTAGTCACTGATTTTAATGTCACTCATTAAAAGACATAGAGAATCCATATATACCGATGACATTTCAGGAAGAGACATATTAAGTCATTTTTATAAATTGTACATTTTATGTTCTCTGTCACCAGGATAGACCCTTACGCAAAGAATAAAAATGCCGTCAAGCTGAGAGAGCGCACAACATGTCTCTGCTAACTAAGGAGCCAGTCAAGGACAGGCATTCTGCCCTAACTTGCTTGCGTGAACCAAATTTTTCAGAGGGAGTCTATATAAAGAAACATGGACAAAACAATCACTTAGCATCCTCTGACTCATTTGCAGTCAGGTTATGAACATGCTCCCTTAGAGTCCTCTGCAGCGTGTCAGTCTCTGATGTCAGTACAGGTTTCAAGCCACACCTGCACTGCCAAAGCTGCTGATTTATGATTCTGGATCCAGCAGGGTCTCATCTGTGGAAAATCAGAAACCTATTTTGGAAATTACCACATTTGGGATATTATCCTTTGGTGTTTGCATTGTTATGCAGGATCTGAGATAATGTAACAGGTCGTCACCAAGAATCAGATGCAAACGATGGACAGAGCTTTCAGTGGGTTGTTACAGCAATATCCTGGGTGGGTACTATCCACTCACACCTATAGGCAATTCGGAAACTCAAGTTCACCTTAGCATGTTTTTGGACTGTGGGGGAAAATTGAAGTATCCAGAGGAAACCCCACAATATACAAAGAGATGGGGCGGAGACTCGAACGGTTACCGAGGGTTTTCAGCTGTTCAATTCTCAGGACACTGGAACAAACACAACAAGCTGTTATATTATGCTGTTCTGTTCTGTTCGGTTCTGTTCTGTTCTGTTCTGTTCACCATAGTGGTGATCATTCATTCAGAGCTTGACATATAAAACACTTGACATACAGATGTCCTGTCATTCTCAGGACAACTAGACAGAAAATTTGTAGTGACATTTCCAGTGATAAATGCCCTTATCATAGTGTTACCTGTTTATTTAAAAATGTGATTTTTATGTTTAAATAATTCATATTTATGTATGAAGATGTATGGAGAGAATATTTTTGCATATGAACATATAATAATGCAAAGAGAAATTAAAATGCATTTAATCATATATGATATGCATAACATAATGCATATTTTTGAGTCAAATTTAATGTCGTCAGCTTTCGTAATGTGGGAATGTCATCTAAAACCAGAATTCTCAACATTTCCAACCACAATCCCACCATTACAAAGTGTGGATTGTCCCTCATGGTGAAATTTGGCAGCCATGGGGGCGCGGGGGGTGGTCTTGCTGGTAATTTTATCCAGCTGGGGGGGGGGGGTCACCCTCAGTTTTTTTCCTGGATATTTTGAAATATACAACCCAGCAAGTGTTTGCGAAACCCTGATATGAACTAAATTTGCTGGGGGTTAGGGTGCACATCGATTTTTAGATTCATGAAGTTCATTGAATTCTTTTGATTTTCTTGAAAATATTAGCAGCAAAAACTACAACATAGATATACATATTGAATTGCATTAAGTATACATACTAATAATATATAACATAATACATATAAATACCTTTATTTTATAAAATTGTATTACTACTTTCTAACTACATAAAAACAAATAAATTTAAAACTTAAATATAGTTCCAAATCCATCAATAGTGCATTATGAAGCTCCTGCAAAGTATATTATGTTTTAGGAACAAAGTTTTAGCTGTCCCTGTATTATCATTCAAGCATACCATCATTTAAATAAATCCTCCCAAATTATTTCTTAAAGTTTTCTTTTCTGTCTCATCCACTTGCATCAGAGCAGTGAGAAGGGAAGGAAAGTATGAATTATCAGTGCATTAAATATGCAAAATGTTTATTTTGCCCTTTGAAAATTCTACCAAAATGTCGGCATGACAGCTAACAAAATAATATGTAATTGAATAAAGTTTTATGATATGTTATAATTAGTTTTTATAATTTGTTTCAAATTATAGGCTTTGTAACTTAGCAATTCATTTCATTAATCACTAAATAAAATGATCCAGTAATGAAACTCATTGTTATCAACATATGCCACTGGTATACACATATTAATGTCTATATGCAGTATACTCAAATGTATGTGGTTTCTCACATTTTGTCTTCACTTGTCTTCAATGAACTCCCTTTAAGTTGCACTACACTGATCTGTTACTGTATTATATATTGAGGTCCCTCAGGTATCCAAAGCACAAAAACCCTGACATGCTGTACCTGTGTGTGTGGGAGGGTGGGACTCTCAGCTTTGAAGAAATTGTTTTTTTTCTGAAGCACTACACATTACCCCTAGGTTCATGAAGCCTAGATTCTTTTTTTCCCAAATTCCCTGTGTCACTTCTGTCCTCAAGCTGAACTGGCTTTTCCACAAAGGCAATGATTATTTAAGCCATACTTTTAATACATTTCATTATGCAAGCAGTGACTATTACAACTCATTAAGCTTTGGCTATTGCTGCATGCAGTAGTATGTATCCCTCATTTGTTTGTGTTGTTATAAAGCCCCTGGCTCTGGGAGCCGTGTTAAATGAGAGCAAGACAGGCAGAAGTGATATTCATTCTGCTCTCTAGGGATCCTGAAAGATAGTTGATATACTGTTCCACACAATGGAAGTGGTTATTAATGCTGGCAAGTCTATCAAACTGGATTTAGTTGAGACTTAAGTATATCATTATAGTTGTTGATAAGATCCACCCACACCTATAGGCAAATTGGTAACTTGATAAGTAATTAGTTGATAAGTAAATTGGTTACTAAAATTGGTGCCACCCCCTTACGTTTATTATATTATATTATATTATATTATGTTGACTTTAAGCACTATACCGGAGTTCTCAAACTTTTTGAGATTTTTTGAGATTTTTGTTCAAAGTCAGGGGTCAGGTCAGGTCAGGGAGCATGCGCTGAAGCAGCGCATTGCCGCACCCACCACATGACGAAATTCCTCGGGATCACAGCTGGCAACCCTCCAGGCAGACACACGGTCCTGCCCCACCCTCCGGAGATAGCCATCCATCTGCCGCAGCCAGGTGTTACGTAGGAGTCCCCTCGGCTTGGTCCAGCCACTCGGGTCCTCAGCAATGAACCTCAAGAACCGTGGACCCAGAGATGTCCAACATCCTAGCCGGAGGATCAGTTTTAAACAACTGCTTAAAGTAGCCGGCCCGGCAGGTCACAACTGCAGTGCCATCCGTAAGGACCGTTCCATCACCTGCCCTGACTGCAAGCCTCCGAGGAACAGACTCAGATGTACGTAATGCTTCGACTCCTCTGTAAGCAGGACGTGGATCGCCGGACCGCAGATGGTGTGTCACCTGCTCACAGATTCATCTAACAAACACCTCCTTATCTGCCCTCAGAGCCCTCACAGCCGTCCTCCTCAGTTCCCGGTGCAGACTGGAGTTGCCACCAAGTCGTGCGCTGTGACTCCTCTCGATAATATCCAGGGTACCCAGTGAGATGAAGCACCTCCTTCTGAGAACATGGGCAACACAAACACAACCCTCAGCAACCTTCAGGGTCTTATCATGGAAGGTCTCCCACATCACTTTGGAGTTGGCAGTCGCACCCAAGTCTGCAAGCTCCTCACCCAAACTGAGTGCAAACTCATCAGAAACAGCTTGATCTTGGAGTCTGGCCAAATCCAAGCTCCTTCAGTCAGTCAGAGGTCTAGAACAATTTTCAATAACAAAACAGCATTTCATAATATTTAATGAATTAATAACTTTCAATCTAGACATCAATTTATAAAAATAATGGGAACTTTTTAACACTTGCTGATTGTTTAGACTCTTTGAGGGGATAATGACAATTTACGTGTGTGCAAAGTCTGGTGGTTCTACATTGTTTTTTTGTGCTTAAAACCACATTAAGCCTTTTTTTTTACGTTAATAATATTGATTCATGAGGTGTATTATCGGCAGGGGTCCAGATTCGCTTGCAGGTCGATCCGCAGCCAGACCGCAGTCTGGACATTGAGAACCTCTGCACTATGTATTTTCTCCTTGTCTCTTATTTAGGTGGACAGCATAAAGGCTATCACCTTCAGGAAAAGCCCCAGACACATGTCAAATTTCTTGACTCACCTGTGGGCTTTGAGGGTCTCTGACTTGAAATATACCTAACACCTTCATTCTAAGCCCTGAGCCTCTTAGTAATGGAAGTACTGGCAGTGATAAAATAATTGTTCACTTTCCATGTTTTGACCCAATATTTCTCTTTCTTCTCTAATTACTGCATGCTGTGCAGCATGTGATATTCTTTTTTGTAAAACAAACTGAGGTTAAAGTACTGGGATTCTGATGACATTTTTGATTACTGGTTCTCATAACGTCTGATGTAAAAATCTTGATAGATTGGTAGTATAATGTGGTGTGAAATTATTGGAAAGAAAGGCATAGTAATCTTCGGGATGTGATCTGTGACAAACTATCCCTTTCCCTTTCTCTGGCAGACATTTTTAAAGCATGTGATCATAATATCCAAACAAGAGGCTTCTTTACTATGGACAGCACATCTCTTTACAATACCCACTACAGCTCTGATTTTACCTTAAAACCCTTCATAATCAATAAATACTCCAAGTCTTCCTGCCAGTCCACTTCCATTATGTCTTTGTAAAATGCCCTTAATGTTGCCTATGCAAACCTTTTAGCCTAATTTGTTATATTGCTAACCTTCAGCAAATAGAACAGAAGCCCGAATGACACAGAAGCAGGCAGCCACAGAAAAGGCACCGTTTTCTCCATTCACTGAATCTGTAAACCCAAGGAGAGCGAGAGAAGGAGAGAGAGAGAGTGAAAGAGAGAGAGAGATCAAGCAGGGGGTGGGGGGGATACAAAGAGAGAGTATCTGTTCATCAAATGAACATATCCAGGGAGCAAGCAGCACAGGCGAGTCACAAACAGCTGTAATTACCACGGGATATTTTTGATGACAAACTGGATTATAAAGATCTGAGAAGAAGCACTGAAAAGCAGGATTAGAAGCTCTTGACTTGTGTCTTTGTTTTACGATGGGGATAGACCGGCGCCGGAGAGCATCTCTGGCACTCACCTTGAACTTCCTTGCGCTCCTGTTTGCCGTGTCGGCCCTCACGACCAGCTACTGGTGTGAAGGCACCCGGAAGGTGGTGAAGCCCTTCTGCAAAGGGCCTGTCGCCCTCAAGCAAAGCTTCTGTATTAGGTTCAACAGTTCCAACCTCAATGACAGCAGGTTGGTGCAGTACATCTGGGAGACTGGGGAGGACAAGTTTCTTATGAGGAAGTTCCACACTGGCATCTGGTTTTCATGTGAGCAAAATGTCAACATGATTGGTAAGAGACCTACTGCTGTGCCTAATACATTTCATGAAGCAAACTTAATTTATAAATGTTACGTTCATCTATTTATTTATGCTTATTAAGTAAAAAAAAAAAAACTTTCAACAAATGTTGTTTTGTGAAATTAGGCATACATTGTATTGTCTTGCAGAACACATGGTTCTGTTCAGTAAATGCCATACAACTCTGATGAGGAGAAAAAACAACTTCACTACATTTTAAATTACTTTAACATTGCAATCACATGTAATCTTGAAACAGTGAATTTTTTTCTGGGATCAGTATTCATGAATTATGTACTTTCTATTATACAATTCAAAAACAGACCTAAAGCAGACCAATGGAACTGTTGATGATGTGGAACAAGTACTTGTCAAGCTGCTGTTCTTCTCCTTATAGATCTTAGGGATTTATGCATGACAAGGACTGTGCAGCACAAATCCTATAAACCATGAATGGAAGCCCTTAAATTGAATGAAACTATTGAAGTGTACAATTTTTCATGTAACCTTCTTTCAGGAGAGAACTGCAGAAGTTTTTTAAATATTGCACCTTCACATGAAAGAGGTATGTATTTTTCAATTACATAATAGTTTTAGAATTCATTTGCTAATCAGTTGCTGAACATTGTATAATGTGGTCTGCAATGCCTAATCTGCAACCTGATTGATTTCTAATCCTTTTACTGTATTTTATTTTTTATTTTGTACTTACATTACTTATATAAACTTATGTAACATACACTGCGAATGTTTCATTACATTTGTTATCCATATGAATTACATAATAAAAATGAACAACATGTGGTTTAGTCTGTGAACCAGTCAGAAAAAATTATATTTGGAAATAGAATGGCAAAATTGATTTGGTGGTCAACCAAGGGGCACAAGTCTGTGTGCACAGTTATAAGATGTTTTCCTTTTTAGCTTACACGCTATGTCTGTTCCACTCATTAAAATATGGGCTTGTGGGTCATGTGGTAAAATTTTAGAAACAAGATTTTACTAGGATAATTAGAGATAAGAATTTCATTTTTATTCTTCCATGATTACTAATAATTACTGATTACTGATATTGTCATATTACAGTTTATTTTCTTACACATATCACAGTTGTGCAGCATTCTTTTTTGAATGTACAAGAACATCTACAATTACAAGTTCAAAATATAAACAAGATGAACCTGAATCAAACTTTTAGCACTCTACAAAATAACAAATGAGCAGTTTACTGAATGTATATTAATATAATAAGTTACAGTATTGTGTTTATAAACTGTATGTGAAATGTATCTATACTCGTAAATTGTCTTTACATTGCCTTCTGGTAGAGCATAGAGCTATATCAGTAGAATGAAAATTAGAAAAATTATTACAATATGCAAAATTTTGTAGATAATTGTTAGGAATATAATAAGCACGTGATAAAAATAGTTATTATATACGTTAATGTGCTTGATTAAAAAAAAAATCAAGTGCACTATGCCACATCATGTTTTGATTTATAGATGAACCTGCTTTAAAGAATACTAAGTTAATGTGTGTGGCTGATTCATTCCTGAGCTGAGAAGAATGTAGGGAGCAAGCCCATCAGCACTACTTTACACTGGAAGCAAATATATTAAAGACAGCGTAAACTGGTGGGAATGCAAATGAACCTGACAATCAATTTACAAGACAGCCATTCATGATGGGTGCAACCGACGAAATACCATATGGTCCTGTGTTAAAGTTATTTTATGGATGTCTACATGCAGATTGCTACACGCATCCTGTTCTCACCAAAGAGAATGTGATGAGGCCATCAGTACAACCTAGCAGTTCATTAGCAAAAATCTCAGAAGGATCACTACACCCCACTGCTCTGGCTCCTTTAGGCTCAAATTTGTGCATGCAATACTGAACGTGTTCATTTGCTTTTTACTTAGAAACAGCATTCATTAAATTTATGCATGAAATATTGATCTAAAAGCAAACAGGATTTGGGATTGCATGGATTGTATGTACAAATGGTCATCAGAAACACACCAACACGTTACAAGCCATTACAGCCACTAGAGACCAGCAGGCTCTTGTATTGGCACTGTTATGCATATAAATAACATTCCAGTAGATTTAAGAAATTAAATTTGCTGGTGACAAGAAGCTGAGGGTGAGACAGAATATGCAAAAACACAACATTTTAGGATGGAGAGAGAAAGTTCAAAAAATATATTCAAATTCATTCAGGAAGCTAAAATTTGTATCTTTGTTAATATTTGGGAGACTTGGGTATAATAGCAAAGATTTTTAGAGAGCTTTTCGTGCCCCTCTATATACTTCCATTTCAATACCAAATTTCAATGAGTAAATGGTCCAAATGTTTTTTTAGAAATATTTAGAAATGTATATCTATAGACTTAAAATAAAGGGAAAAACTCTGCTAGAGCCATCTTTCCTCCCACCACTGATTTAGCCACAGGCCGAGGCAAGTGGTGTAAGCTATTGGCCATAAGGTAGGCAACTGCTCATAAAAAGCTATGAAAGAATTAATTCGGGAGAGATTTGTATCCAAGCATACAGTATTCTGACTGGAATTCATAGCCTGAAAGATCTGACCGCTAGCTATTTTATTGTGAGCACTAAAAAAGATATAAAGTCATAAGCTATAAAAACAGTTAAAAAGGCCATACTGGACTGTGGAGGCACATTAAATATCCAGATGAACAGTATGGACAAGTTTTATGTTATGTTACAGATTTATTCAGCCTTAATTGAGTGGAATAATTTGTTCGGGTCGATGTCCCAATATAAAATTCAATAACGACACAAAATCAACCATCATAGTAACCATTAAAAGTACTTTTAGTTACCATAAAATTTAAAGATGTGATGAATTTCTGCGTGAATATCTGTTACTGCAGTTGGTAAGGTATACTTAAGATCTTCAGCTGTTGTTATCCTCACCTGTGATATTTTTCAGCAAAATAAATTTTGTTTTAGAACACTTTTTGCTGTTTTCTGCTTCCCTATGAAGTATAGTCATATTATAATGATTACACCGCAGTCATTTATTTTAGTAACTGTGTTACATGGTTATGCTTCCTTGTGGAGGAGACAGCAGAGAAAAAAAAGTTGCTGTGTTGCATTGTTTACTGATAAAATGGCCTGTCTGCTTTCTTCAACAAAGAACTTCTGTATTACACAAACAGTATAGGCACATTAAAATAAACATTAGTAGTATTTGCCATAGATACTGCCTATGCAGGGTATTAGGGTTGTTATGTCAGTGAGTACAGAGGGTTCTGCTGGAGTGCCGGTGGATCATTCCATTATTGTTTACTTAAAACATAATTGAAGGTTTTATTTTTTTCTTCTGGGTTATTTCCCAAGCTGAGGGAAATAAATGATTCTCTGTGATAAGACCCGAAGCTGTCACCATTTACTGAATATGCACTCCCACAAAAGGGACCAATAATATCAGAGTTGTATGTGGCTGTATCTGGTTCATAAACAAGATCTATACTCAGAAGTGCCACTAGAGATTTTGGGCCCCATGAAAGCATTTCATATTGGGCCCCCATCCCAGATGAATCAAGCTATGTTCTAAATGTTTTTGACAGGGGCCCTCAAAATCATTTTAATTTCCACCCCCTTTACAGCACCCCTGTCTATACTAACATCTACCCATAATCCACATGCTTGTCTTGTTAACATCAAGCCTAGTGTATGTCCCAAACAGCATAAGGGTCAATGCAGGGGTACATCCTGGATTGGATGTCAGGCAATCGCAGGGCACATACACACACACAGTTATACATTGCCAGCAGTAACAAGACACCAATTAGCCTAAATGCTAATGTCATTGGACTGCTGACAAAAAACCAGAGTATGAGGGGAAACCCTATGCAATACTGCATGCACATGCAATCTCCACACCAAGAGCAGGGGTTAGACTCAAATCCCTAGCTCTGTAGATATACAGTAAGGCAAAGGCAATACTCACTGAGCCACCATGCTACGCGGTTTTGGTGCTAATATTCAAACCAGAATTAGTGAAGGAATGTATTTTATGGCAACAGAAAATTTCTTAAATTTCAATGTAGTTATTTTCAGTGTAAAAATTTGAAGAATTGCTAACATCTGTATAGCGCTTCTCAAGCAACGTCCATATATCTAGTTAATGTACTGCATAAATTTAAATATTAGGCTAAATGTGTCAAAAGGAATCTAATCTTGATGAATGTACACGATGCCTCTGAAAACTCATAATAGGCCAACAAATCCAAGCACATAAATAAAAAAATTAATTCCACTGCATTTTATATTGCTATATCTACAGGGATCAATTTTATGTTTCAGATGGCTTTACCGATTTGAAAAAAAATATTATATACAGTCCAGCTGTGCCACAGATCTCAGTATTGTTAATAGATGACCACAACTGATCTTATGAGTGACGGTGCTGGAAGAAGATCTGCTTACTAAAAGTGCTCTTGTGATGTTTCGCAGGGGTCTTGTGGTTGTGTATTGTTGCTGAATGCCTCTACATCGTGCTGCTGTCTACAGGAGGGATCCTCATGTCAATAGAAGTCTGCTACTATAGCAACGTCATTGATGGCCTCAAGCTCAATGCCTTCGCCGCGATATTTACAGTCCTGTCAGGTAACACCCCACCTGTTCTTAACTGAAATAAAAATAATTCAGCACTTAACACTGAGAAACCTGTTAGATTTCGATTAGGGCAGTGAATCAATTAAAAAAATAAGAATAGTTAATTGCAGTTTTCTGTGTTTTAACAAAGCTAACATTAAATATGAAATCAAATATTTACATGTTTAATCCCTAAATTTTTCTACAATTAACACAAAGGGAGTATTTGGGTCTTTCTCACAAACTCATTGCTATAATATATAAATGTTCTGATTTTTAACCTCTCTAAAAACAGAAGCCTGACAACAACTGAAAATGCGCTTAATAGCATGAAAGATCTTAAGTTTTCTTTTCTTAAGATTTTTACTTACCTTCAATAACATAAAGCTAATATTGCAAGTTACAATGTTTTATCCTATGTGTGCCTCCATCTTGCAATTTGTAAAAATGTAACCAGGTAATATCAGCTTCTCCTTACGTGAACTGAATTATAATTGATTTTAGCTTTGAATCGTGGGATTCTGTGCAATGTCATGATCTAATCTCTTGGGTTGTTTGCTTACACTATTCCCAGATCTGGATATCAAAATGCTGCATACCTTACTTTGATTTAAAAAAAATGCATTATGACTTTAAAGTGAACATCTCCTAGCCCTAATTTAGATAGTTTCATATACTTAAACACTATTGAATCATTTAATTCCTTCATTTAAAACTCCGCATCCTGTTTTTGAAATTCTATCCATTTATGCTGAAGCAATTTATTTTAAGTGTTGCATACTTTAGTAAAACGTGTGCAATGCTTTACCCTAGACAGAACCTTCGTAATAACATAAGAATAAAATGTTACAAACCCATTCAGCCCGTCTAGCCTGTCTGAGCCTTAAACAACTTACTGTCTGCAGCATATTACATACTTTTGATTACAATGAAAAGACTAAATTATAATTAAAAGAAGGTAATTTAAGACCATTATTAAATGAAGTTTGTTGCTCATTTTCTGGTTTGATAGTCTGTTCTGCCCCTGAGCCTGCCCCAGTGACAATGACCAAACATTGTCATTTTGTGCATTTGATTACAATGAAAAGAATTCATTGTTCATAAAACAAGGTTGTACTGCACTACATTTTTAATGGAATGTGTTGCTCATTTTATTCTGTTAGTTAGTGCTCTTGAATTTCAAATTACAAATATTCTCCAGGGTTGGCCTTTAACATGAATTTCTCATAGTAAAAGTAGATTAGACTTTATTCCAAATCATAAGTTGATTTGAGTTCAAACCATGCCATATTGTTTTTTTTTCTTTACAAAATATATGACTCATTTGCATGGTGATACTTGGCACACCTGACATTGGAAATATAGCTCTGCAAAGAAAGGTAGTCATGCAGCTCGTTCGGTACCTCTACACTTTTTGCTCTGTACTAGACCAGTACACTGTATGTTTTATATTACTACGTGCATGTTTTATTAGCCAATGGGAAATGACTTTGATGGGCTATGAATGTGAAAGGAAACAATCCCCCCTAGGAATAAGACTATCCATGCTGTGGTAGTTAAAAGTAATGTAAAAGTAATGATGTTAATATCCGTACACTGCATATTATCATTCTCACTTATGATTAAGGGGACAGATGATGCTTTGGCAGTTCCCCAAAGGCACTCTCTTAACCACACAGGGAGTAATAAATACAGAGCTGTGATATAATTAATTCTTCCACAGTTGTCCAGGCCTTTGTCCAACGGTGGCAGGGGAGAGTTACAAATATGGGTCTAGGACAAACCAGAAGAGGCACAGCACCAAAAGTACAGAGAATGTGATTAAAAATACTTTAAACTGTTTCTTATTGATTTTCAAGGTGAATGTTATAGCTGCTGCATTTGCATTCAGCTGAACACATTCGTAGCTCATAAATACTCTGTACATTTCAGGATAACGATTAGCATTTTCAGCCCCTGGTGTCTTCGCTTTTGAACATTCTTTTTTGTATAAATTCCATTCCACACATTGTGGAGGATTATTCCTGCGATTACAGATGTTCTTTACCAGTAAGTGCTATTCTGTTTACAATGCATTAAGTCAGAGTATTTGCAAATAGAGGTATGCTATACCAGGGAGACAAAACAGATAGCAATGGAGGTAATGCACAAGGGACAGAAATCAAGAACTGAGAAGAGCTGACTGGTATGCTCTGGCCTCATTCTGTGTATTGCAGGGCTTATGAACTAATCGGATTTATTCAAGAACTGCATTGTTTTTGGTACATGACAAAAGCTGGCCGGGAGACACTCACCCAGGTACTGTTGGGTAGTGCATCCAAACCTGTGTTATTCCATGTTTTCTGGTGCTGTAGTCAGTCTCTTACCTTGCTTCAGTGAGCTTCAGCACACATTGTGATTAAAACATCGATGTCTCATTTTCTTTGGATGAAAAATATGAAAAAGTCGCTGCACGTTATTTTTGAATTTTAGAGTAAATTAAAAAAGGAAGTTTATTTCTACCAACTTGAAGATTAGCTTTCGTGAATTAATGAGAAATATCTTTAGCATGCATTGAGAACATAAATGATGCATAAATCCCAAATAATAAAAACCTGTGTATCATTGAATCATGATGAGGTTTACAAGACCTCTAGTTTTCATTATGATATTTCAGTCTATACTGGACATTGAAAAAGAATCCGTGTCTGCCTGGACAAACATTCTAGCAAGGTTTTAAATTCTATGTTTCTTATGTTTTTGCTTCTTCGGAAACAAACTCGGACCTAGTACACTATCAAGTGTCCTGAGAGTGTAGCTTTTTTGCAGTATTAAATGAATCATGCAATGCTTTTTCAAAATAAATGATACTCCTTTCAGTAATTAAATGTTTTATATTGTACATTACGTTAACATATGAAACAAAGATACTGAAAATCTGTTTCTGTGTACCTTCTGGTTCCTAAAAATGTGCATATGAGGAAGTGATGGTTTTGTAGCTGTCAGTGACTGTTTTGTGTTTAAGAAGGGTAGCTTAAACAGAAGTGATCCAATACTGCCATCTGGTGGTTAAATGTGAGATGTACACTAGAGGTTAAAGAGCTCACTCTTGAGAAGGAATATTGAATGACAAAAGGTCCTTGAAACTGATTCTGTTTTTATTGGTTTTTTTTTTTTACAACATAATTTAGATGTTTAATTCTTCAGCATTTACTTCTTTTACTATATCTTTCCAATTGATTTTTCAGTGGCTCCAGGACAGGAAGGAAATTAATGTGATTAGAACAATGAAGACAGATTAATATTACAGGATGTATGTTATTCATGGAGTCCAATAGATAACATGCATCAAAAAGCAAAGCGGTTTATTACGTTATCTTTGCATGCCAGGTCTCCTGGGAATGGTGGCACACATGATGTTTACAACAGCCTTCCAATTAACAGTCAGTCTCGGGCCTGAAGACTGGAAGCCACAGACCTGGGACTACAGCTGGTCTTACATGTAAGATGTCATTTCTTCATATCACTGCATATCACCATATAGTATTAAGGACACCATGGACACCAAATATTGTGCTAGACTGATTGTGTTAGTCTTCAGTATAAAAAAAACACACTTATAGTATAAATAAAATGCACTTATAGTATAAATATAAGTCTTTAGTATACATAAAATGCACCCGGGTGAAAATAGTTACACAGCATTTATTCGGCTCTTTACACCCGGCCTCCTCATTCCTCGCCCCCCTGGCTCCACAAAAAACATGAACACTGTGTTACATACATGGTTGCACGTCATTTCAATGGCTGAAGGCGCCAAAATGGGATACAGACATAAAGCGTAGGGTGCATTAAACACAAAATGTACCCTTGTTCTAGCGATATTTAGCTAGCCGAAGGCATATGGTAATCTTGGGTAATCTTGCTAACTAGCGTTAGCACTAGCTACATGGCTTGAAATTCATTTTTCACAATGGGGAAGAATTCCTGTTTTATGTGTAGCACATGGGGAGGAATTTTATATTTTCAGGGGGATGCAATAAAAGAACTGTGCGGATTCAGTAGCATTCGCAATGAAAATTTTAGTGGAAACCCCTTTCATCTTTCTCTTGACAAATGCTGACATCCTGGGTGCAAATAGCATCTGCTTTCTGTATTCACCTGGGTGCAAATAGTCATATTGGTTATCCATCCCGGGTGCAAATAGCATAGTTGGCTACCGAGGACTCAGTGTAAATCAGTAAATCAGTGCAAATAGCATCTGCCTAAATAGAATGTATTTGCAATTGTGCAACAGGAAAAAAAAATGTAATACTAAAACAGCATTTTAGACAGCCTTGGTGTCCTGCAGTAGGATTTATAAATCTTGCAGAACCAATATTGCTTTGAAAATTAGAATCAGTTTGTTAAAAAGCATTAATTCCTCTCTGTAAAATATTTTCAATTAAACCAGCTGATAAAGAGAAAAGTGAATAGGGAATCAGGGTATATATAATTAAAATGAGTGTGATAATAGATATTTATGGCCATATCTATAACCCTGTGAAGAATTTCCCTGACAGAGTGATTGTGAGTTAGGGGGGCATCAATGTACATGACAGAAAGCTACTCCACTGCAGGCATTATTCAACAAGCCATATATAGCTCACAATGTACGCACTCCCTTTCACACTCTCCTTTATGAACCCTCCCTCCCTCAGTTTAGCATGGGGTTCCTTCACTGCCTGTATGGCCTCATCCGTGACAACAATCAATCGGTACACAAAGACTATCTTGGAGTTCAAGCACAAACGAAAGAACATTGAGAAGAACCTGAAGATCAAGCAGAAGCTGCTTGACTTGGATTCACCAGACCAGGTGTGGGACATGTATATCAGTTCAGTGCCCAGCACAGCAGAAGAGCTCCTTGACCTGTCCAGCAATGCTCGCAAGCTATCAAATGCCTCCATCTTTCTGGATATAAACGATTTACCAGATCATCAAGTGGAAGAGTACTGCTGAACTGCTTTTTAAGGGAGTTAGACTTTTAGATGTGTCTAAAAGAATATTCAGATTATGATATCTAATCTTGAACCCTTGGTCATGCTGTGTGCAAATGTTGAATTTGACTTCAACTGAAACAATAGGCAATTACTTATTATTATTTGTGTTTTTCTTACCAATGTATTATTATTTATTTATTGTCTTGCATTTTGCAACTGGAGACAAGTTGATGTTGAAGTTTATGGATATAGCTGTATGTGAGTAAGTATTGCTTATATGAGAAATTGCCTTTTGTAAATGATAAAAGACAATAAAAAATGTTGCTCTGAGAATAAAACTGATATGCTATTGATGTTTAAAAAATTGCAAAGGAGCAGACAATAGATTGAAAATGAAGTGTTTTTTGTTCTAATAAAATAATGTTATTTTGTGTTTTATATGAGAGCTATAATGATTTTTGTGACATTGTACATATTTTTTCTTGAAAATACTTTCTTCAACTTATGCATAACATTGTGTGTTAAGTGCCTTTGCTTTCAAATTTAAATTAAAAAAAACATCTTTGCATGCTCATTATTTTTAAATGGAAAAATGAAGTTATTAAATATTTTAAGGCCTGGCTTAAAAGGCAAATTTGTGGATTAGTAATGACATTTCCATGTAGTGTGGTTGCAAAGCTGTCCTTGAATTCCCTCTGAAACAACAAAGGGCTGTGTATTTACATTTTTTTACATTCATAGTCTCATGAACATTATCAAAATGGTTCACGAAGCATACAAATATTACTGTGATAAGCAATAAAGTTACATGTAAGAATTCATTGTTAATAATAATAGACACACTATAGAGACAGTGACTACAGAATGCTAGCTACACAGTTAGCTTTTTTATACAAAGAACAAAAGTTAACTAATAAGATGCAATGTATTTTCTTCCTGTATCTCACAGCATGTTAGAATTTAATACTATCTGGAATATCAAAATTAAAAAGCACCTATTTATTAAAGACTTTTACAGCTTCTGGTGTTGTAAGTCCAGTTATATAAAAAAGTAAGATGCCCTGTGCCAATAATTAAAGTGTTTAGTTTCATAGGTTAAATTAGTAAAGCGACACATATTTAAAAGAAGAAGCCAAAAGAAAAAAATATCTTAATTTCCTGAGTATTTACTTATCTAGCAATATAGATGGGACAGCTGCAAAGCTTCCTAAGGAACGGCGTCGTGAAGACACAATTTCATGCACCTATTTATCCGTATTTTTCAGGAAAATGTATTCTTGAGAAACTTATTTATACATCATGTCAGTTATTATAGTTTCTTGTAACCCATGTTTGCTGAACTTCTATTCATCCACCTTCTGTCCCTACATATGATTTGATGGACTGTGTATTAAGTTTGCTACGTTGCTCCCTCAGATGGTTCATTTTGTAGATATGTACAATGTGCTATTAAGATCAGTGTAATATGGTCAGGTTGAATTATTCTCCCTATTCACACTTGGTAGACACAGTTGTCTTCCAGCTTGTTTTATTAAGCTTCCAGTTACCAGAAATTAAATGTACTGTATCAAAATGCATTTTTTTATTTATCTTTGCTTAACCATAGTGTCTTTTAGGAATAATGTTCTAGATATTGTTTCTAGAACAGTTACGATTTTGAACATTGTTTGTACTTTATAATAATCAAAGTTAAGTAATTATGGGTGATAAAAGCTGTGTTATATATAGTTAAATTGTCTAGTGGATTTTGTTATTTGTGACAACAGACATTAAATATATTGTTGTGAATATTTCTGCCTCATTTTAAATTACAAAAATGACTAAATCTAAACTATTAATTATCACAGCTTTATATAATTTGTATAATTACATGAAGTGGAGCATAACAGTTTTTCCATTTTTGCCTTGGTTTTTGCCAATGCTCATCAATGATGATAATTTTAAGGAATTTTAATTACAGGTGTGACATAGAAGACAATTTAACTTTTTGCATTTGACTCATCTAAACTAGTTTTTATTTTAAAAAATTAGAAATTCAGGTCTCCTGAATATTAAGCTCCCCCCATTAAAATTCATTCTGTTCTGCTTAAAACTGAGATTGATAACAATTGAGGAATCTTGTAGCACATTTTATGGTCAGTACTTCAAGGGAAACAATTGTAGGTGGACAAGACCCTTATCTGAGCAACAGAACAGAGCAAAATATGGGGTAATGAGGCTAGAGAGTTAAGCAGTGACACAAAGAAATAACTATGCCAAAATGACCTTGTACTGCCTTAGGATTTATTCAATTTATGGTATGCTCCTTCAGAGCACTGATCACCTGAGGGTAAGTGGGGTTCTGCAAATGCAACTGGAAAAAAATGTAAAAGGAAAATGTTTTGGAACACAGATGTGAACTAATGTGCTCCATTTAATACTGTATTACAACTTTTCCACCCTGAGGGGGCGCCAGAGTTTTACAAGTCATTTTTTCATTCGTCTTCATGATTCACTGATTCCTCGAAGAGAAAAGGTACCCATTGCACAGCCATTATTCAAGGGCCTTGCAGGCAGATGTGGGAGGGCTGGGGACAGGTCCTTCACAAACAGTACGTCCAATACTCTGATGCAAAGGATTTTTTTAAGTCTCTATATAAAGAATACTTTATATTCCTTACAAAATTGTGTGCCTCCTAAATTATACCAGGTAACTGTTTCTGCAAGTGAAGTAGGCCTAAATCAAGAACGCAACTGTGCTTTGTCCATAAGAGGTCACCAGAACCTCTGTTTTAAAATCTATTCTTCAATTTGTTAGACGTGTGACTATCTCAGTGATAATATTACTTGAAGACCATTGAGTATAATTTAGCCAGGGGAACAAAGAACTTATAAAAAAAATAATAAAATGATCAAATGAATTCCCTCAACTTACAAATCATCACATTCACAATTTCCAGGTTCTTGTTTGCATAATAAATACTTCAAATTTCTTATTAATATTTAGTAGGCGTTCTAATAAAGTAACATCTGTAACACTTTCTATTAATGTCATGCAGTAACAATCTATAAACACATTCATAACACATTATAATGCATTCATAAGGCATCATATGCATGGCTATAAATATTTATAAAAAGGAATAACATTATAGCCATGACTATTATGCATTATGAATACTTAATGAAACTCGCATCTATAATGCACTATAGATACCTTCATAATGCAGTACAAAGCATCCTTAATTCTTATACTGACCATTATAATTCATTATGAAGGTATCAATAATGCATTATAGACAAGTGCTTCATTTGAGCGTATGAAGTATTAAAATCAACACTTGTATGCCATATGACTGTCAAC
The DNA here is from genome assembly GCA_011763525.2 of Mormyrus iriodes. NCBI lineage: Eukaryota > Metazoa > Chordata > Actinopteri > Osteoglossiformes > Mormyridae > Mormyrus > Mormyrus iriodes. The sequence continues at coordinate 17,271,053 of JAAGVU020000092.1, read as the reverse complement.
AGAAGAATCTGTAATGTTTTATTAATTGGTATACAGACCATTATAATGTATTATAAAGGTACTTATAATGACTTTAAGGAAAGTATTACCAGAATTTCTTTTATACAGTTTAATCAATTGTTTTTTATTAACACAGCACTACATGGCAACAAAATTACGAAATAATGTAAGTATTTGAATTTGCAGATGAAATGAAATGGTTAAAGCACCCGTAATGAAGCTTATGACTTCCATGCTGATGAGATATGGATTTTGCCATTTTAATTGATGTTGCAGAGGCTTCGGGTTTCTGGGGAAGGCAGGATTGTGTTAGTGTTAAATGAGATTGTGACAAGATGATGCAGTGAGACCAGGCCTGCTCCCTGCTTCCTCGGACCACTTTAATTTGAATTAGGTTTTTGTCAGGGATGGATTGGCCAGGAAAAAAGAGCTCAGATTAAAGCGTGCGTGTGTGTGTGTGTGTGTGTGTGTGTGTATGTGTGTGTGAGTGAGCATGTGTACATGTCCCCTGGCCCTACCGCAAAAACACAGTCACACTCCAGCTGTACAGTGGCCCTGAAGTGCGCAACAGAACACATTAAGAAAACACAACAAAATTAGGAAAACCCAAAATATAAAAAAAACAAAAAAAAATTGAAAACACAAAAATTAAAGAGATGCAAAACATACAAAAAATGCAAAAGCATAATTAACCCACATTTTTTCGTCAGTGTTTTTGTGTTTTCTCAGTGGTTTTACGTTTTCCCATTTTCTTAGTTTTTTTTCCTGCTTTCCTAATGTGTCATGTTTTGCACATCAGGGCCACCGTAGAGCAGCCTAAGCACTGTGGCTGCCCAGGGCCAGGCCTTTCTTATCATAAGCCTCCAGATGAAAGAAACCAGGGTTTAAACATGGCATCTGTGCCTTCCTGCCCAGCATGCCGTTTTATCGGAGACCATTAAATCCGTTGTTCTTGATCTGGGGACAGCTGGTGTCCTCTCAACACTTCAGCTGTGCCCCCCAACCGGCTTCTGAGTTACAGTACAACATTACACTTATCGAGAAGGAGTATTACTGCAGATTTTTTCTATGAGATTCTCTACAACAAAGTGCATGAATATCATATTTGACTATACAGCAAATATATACATGAAAAGACAAGCTGCAAATATATCTTTTAGCACGCCATTATATAATTATAATTCTCATATAGCAGGGGTTAAGTTGCTGTGTGACACCCAAACATGTTTTCCTTTTAAACAGGTGATATATTACAAAGATTGATCTATTTCTTAATTTTAAATTTTGGACCAGATCATAATCAGGTTCCTCTACAACAGCCGAGTGACTGGGACTCGTCTGTGCCAAATATGCTGGTTAATGGTCCATTAAATGTGGCAGATTTTGAAGTAAATCAGGCATTTAATTGTCCCATAGCATCTAATACCAGCCCCTCTTGGAGATATATAGCACTTGGGGAAAAAATAGTTGCAACAGATTTCTGACAGATTACAGGAAACTTAAATAAAATCTCAGCATGTATTAGCTGCTTAGTGAGGAAACCGAGCTTAAAAATGACAGAGCTGTTGGGACAGATTTTATAATGGAGATGAGTTTTCTTATCCTTATTAATAGTTTCCGTCCTTCTTCCAGTTACTTATCCAGTACAGGGTACGGTGATCCTGGATCCTGTCTCAGGAAAGAGGGGGCACAAAGCGGGGACATAACCTGGATGGGAATACAGGTGATCAAAGTAACACTCACACACACACACACACACACAATGGGAAATATCGAGATGCAAGTTTCTGTAACTGCATGTTTTGGGACTGCTGGAAGAAACCAAAGTGCCCAGACAGTACAGTGAGAACATTCAAACTCCACACACACACAAAGGAGGCAGAATTCAAACCCCGTAGTCCACGGCTATGTGGCAACAGGCCTGTGCTGAGCTGCAGCTGTACCATTTCTTTGTAGTTTTTCATTTCTATGCACTCATCACTGTTCTTAGCAAGCTAACTGGGAAAAGAGCCCCGCCATTACAGCGGTGCATACAACAGTGTGAGCCCTGAATTATGAATGCCTTTAAAGTTGAGTCCTTAATGGGACTACTTGAAAGTGGACCCAAAGGGAGAAGTGCCCAATAAGAAAGCCTTGCATGTACACTTTTCATTCTTATCCCAAGGCCCTTTCCCACATTGTAACAGAGGTTGCATTAGCACAGTGGACCCATTAATGCTTATGCACCCTTGATTTGGTGACCACTTTACCTTGGAGCCCCACTTCCTTCTAATTTCCCAGCTAATACACAAAAGGTGTTGCCTTCTATGAGCCTTTATTTCATCTATTTTTTTCAAGCATCTTTGTAGTTGTGTTCTAGTATGTGTGTGTATGTGCCAGTTTGGAAGCATCTCAGTGATTCTGATGTTACTCAGAATCAGTCTGCTCAGTGCATATTTTTAGTATTGGTAAACACGTACACAGAAAGAGAAACATTTTAAATTCCACTCTTTTTCAGCCCTTTATTTTTTTTTCTTTGCCACTCAAAAGAGTAGCATCATATTGCTTCAGGAACTAATCTTCAAACCTTCAAACCTAATAAGTCATTTGAGGCTGCGAATTACACAGTGATATAATTCACCTTTATCATGAGTCTCAGAAGCATAAATTTAATTCAGACAATTTTTAAAAAACATCCCAGACACTGGAACAGAAAATATTGTGCATCACCCCCCACCAAATAATACATTAATCATGATACATATTTACATGACAAACATTTAAAGTTTAAAAAAGGTATTAGAGTTTTCTATCAGCAGATACAAATCAATGTACAACAGAAGGTGTGAAAATGTCCTGGACAGCACCTCGCTCAGCATTGAGAAACGCAGACTGAGATACGCAGACTACAGTGTCAAGTAAGGACAAGGAATCCATGCTGTGCAACTGCCTTTACTCTTCACTGACTTGTCAGACACTAATTCAGCCTCACATGTACTAGAAAATTTTGCAGTTTTCTTTAGTTATGCAGCTGGACTTTTTTGCTGAAACTGTTCAGGTACCTTATGGATACAGCAGAATACTTGGTGTTAAAACTACAGTGTTCTGCTTACAAAGACAGCACCTCACTGCATACTGGCATATCTGCATATCTGCTGCCCTATGTGTTTGGTAGTGTGGGCTTCAGGAATAATTCTATATTTTTATACAACCTTAGTGACAATGAGTACTTGGAGATATACAAGCCTTTTGCGTTTATTGATATAGCCTATAAAGAAAAACACAAATCTACGAAGGCAGGACACTGTATGACACTGCCACTGAAACAGAAAACAGGTTTCAAAGTTCTTTGACTGTCCACTTGTATGTGCAGAAGACAAACAGCATGGTAAACAATAGAGTTTTCTTCCAGATCGCACTAATATATTTAGTCAACAGATAAACAGACATAACTTTTGTCATATCTGAATTGCAATAAAATGTTAATAAGTTTTGCTTTTGTACGGCAGAAATATTATACGACCATTCTATTCTACAGCTATTCTGTTGTTGTTGTTTTTTTAACTGATGTGTTTATCCTGTACTCCAGATGACAGCTCGAACGTGTTGGGAGGCAAGCGGTAAGACTTTTAGTGACTAGTTTCATTCTTCAAGCTGGATTTTAATCGATTTTTTTATAACCTTGACAATGCATACCAGAAAAAATGACTTGTACAATTACCACAAAGTCATCAAGACAGACACTTCACATAATCTTAATGGATTTTATACACAGTAGCTTACATCTGAGCGGGCTGTCATATGCATTATCTACAGAAGCTGTAAAATGCCCCAGGAATTACCCACAACAATTACCCCAAAAAAGCTCCACACCTGACAGACATTTCAAACATTTAATTCTCATTTCCAGTGCTTCTTCGTGGCATATGAGTATACAGTTTTTTTCAGGTTGTGTCACTTAAATGTCTGTAGGTTCTTTTGGCTACTTTTGTAACATTTTCTAACCCCAAAGAAGAACTGAAAACACCCAGTGCAATAAGATCAAAGAGAACAGCATCCTTCTCAGAGGCTTCATTCAAGGAGACATATTATCTTTTCTTACCGCCCTTTCAATGTGATCACTGCCAGCCAAAATCCTGGCCTGCTAATTGGTAAAACTTCAGGTTGTGAGGCTGGTAAAAGTCTCTCAGTCTCTGTATAACCTCAGGATCAATTCTGGGGTGCACCCTGCCTTTGGTCTTGCCTAGGCAGTGTGGCTTGCTGCTGCCCTCTGGTTTCTTCAGGCATGGAAATCCCTTGGTCTTGTTGAAGTAGAAATGTTTATCTGTTACGATCCTCTGCAGACCCAGAAAGTCCTGGACCCGGCCAAGTTCTCCAGCAGGATCGCTGATCAGTTTCTCCCCGTGGACAAAGTGTATCTGAGACAAGGGGAAGTAGGACAACCACCGCTCGAGATGCATGGCATACAGGCCTATCCAGATGGGGCTCCACAAAGCGTTAATCTGCCCCGTAGTCCTGTTCTTGAAAGTAAGCGTCTCAAAGCTGGGGATGTGCGGCGTCTTCGATATGATCTGTGTGTAGTCCGAAATGGCCCGAGTGATGGGATCTCGCACCACTACTATGAGCTTGATCTCCTTGGACATGGCGTGGATGCGTGCCGGAGTCTCGGCACCAACAAAGTATCTTGGAGTCTTTTCCATGACAATCTGTCCATCCAAGGCTTTAGGCATCATGCTCCTAGGGAAGATCAGAAGGAAGTTCTGTCAAGCAAAGAAAACACTAAGTGGTAAACTGATAAACAGCAATACTTCACAGCAAATCTATAATACATGTATTTCACTTTTTGCCAAAACTGAAAAACATTTAATGTTTTTCCTTATGTATAGCAAATAATGCCACATTTTTAAATGCCAGGTGACTAATTAATGCTTTGCATAGAGAATGGCATATTTATGTAACAAGCAGTAAATGCTGTCTAGTATCTGTCTAGAATCAGGTCCGGTGTTCCTGTTTAATCCACCAGAAAAGGACAAACAGCGATTAGTGAAAGCCCTTGTTTTTGAACAGCATACTGATAAACCCAATATGCAATGTCACATTAGCCGCAGGGCCTGTCCTCGCTTAGAAAAGACATGAGTTGTAAAGATTGCTGCTTCGAGACATGAGCCACATCAATCACTGGAAGGTCCTCACATGTGAGGCAGAACAAATGGACCCAGAGTGCGTCCTGCACGTCTCCACATTTATCCCAGCGAGCAGATGGGACTCATTTACATTAAGTGGCTCATGGACACCCTGACTCAGATGCACAGCTCAATTAGTCCACCTGCTCTCTCAAGGACTAATACAGCCGACCTCTCAACACTACTGTGTCAAAGTTACATATTCTTTCCCTTATTTTACAGACTAGCGCAAGTAAAACTTTTATTGTAATCTGAGCTACAAATTCTATCTATGCTGTGTTTCTCATAAGCAATTTTACATCAGACTCAGAAGAACAGTAACTTTACTGTGTGTTCAAGCCGAAGATGTTATTTCAGCCGCCGACTCTTACACTTCAAATTTCAGAACTTCTAAACTGAAAACACATTATCATGCTTCTGATTCCATGTCCATCTTCTCTTTCAGACAGAGATTTACCTGCAAAAATATCTTGTAAGCAAACTTTTTATTATTCAGCTTTCCTCCAGGCTATTTTTTTGTTCCCTGCCTTTCCACAAAGTAGAGGTAAAAACAGAACAATACCGTCTAGGGGTCCATAATTACACAAATTCCTGAATAAGTTCTAAAACTCTAACAACATCTTTATCCGCCATCTGTGCTGCTGAAATCACATACAGTAACTGATCACTTTATTTTAGATTAGTGGAACATATTGATTCACAACAGAAAACTGCAAATTCCTACAAACTTTAAACTTTATGAGGTGCATCACTTTTCAAAGCCATAAATGTTTATAACACAGCAAATTCAATTACCTTTTCAATGCCTGACATAAACATTTGTGTTATTTCTGGTAGATACTGGACATTATTTCTCAACTACTTACTTTCCAAATCAAAAAGGTGACTTTAGGACACATTTCACTATTTTTTTTTCTTTAGGGCAAGACAAAATGGCTCCTGAACTAGCAAGAAGCTTGGGCAATATTTAAAAATGATTTAGGAACTCTCATTTATAAATTTTTTTAGAAGCAGAGTTGAGAGTTCAGAAGCTGAAAAAAATGAAAAATACACAAAGGCACAGAATTTGATCTTTGCCCTGCTGGGGAGACAGTAGGCCGACTGTCAGTTTGATGAACAGGCTGTAAGAGATGCAGCAGCTACTGCTTATGGTGTCATCTGGCATAAGAGGAGATCGCCTTTCAGCTCGGCCAGCACCTGCAACATGACTCCCAAATCAAGATGAACGTCTCAGCATCTCTCACACAGAATCCTCTGACAGCTCCTGGGCACTAGCTTTTATCAGCTTGCTCATGCAGACAGTCACTCACTCCAAATGCTTCCTGCTCTGCCCGTGCCCATTAGGAACCCAACAAGGGTATCTGAGATGACTGTTAATAATTCACAGATATCTACTTTGCTGGCCGATCTATAGAAACGTCACTTCCTCTGCCCCTGGTGGCCCCTGTCCAGGGCCAAGTGGCTGTTGGAGGATTTCTGGGTTCACGCTCTGATGGCACCTCAGAAGAGAACACCAAGAGTAAACCACACACACACACACACACACACACACGTTTGCTGTCTAAAGTAGAGACATGAACACACTAGTAGAAAATAAAAGAGTCCATTAGCAGGCCTGCTCCAATCAACCTTGAAGAAAGTCCCCGCAGCAGATTTTCTGCTTTTGTGTCGTTTGTGCTTATCGAACCATTAAGAAAGAAGAAAAGCTACATAGCAGAAGACTAATAAAGAACCATGTTCTTCAGTGGACAAAAGCTTGTATGCCCATTTCCCACTATGCTGTTACTCATAAGCAATTTTACAATAGACTCAGAAGAACAGTAAATCATCCATCCGTTTCAGTGAAGGAATATTACTGTGTGTTCAAGCCGAAGATGTTATTTCAGCCGCCGACTCTTACACTTCAAATTTCAGAACTTCTAAACTGAAAACACATTATCATGCTTCTGATTCCATGTCCATCTTCTCTTTCAGACAGAGATTTACCTGCAAAAATATCTTGTAAGCAAACTTTTTATTATTCAGCTTTCCTCCAGGCTATTTTTTTGTTCCCTGCCTTTCCACAAAGTAGAGGTAAAAACAGAACAATACCGTCTAGGGGTCCATAATTACATGAATTCCTGATAAAGTTTTAAATGCTACATGAGTGACAGTCACATGGATTCTTACCACTCTTTAATATATGCATATCTTTTGCATATATCTAATATAATGCAGCCTTACTTGCTGAAAAAAAGAGCTAGATGTAATTATATTGATGGATACTACCCAGCTATTTTATTTAATTAGACATTATACCTTATAATAACATTGCATAAGATGTATTATTCGTTTAAGGAATATTTGATTACAATTCTGAGGGTATTAGTATTCTATGGCACTTTCTATTTTGAGGTTCATTTTTATTAATGAAGTCATTTAAGCAAAATAATGTTTTTAATCAACAGGTCAAAGGGTTAGCCAGCGCACAGGCTACTGACCCTTACCAGTAATAACTGGTAAATGTCCCCAGGGCTTCATATTTTCAACAAGACGTTTTCAAATACCGCATTAGCAGCACCCCCTCTTGTATTCATGGTGGCGCTTGATTAAAACTCGCCAGCAATAAAGCAGTTCTAAGTGTTAAGCAATGCAGAGAGGTACTGTGATCAGGTGCTGCCTGGTTTTATTAAGTGATGACCCCGGCCTGTCCGGATTTCAGGGGATCATAGGTAATAGTGCTGCTGATCGCCTTAGGTCAAACACAGAAGCATAAAAATAGTCAATTACCATGCAGGACACTCTACTTAGACTTAAAATAAGCACGTAGAAGAGAAGAAAATCTGTTGCAACTAGACTTTCCTTAATATAAAAGCTGAATGTCTCTATTTAAACATGAAAAAGGATAAAGGATGTTTATTGTCATTCCGAAACATGTTGTGCATGAAGGGAACGAAATGGTGTACTCAAGTCCGGTATAGGTTTAAATGATAAAAGAGAAATCAAATCCAAACCAATAATTCAACTAAAACGTTTAGGTAAAAATGAAGCATAAAATAAATAAAATAGTAACACTGGGATAGATGATAACTTTAGGAGAATATAACTATGAATTGAAAGTGAGCAGCGTGAGTGTAGAAAAGGCAGCAATGTGTGGGTGCAGGATCGCAGCAATAAAGTGCAGCACTGCAGCTGGCTATTGCAGCAATGCCCTGGCGTAATACTGATTGTTTAAAGCTGCATCGTACCGTGGATGAGAGTCCACAGAATTCACAGAAAGCGCCAAAGTGCAGAAGTTAACAAACTGCAGCGATGCCCTGATGAGTAATATGAGATGTGGTCCTGTTAATGACTGTTTTACTTAGCCAGAGAGCCTCCTCAGTCTGGAGGTTCTGCCCGTAGGAAGGAGGGCGAACAGTCCGTGAGCAGGGTGCGTAGGGTCCCTCATGATACAGGAAGGTGGGCCAACAGTCCATGACCAGGGTGCGTAGGGTCCCTCATGATACAGTAGGTGCTTTTTACTAATTAGATCAATAATGTATAGGCTAAAGCAGTTATAGCAGGAGTCCTTGTTTTCTGAATTAGTAGCTATATGCCTGAATTAACTTAATGTTTGTAATATTACAGTATTTTAAACCGGCATATTAGCAAAACCATAGGTTGCAGAGTTCTTCCTTGGTATGTTAGTTCAAAATAATGGATTAACTACATTACAACTTGCTATCATCAATCCATATTTAATCAATTCCACAAGACTTTTTTATCTTTTTAGTGCAATAAGTTATTATATTCTATAACACTAAACTCCATTCCTTCATATATTATTAAAACGGCACTGATTGTAATCACAGTACTTTCTCAAAGCGTCACCAGAGACGGTATGGAAATAAACAGTATCAGACTCGATCAGGCATCACATTCAATTTTATGAAGTAATCCGAAGAGTTATAAAACCTGCACGATACAAGATGAAAGTACATATATTCACGCGAAAACAATTGTGCAGTGATGCGCTTTCTCTGTTTACATTCCGATGGCATTTCAAATAAGCACAGCTAATGGACAATAAATCAGCTTAATGCCACTAATGCGGCTTTTGTCTAAACCTCTGCCATTGTTGCCTCTTGTTATCGCTGCCTTCTTGGTCCCACCAGAGTTGATCTAAAGAGAAAGTAAATATGTTGGCCCTAATTGAGCCATTGCTGGGGCCGCTCCTCTGTTCCCTAAGAGGCCAAATGGACCCACACTCTGGGCTGGGTATTGATTACGGTGGGCTGTGATAAAGCAGGCCTCAGCTGGCCATGGGGGCAGCAGGTGGACGCTAGACATGGCACTCAGGAGCCCCATCAGTGGCTTGCTGTGCACAAACAGATGTGTGGTAATTACTCCATTCCCTGTGTCAGGCACCAACTTTTGCTGGAGAGCATTTTCTTTTTGTATCCATTAATCTTAGGTTTCGGGGCGTGGATGCTTTCATGAACATATAAGGCTAATGTTTATGACTATGCACCGTTCACATGATTTTAGGAGGTGTCTACTCTCTGGAATCTCTGGGTAAGAAGAGCATGCATGCATAATAAGTATCTTCAGATGTATTTATGTCCTGATATGTACTCTTATCAGTAACATGCCATCTGAGAATAGAACAGAGTCCTGAAAAATAGTAAAAACTGAAATGTTGTAATAGGATTGTTATCAAAGATTAATTATAATGATGTTTAAATCTGATGACAAAAATGAGTTTCAGAAGGATATCAGTGCAGCAAATTTGTGTATATAGTCAGGCTAATGATATGCGTTTGTATGTGCATGTATGCGTGTTTCCGTGTGTGTGCTTCTGTCCGCATGTGAGGGTGTGTGATTAGGTCCAGCCAACCATTACAACTGCACTATAGCTATTAAAAAGCCAGTCAATTGTAACTGTGCCCTGTCCACTTCCAGCTCACATCCATCATCGGGAACCCCTCTGATGCTGTCTCCCCTAATTCCCCGTGGTACTTTAATGAGGGTTGAATTTAAAAACAGGCTGTCTGGACCTTATGGTGATCTTGCAAAGTACTGAGCAGCTCTAGCTGCAGGACACAACTGTCCATCATTTAGCCATCCCTCCCATGAAGATCACCACGCTTCCTGTACTTTGAGACACACTATAAATCTTTCCAGCGACTGACACAAAGGCTGCATTCTTTCTCAGTTTCACTCAAACCTGCTCGCAAAGTCATACATGACATTATTACACCGCACGCCATGCCAGTAATCATTCCCCTTTTACAGTACATTAAGTTTTAAATCCTTAGTCATTTTTCATCAACTTACTTTATGAAATCTTAATAAGATTTAAAACACATTCGTATTTTAAATCCATACGTTATTGATTCCGTTCAAAAGCCTACAGCTGTTGACACGTATTGGAACTGTTTTGTTGTTGTATTCTATTCATCTGAAACATTTTCTTGGATGATGTGTATTTTATGACATGAAATAGTTTGCCCAGTAATGTATGTAGTCTACCCACTGGTTATGAGTGACTCATGTAACGTGAATATGATATCAATATTCTCAACCAGATTTCATAGGCATTATCGCTGTGCCCTGAAGCTTTCTCTAATTCAAACGTGAACAGAATCTTAACTTAAAATCCTAGACATCCAACTCGATTGGTTATACATTGTCTCTTCTTATTATTAATATAATGTATTTATTATGATTTATTAATAACAATAAAGAAGGGTAAATACAAGAAGTACATATTTTCCCAAAAAAGCAAAAACTCTGAACTGTTTAGTCTTTTCCTGCTAATTTCCAGCCAACTTGTGGCTTTCTGACAAGAGAACAATACATCTATATGCTGTATTTAAGGTGAGTGCGAACTGAATTTAGTGCAGTGCTACGTTCTACGCAGCAGGGAGAGCATAAAATTGAAATATGAGCCTCATCCTCCATCCAGTGATTATGGCATCACAGGATAAAATCCCTTGCTAATTGTAACAGAATCCACAAAGTCTGAGGCTAACTGCTTTAATGCTCATCTCATCTCAAGGTCAAACTGAGGGCCAATCGATGGCGAAACAGTGTAAGCACACAACTTGGTTTCATCCTTTTCCCCAGCTTGTCGAAGATTCTCTCTAAGCGCAGACATTCATCTGGGACCTCTTTTTTCTTCAGGATACAGATCTGAACTGAACCAGTGGAACAAAGACCAAATTTAGTGATGACAATTCATTTGCTGCACTGAGTGCTGAGTGCTGCTGCAGGATGGCTTGGTCCCCGGTGTCATATTCACTGGATCTGTGGAGTTGCCAGATCACACAAAGTGACCAGGGCACATCATTATCTTCCATACAACAAATGACCAGGGCTAGAGGTCAATTGACACAGCCCATAATAATGTCAAGCTGGCATGTGCTTTGCAGTGCATCTCTCACAGTGGTCCCTGAAATGTACTTGGAGTGTTAACTGACCATGGGGCACAATATATACACTAATACACTATAGCAGAGTTCCCTTAAGCAGAAACCTATCAATGCTATTGTTGCCAATCAATGAATATTGTTAAAGTGATGTTTTCTTCTTCATAACTACTGTTAAAGTAATATACACCTTTCATGACCACTGTGACCAATGCATTCAGTTTTGATATACTGTATATATAAGAAAACAACCAATATATCAACTTGTATTTCTGTTTTTCAAATAAGTCCACTGTTTCTATGTGTATGTTATCTAGATAGTTATAACAAGGTATGTGTTTGACACAATGATCAATCAGCCGAAGCAAATAATTGAATTCCGTCCACTGTCCAGACAAATCTGAAGGCTCAGGTGACAAATTAGACCTAAGTTACAAACAGACGACTGTTTTGGGTTGCAGACAGAACTGAACCAGACTTATTACACTTATGATATGCTTAGTACTTTCAAATACCACTGACCTGAGGGTGAATGCACAAGATGCCACATACATCACGTAGGATTTGCTTTCTAAGGGGTTTTCTAAATCAGTGGGACGAGGGGCTGAGACACAATACAAGACGCCTCTGTGAATCATGCTTTTGGGTGGAAAGATTACTGATGTCCATGAGAAAGGAGGTCTATGGAATTAACATAAGTTCCACTGATACAATTAATATTAATATCCCAATTTATTAAGCGTTCTCATTTAATAAAGACATCTGCTGTGATCCATATGCGTAGCATAAAATATCGCTGTATCGCTGCTCATCATTCAGCTACGTAAAGTAAAAGTGAAACTTGAAGCAGAAGGTAATTGAACTATCTTTTAAATTTTTAAAATGCTACTTAGTTCTATTTATCATTTTTAATTATTATTTGTGAAGTACATCATGGTTAAAATCGTGCTTATTCTATATGGGGTGTGTTAATTAAAGCATTTATAATGCATGATAAGGATGCAAAATCTGGCAACATAGTATTACGAAAAGAAAATATCCTTTGGGAATAACTGTCGCAGAAACATACAGAATAATTGGAATATTTTACTGACCAATTAACAGCGGTCTTCGATAAATACATGAAGAATATGATGTAGTTTGAAGCGAGTGTTGCGCAATTACCTGTACCAATTAAGTCCGCGTGCGTAATGCCTGTCAAAGAAATGCGGCTCCGACCCCAGCGCTCGGATATCAGGATGAAGCCTCAGAAACTCCAGGAGGGCTCGGGTTCCCCCTTTTTTAACACCTATGATGAGAGCTTGAGGAAGCCTCCTCGTCGCTGTCCACTCTCTTCCCAAACTTTCAAAACTTGGCACTTTGGTGACCTGAACACTGCTGGTCTCCGCATCCACGCTGGGAGCAGTTATCAGGCTCTTGGGATGCGATCCGTTCTTTGCTTGGTACCATTCGGCAAAGAGAAATTGACTGGAGTGCCTTACATCAGAGTTTTCCAAAATCTCCGAGTCACAGCAACCGACCAGAAAGTAAAACAGAGAGACGCATACGATGCCGAGGAAAAACATGACCAGCAGCTTCTGCAGAAGTCTCCGAAAGTCCAGGTGAATAGGTGTAAAACTTGCCATCCCTCTAAGCGCAAGCAGAAGGAAGCCATTATATTAAAAGTGGCCGTCCCGGAACTTGAGCACTCTAAATCGTGATGCGTAATGGCATGGTTCTGCAGTATGAAACACATATCCATGCATCACGGCATGCCCCAAATTTTTAAGATCAAAAAAGCCGACGACGCGTCGCATTTCCACCGTTGTTAAAGCCAAATACATTCCCTGCTACCTAGACACTGTAGTTTTTGTTGTTCCCCGAGATGCTTCTTCAATATCAATGGTGCCTTCAAAGTCAGATCGCGGAAGTTGTGCTTCTGGTGCCGGTCAGGGAGTCCTTTTACGTCCCTCTAAAAGTGCATTTCCAGATTGCTCATTCATGAAAATGCGCCCAGGCGCCGGTGCTGCGCCAAACATGCATTGATTGGAGGGATGTGGAGAAAGGCGGAACCCACTTCACTGTCGGAGAGCAGGGGGAAGTGTCCTGTTATGGAGTCGGTGCAATTTGCTGGCTACTTCTACGAACAAATAAAAATACGTAAGTGCACCTGGAATGTACGTCTATTTATTTAGCAGTAGCTTTTGTCCAAAACAACGCCCACAAGGCAGATGCTACATCACAAGCGTACATCCGTCAAGGAGCCAACTTAGGCGCAAGTTCTCCTGAGATCACTAAGAGACCGCTAACAAATAGTCCGCCTGAGAGAAAGTTATACGGTTGATAGTGCATGTAGTAAAACACTGAAATGATATACACCAATGCAATCAGCAATTGCATTTGGTAGTATTTATTATGATTTATCACGTTTTTATTGTTGTTGGTGATATTGCTGTTATTGCCTGCGATGGACTGGTATCCCATCCTTTGCTCTGTGCTGCCGGGGATAACAAGGTACATTTTAACCCAGAACATTGCAGAATATCATTTAATTCAATACAGGATAAAAATACCTTTGTACTTCAGTGATTGAAAATTAAATGCTCAGACATTAAAAAATTGTTTGTCCTTCACAATTTGAAGATGACAAAGAAGCTTAATAAACATGCAATCCCAATCCAGGAAGTTCATTACAGTGTACAAAAAGATGTATCTGGAAACAAGTCTAATTTTAAAATGCATTCAAATCTATTTGATACATAATTTTAGGATGCACTAAAATATTGGCTTGAAATTTTTCAATAAATCCTTGATGCTATTAAATTTCATGCAGGAAATGCAGAAGTTGTGCCCTGCTATGGGAAAATAATTACTTTTGCTCATATTATGAGCTTTCGCGAACGTGATGCATTGTCATGGCAGGATATAGGGAAAATAGATCCTTGATTAAGTTCTGCTTTAAGCATGATGATTAAGGAGCATACAGTTTGTCCTGGGCACAAGTTACATTGGCAATTTATATATTTATATATTTTTATCCAAAGTGATGTACAAGTGAGGCAAATAAGGAGTTGAATAGGTATAAGTGCAGCTAGGCTGAGCTTCCAGTGAATGCCCAGGTACAAATGTAAGCAGTATTGGAGCAGGAGCAACAGAACTACATACAAAGAAAGAAACCAATAAGACGATTTAGGTGAAGTTTTAAATAAATAATCCCCACGGAATTCAAGGGCCAGTGGTGTATTACATAGATAAGCAAATTGATTGGTAGATCTCGTAGAATTTTTAATAGTTGTTGTGTACGGCGGGACAAAGGACGGAGGACCAGATGTAATTAACAAACAAAAGGGACTTTAAAGAAAACTAAAAAGGGCAAAATAGAATGAATACAATCACAAGGCATCCAAACAGGCATAAAAGAGAGCGTCAAACCACAGGCAACATGGAGATACAACATTAATGACAGATCTGAGCAACACAAGACTAGGAGGAACTTAAATACAAGATTGACGAGGGAGCGAACAAGAGGTAGCTGGGAATGCTTAACAAGAGGGCAGGAAGGAGGTAAGATGAACAAGCCCTAGGCGTGGCTTGTTGAGTCACGCCAGGGAAGAAACAGGAGGGGCAGGAGTATGGGGTGTGACAATAGTTGCATTAATTTCTTCAGTTCTAGTTCATTTTTTCTATTTACCTGTTTATCTTATAATAATATACAAAATATTATAGCTACTATGGAGAACTTGTTGGTTAATGTAGTTAACTACTGCAACCTCTTAGAAGTTGCTTGTAATGGTTTATGCACTCTAGCTATGAACAACTGGAATGTCCTTTAAAGCCTTAAGCTGGAAGTCTTCCTTCCCAGGAGATTACTGGCGAGTAGGACTAAAAAGAGATGACGTTTTGAACTGTGTAGCATACTTGCTACGGTTGGCTGTACTGGAGGTTAAAATAACATTGAATTATACAACACCCTGATAACTCAATGTTTAATATTTAAGCAGAAAATATTACAGTGTAATTACCTGTAACTGTAACAGCTCGTTACTGTTGGTTATATGAAGAATTCAGGCAATATCGAAGAATAAATCATTGAAATATTGGTGTGTACCACAAGTTGTTGTTACAGATCTGCTTGGTCAGAGGACGACAGCAGTCATCCTACTCAACATCACCACAGGGGTGGACCAAGAGGAAGGCAAACTCCCAGGAACACACTCAGTAATTAAGCCTCAGCTACAGCTTGTTAAGCGCTCTGCACAGAAGGTTTTCTCAGCCATTGTTTACGCTAAAGTTTCTTTGATGATGAGCCGACCTGCTTACTGCTTTCCTGGTTGCTCAAGAGTCTCTATTTCAACCTTACTCCTTTTGCGCCTTTACCGACCTCATGGCTTTCGTAGCATGGTAGGCTCTGCTCCTGAGGCCTCTTCCTTTACTGAGGTCTGCTTCCTGCAGTTGAGTCCAAGCTGCTGTTCATTCGTCCAAGGCTGAACCAATGAACAGAATACCAGACTTTGCTATAGTCTTGATGGAATCTACTCTCTAACCTGGTCTGGTTTTGGACTGACCACTTTGTATTCCCAAACACTTTGGACAGCGCGGTATTTACAGTAAAGACCTGACCAGACTGTTGCCACCACTCATGCCTTCACTAACACTGTTGACAAACTTACCTGCAGTCCATGTGTTTCAAGTCTATAACAGCTTATAAGGTCTTGCTGTGCTTTGGACCAAGGGCATAGATTTGAGTATGGATGTTAGGGACACATCCATACCAATATTGCTGGAGTACCATGTGTTTAGCGGGACTGGGGACTGGGGGTTGATCGGTCTCTACCAGTGTTGAAACCAAACCTGCCCCCTTGACTTGGACTCTTTTTGAACCCAAAATTGTCAACCTGGCCATTCGCAGACAAACATGTCTATAGCAAGACAAATCTGTGTCTGTAGCAAAATGTTTTGATTGAGAAAAAAAAAAAAACTATATAGGCAAATTTTTTAAATATTATGTCCATGGTAAGAAAATGTCAGAATCTGCCATGGTGTTGAACCCGGATTTGAACAGTGAGTACTTTCTGGGGCTTTCAGCTCTCTCTGCATGGAGAATAAAGATTCATGGGAATGTCTTCTTTGGACAATGTTCAGCTTGTCTCCATGTGCTCATGGGGATCAGTGCTGAATGCTATACGACTACAAAAATACAACGGCAGATCAATAAGGCTTATAACATGGTAATAGTGCATATTCAAAGAAATGCTAACTAATGCACAGATAATGCATAAATATAAACCCATAGATGAATACAAGTACCTCATGTAATGTTTCTTGCACTAAGCTGCACTCACCTTAAGCAATGTTTAATGGAATTGGGAGGAAAAAATGGAAATAATGTTACTTTCCTAGAACGATAGCAAAATTGCTTTTAGTGAACTGAAGTCGACTGGGTCATGCTATTGCAATCTAATAGTAAGTCTGGAACATTTGACATTCTCCTCTATAAACTTCTAATGGGTACATTAAGACATATTGCCTTCTTTTTTATTGGCCCCAAGCACAGCTGTGTGGCCCTAATGCATCAATGTGCAAGCAGTGTCTCAGCACTGAGAGTCGTTACTGCGTATAGGGCCCACCTAAAATTACAAATCTGCACTGGCAAGTCACAAGAGCACAGTGTAGAGGTGAATCAATAGACGGGATAACTCCACTCTCACCACGTTGAAATTTTTGTTATACAGTTCACTAGGGAGACATATATATCACCACCAATATCCAAAAGTAATTTACCTGGGCGCAAAGCGTTCTCCACTTTATGAGAGAAAGTCATTTGCCTTTAATTTTGTGTGTTGTGTCTCACTCGATTTATGTTTCCTTTCTGTCAATAACCCTAGTGCAGATATTACCCGTGCTTAAATATCCGACTAGGGTAACAGACACCTACAAAGCAGTGCTTTTAAAACCTGGACAAAATCTGTACATTCAACAACAAAACAAACCAGTAGCAGCATGATGAGATCCTTGAGCAAATTATTTGATATTATGTATTGTGATGTATAAGCAATATCATTACCAAAGCATAAATAAATGTGCTGCCTCATGAATAAAAAACTCAGCAAAGAAATCTGTTAACTGTGCTGCAAGTGCACTGTACGTAATGTCTTCTGGTCTTTTGTGGTTGGTGTCATTTGTGTAGTTGGGTGAGTCAGAAGGTAACCGACCTGTTGAGGATGCGTACTGTTTCACTGCACATGGAAATTCGTTGACCTTTCGTTCAATGTTAGCAAATCTACCTAATCTTTTGCGCAGTTTGTTATCTATTTGGATAGTGGATGGTGTGTGTTGATGGAGAGGAAGGGTATAACCTACAAGTAACACAGGCTGTTCACGGATCAGTCAACCTCTTTCCCCAGGGAGTGTTATTTTAAAGAGGAAAAGAGGAATGTATCATTGATGGGAGGAGAAAGAAAAGTTGAGCCCTAAGGACATATTAAGCAGTTTTATGGCCTACTTGTAGACCTTATATACATATGTAACCAGGTATTTAGGAGCTACCAGTAAAGGATTGTCTACTATTATTTCCCAACACAAGAATGCACTTAACATTTCGTTGTTTTTTTCTAAAATTCCTTTTAAAAAGCCACAAGAAAAAGACCTCTAGGTCAGAGAAAGCTGAACACCAAAAAAATAATACATCCATTGTAATAATAATATAATGTCATATACGACAATGAACTAAGGGAATCAGAAAAAATGATGAATTTCCTTCTATATCAAACCATTCAACAAATGTAGTAGCACCTCTATGAAAGGTACAGCATAATACTGTGCTTTCTGGTATAATGAACATAATCAGCCATTAAAGCAGGCTTTTTGAAGATTGGATTTCAAATGGAGTGCCTCATTTGCATAATTTGGGGGCATTTCATCTTGCCTGGAAACAAAGCCAAATAGCTAGAATAACATATTTCCTAAAAGCAATATATGAAAATAACGGCAGCCTAATGGTTCCCTTCCTGATCATTGACATACGTATGAGAATCGCATAGCATCTAATAAAAGGCATCGACATCAGAAGTAACGTGCTCAAGTCACATCGACCAGTATGTCAGTGACTTTTGTACCATTTTTTTTGTGATGTTATGGCGGTACATATTGATCACGTTCAGTCATTTTCTTTTGTTACTTGAGTAAACTAAGAGAATTATTTTAAGCAGGCCAAAAAAAGCGAGGTGCGCCCTGCTGGAGGGACCTGAGCTTGCAAAGTATCAGGTAAACAGACATCTCATCACTCTACAGTAATGTCTGCCAATGACTGAGCACCTACAGGACTATGGGTAAAATTGAGCAAATTTATTAATCTTAGTGTCTTTTTAGCGCTATCCTTTGTACGTGTCTTCATTTCCACCTATACTAGAACTAGGTAGTCGCACGTTCCCTCTATTTTGGTTATGAACTATTTGGATATGCAAATCAGTTAAAATTCTCTTAACAATCATTGCATTCCTGACACAAATCAACGAATTATGAAACCAAAAAAAACAATAAATTGCACATTTTCTATACATTGTTACAGGTATAGCCATGTCAGTGTGAAACATGCCTCCAGTTTCTATGCACATTTATGTAGCAGCTTCATGTATGTGAAAAGGCAAGGTCACTATAGTTATTTTGGAGCACTGGACATTTGGACGATCACATGATTTTTGTTTTTTTGCAGTCCTTGGAAAAAGTGTTAGCTGCAGTGGCCATCCATTAGAGAGTGACCTCAGGGTCAGGGGCAAAGAGATGTGCAGGAGATTAATTATCCAACTATGACATAAGCAAAACGAAACATAAATAGAGAATAATATCATGTTTATGCACACAACGTAACAAACATGAGAACATTGTATGTAACGTGTGCATCATAATAAATAACTTTATTACACTTCCCTGATTACCTCATTCCCATCTATATCAGTAGATATTTGTATTTTATCGATCCACATTTACCCCAATGCAACTATATATATAGTTTTACTATAACTGGTATTTATAGTGCATTGTAGATAAGAGCTTCATAAGGTAGTCATAATGCATAATAAACATGGCTATAATGTGTTATGCCTTTTTAGAAATATTTATGGCTCTGATTATAATGCTTTATGAATGCAATTTTATCATAACTTATATCACCTGCTCTTCAGGATGCTCATAGAAGAAAATCTACTCCTTAACTGTTGCAAGTGAGAAAACTAAAACGTTAAAACACAAAATTACTTATGCTGTTTCAACATAAGAACATAAGAACATAAGAAATTTACAAACGAGAGGAGGCCATTCGGCCCATCAAGTTCATCTGGGGAGAATTCAACTAATAGCTTAAAGTTGCTAAAATCTTATCTAGCTCTGATTTAAAAGAACCCAAAATTTTACCTTGTACTACACTAGGTCAGAAGCATATTGTATTTCTAGCCTTGCTCACTTCTGGTGAGCGGCTCAGCAGGCTACGTCTCTGTGTCTGTGATTGTAAGATCATTGGTTTGACCCCCAGCCTCAGGAGACCTGTCACGTGTCTGTGGGCCCTTGAGCAAGACCCTTAACCCCCAGCTTCAGGGGGTGCTGTACGTTAGCTGACCCTGCACTGTGAGCCCCAAACTAAGGAGAGCAAGATGGGGTCAGCAAAGAGAAGCATTGAAATGTACTGGTGTAAATGGCAAATAAAGCTTGTTTGTTTGTTAAAATACCACAGACCATCTGGCCTTCAATAGAAACTTCCCACTGATCAAGGAAATTTGTAAAATTATTAGAAAATCCACATAATGAATAAAATAATAACTCTCTGATACCACATCCAGATTGTTTACCAATAACCCATTACTTACTGGCATTTCTGGTTTCTCTAGCTAAGTTCCACTGGCTTAAAACAGAGAATAGAAACTGAATGTCCTATTGTCCTATTGGACCTTGGACCCCCTGAGGTTTTTTTTACTCCTTACTTGGGAGTTTTTGGTTCCTCTCCTCCGGTGTTATCTTACTTTCTTTCTTTAGCTACTTTCTTTGTCTTTCCTTTTCCCTATTTTGCATTACTCTCTATTAATACCATCTAAAGCACTTTGGGGCAACTCCATTGTGAAAGGCACTATATAAAAATAAATTGAATTGAATTGAATTGCACTTATTCTCAGCAGAATTGTCTGCAAACAATATTCATATTCAGCAGAAGTACAAACATAAAAAAGCAAACAAAAGGCTAATGCTGTTTTTATCATTATGATGACAACTCATGCCTGACATTATGACACCTGGTTAGTAACAAGATCCGAGATCTCACCTAAGAGGCACATGTCCTGTGATACACAAACTGGCACTTGAATGCAACCTATGTCAGCTAGGACCACTGGGATAAGTTAATATTGCATAGGGAAACAGTTGAGTATATTAATGGTAATTTCAGGAAAAGTCGTAATGCAGTAAGTGAGTGTTTTGAATTAAATACAGCAGTGAATTCAAAAAGAGAGTACTTTATCTGCCTGTACACAATTTCAATGTTTTGATTAATGGCAGATATCTGCTATTTTTCATTCCGTTTTTAAGGACAGGGATTGTTTTGTGTGGCATGTGGTAGCTGGGTGCCTAGGATTTGATCTGTCTTTAGTACAGGATTTTGGGATATTAATTAAAAAAAATGAAAGGAGTACAGATGTCACTTTTTCAAATAAATCCACAAAAATAAGCTTTGCTGCACCCAGCATCTCCAGGTTATCGTTATCAAGCATACTGGGGAGGATGTGGCTCAGAATCGCTCAGAATCACCCAGTTGCATACCTTTCAACTACTGGTGCATCAATGTCATGGAGAAATTCTGGACTCATTTAAAAAATTTACAAAGAAACATTAAAAATGCCACTGGATAAAAATGTCATTTGATGAATGAATATAAAATAAAAATGGTTTGTAATAGTATTGTAGGTAACACTTTACTTATTGCCATGTTTTTGTAATGTATGAATACATTCATAGCAAATAATAATGCATTCATAAAGCATTATAAACATGGCTATACATATTTATCAAAAGGCATAACACATTATATAGCCATGTGTATTATACATTATGAATGCTTTATGAATCTCTCATCTATAATGCACTATAGATACCTTTACAGTGCATTATAATGGTTCATGTAGACATTAAGGATGCTTTTGTACTGCATTATGAAGGTATCTATAGTGCATTGTAGATGAGAGTTTCATAAGGTCATAATGCATAATAAATACGGCTATAATGTGTTACACCTTTTTATAAATGTTTATGGCCATGTTTATAATGCTTTATGAATGCATTATAACGCTTTATGAATGTGTTTATAAATTACTAAAAACATGGCTTTAAGTAAAGTGTTACCATATTATATACCTGACTTATGCTTTTTGTACAGAAAAGGGAAAAAAATACAGCAGTAGCACAGTAGCCAACATTGCAGGGAGATGGATAACAGCTGAATGGAGCACAAAACGTAAATTGACTGGATTGTCATTCCATGTTTTCAAGTCAAGTCAAGTAGGTTTATTTGTCATTTCAGCCATATACACAGTATACAGTATACATCTGCCACATTACTGGATGAAGGTGGCAGACGGAGATGAAGAAAGCTTGAGGTAGCTACTGTATCCCTTTTATAAGTATAATTTTGTTCAGTACTTGAGGTTTGCAATTAAAATTAACGGCAGAAGACAATCAAGCTGCACAGGGTAAGCAATTCGCCCTCGCGCTGCCTGTCTTCCTCCCCTCGTCTCTGCTCTTTGCCCAGATTGGTTTCCAGAGCCAGCAAACTAGCTGACAATGGTGCTTGCCGGATGACCTCAGAGGGCAATGAAAGAAGAGACAGGGTGGGAGCACAGAAGGCACAGAAGGTGAAGCAGCTCTTCAGGTACATCAGAGAAATAAAGGAGCCAAGCTCTTTGTCCTCCACAAACAGGAGAAAACACCAAAACAGTATCTGTGGGAAAGCATTTTGGTTTTAAGATTTAAAATTAAGGTGGAGGTAATCGCAGAAATGCATGAGCGCTGTTATTGATATTGTTATTCAGGCCTTATCTGGCCTCAATCACAGTCACAGATCATGGCCACACAGAAATGATTTTTTTTCTTTTGAAAACAGATAGGCATACTACAACATTTTATGATTGCTGTATTGTTTCTTATTCCAGAACTCTGCATTTCATATTTTACCATAACTGATATCCCAGAAGGAATTTATAGGACATTTGCAAAGCTCAGCTACAAACAGCAAATTAAGAGGTGAGATGCATGTTAACTACATTGAATGTGTGACAAGTCTCATACAAAACAGGGTAAAACCTGTGGCATGTCTTTTTAATAGGACGAAAATGCTGTGAAGAAGAACTGATGTCATACATGGTGTAGTTCGGAAAATGAAAATGAAATGAACAGGAAATTTGAAAATGAAATCTCAAATTGCACATTGTGTTTGTAATAATATTGTGTGCAAAAGAAAATGTTTCTTTTATAAATGCATTTATGATTTCTATGAATATTAACCAATCTAAATTGGAGAATAGCTTAATGACATCACATTTAATATTTCATTAAATTCATGCTTCATGTCTCATATCTAGAAAACAAGACAGTTTACACCTATAAACATTAGCTTATCCAGTGAAATATCTATAAGTCTTGAGAATTAAACATAAAAAATGCAAGTGAACTGCTGCTGATTCATAGTGAGATTAGTACCTGTTGCACATCTGACCTGATTTCTGTACTGCTAAATCACATCTGGTGTTATTGTTTATTATAGCCTGGAGTTCTGAGAGTTGCAGGGATTACAGATCACTTTAGGGATGGAACATTATGTCTAACCGGTCTTTTATCTCTGAAAACCACTGTAGCTTCTGATCTGGAATCCTAGCACATGAGATTAATGGTGATATGTTGGTATCCTTTTACATAATATCACCTCTTATTGTCTCTCAAATTCCAGGAAATGTGGCTTCATTCCGACATTCCAGTGATGTTCTCTGTCTTACTGATTATGAGGGTATTGCACCACTGCATTGGGATATGTGATGAGGATTAGGCGACCTTCCCATGTCTCACAAAATGAAGCTAGTAGAGGGCAGATACCGCATGAAAGCCGACATGTGAGAAGTGATGAGAAGGGGCCGAATTCATTAATTCATTGATCTTTGCAGTGGTCTAGAGCGAAACCCAGTAAACTGGGCACGTATTGCATATGCTGTATGTCTGCCAAAATTATCAATAAACTAAGAGAATAACCACCAGCAGGAAGCTGAGTACAGCAGGCCGGGCATGGATGCGGCAGGGCAGGGCCGAGTCAGGTGACTGGTATGCTTATTCACTTCACCTGTGCGTTTCAGTCAATCATTATGCCAGGCCAAGTCTTCTCACCCCAATAATGGCTCCCAGCTCCTACACTGTCAGAAAAAGGGTATAGTCCCAGTACAGTTTTGTACCCCAAGGTACAAACAACATTATTGCACCCCCAATGGTACAAAAATGTTCCTCAGAGTTCATTTCTGTACCTTAAATTAGACTAAAAGGTACATTTACCTACAGCTAGGGTACAACTGGCAGACCCTTGAGGATACAGCCCTAGTGACAAGTAATTATACCCTCAAAGGTACATTTTTACTGACAACGTACTGTCCGAGCCTGCATGCCTTCCTGTGATCAGTGCTGGCTTTGATTTCTCTTGCATTGATGTCAGAATCATTGTATTTTCATTCCGTTCTGTTTTTAAGTCCATCTCCTCTCCAAACCCCTATTAAAGTCTGTATTCCTCCCTCCCATCTTCCCATGACTGTCCTGCTTGGAGGGAGTTTTACGGCAGGGATCTCTGCATTAACTTGAATCAAGGATCCCACGTCTGAATTCGTGTCATGTCACATTTTGCTGGTCCGCCGAAATCACACATTCAGCAGATTCAGTTGTATGATTATACTACCATTAGTAAATGATATTTTCAAGATCAGACCGAAGGCCTATTCCTGATTTCCTGCACTTTTATTTCCCATATGTGAAGAATCATTATCGTTACAGTCATACATGCATCTACAACATTAGACATTCCAGAACTCTTTCAGTCTTAATTCCACTTCCCTTGTATTGCTTATATTTTCTATGACATTGAAGATTTTAGTATTTTTTAAAGGAATTGTATATAGGGCTGTATTAATATATAATATCCTGCCCACATTTTCACATTGATAATATAACAGATGCTAGACACACAACAGATGAGGTGGAAGTTTACGTCTAGCGGATAGAGGATAGTACCCAGTTTGTGTCTCATTTAAGCACATTCTTCTCGACATTGACAGATTTGTCAAGCTCAACTGAAAGTGTTCATTGCTAATGTAATTCACCCCCCGGTTATTGGTTTTTCTGCAATAAAAATTAGGCTAGTGCTGCTTGGAAAGATACACTGAGTTGCTTTGATGGCCCAGAATGAGATTCTAGACAGACAGAAAAAAAGACAGAATTTCATATATGCCTGCTGATTTAAGATTGGATCATTCCCGTTATCCTGAGGGGCACATCAAACAACAGTGAGAGGGTGGGGCGACTACCGAGGTCTGTTAATTCTTTATTTAGCACATAATTGATCATTCCACTGTTTCTATTGTCACTCAGACGATGAGACAATGTCCACACAGCAGAGGAGGGTATCACAGCAGCCTAGACACACATTTTTTTTTCCTGTTAAAGAGTATGTGGTTTGTTAACTATCAACACCATTAATTATGTCACAGTTTTAGCCCCATATACTATGAAATCAAGTATATATATTATATACACACACACACACACACACACACACACACACAATGACAGCTGTACGTGGAACCTTACATGGAACCCCCATTTGTCTACAGGACCACTATATGGTCAGAGAAGCTTTCCTGCACACCACCATTGCATTGAGATATTATTTTTGCACTTGAGGCCTTCCTGTTAACTTTAACAACTCTGGTCAGTCTCTTCAGTGTTTTTACACACAGAATTGTCCTTCATTGGACGTTTTTTTGTTTATTACACTATTCCCTGCAAATTCTAGATACTGTAGTGTGTGGAAATCCTCAGAGGTTTATGGGATGTTGTAACCACCATGTCTGGCCCCAATGATGACATCATATTCAAAATCGCTTATATAATGTGGTTTTGCTGTTCTGCTGCTTAGCCACTCAGCAACTTGACCACTTCATCCCGTCTGAGTGAGGTTTGAATTCGGTTGCAGTCACATGATTTGCTGTTTGTAGGAGTAGGCTGTTTGCCTTAATGAGCAACTGTACATAATGAAGTAGCCACTGAGTGTAATTTATTCAAACGCTAATTATATCAGGAATATATATAACTAAAGGGTAAATGATACCCAAAAGGAACATTTTGTTTGACAAGCTAACATGCAAGTTAGATTAATTATCATCCATGAAAGACAAAATTTCTTTGAACATGGTGAACAGTTCAATTTCAGTGTATTCCTGAATCCTCATTATCTGTAGGGTGAATTATATTCCATTACTTTCCTTTCATTTTCACATGTGATTAGTAATCCTTTCTTCTTTCTTTTTGCGCTGATATCAGCCTTCCTTGATATGATAGCTGCTTGGTTTCTTGCCATCATCTTCTACAGAAAGTTGATCTTGTCCTCCTTGGTACCTTACACACAAACATGCCTATTGTGTCATTATGCATGTAGTCCATGACATGTTTCTAAGGACAATATGTCAATATATATCCAGCGCAGAGGAACAACAGCATCACCCATCATCACAGGTTCAACTAGGCACTCTCACAAATTGCAGGTGACTGTTCAAACAATGATACCGGCTCCTAAATATACAAAGCAAGCCAGTCCACTAGTACACATATTTATTGTGTCTATATATAATGATGAGTGTTTCAGGACACATTCAATGTTTCAGTTAAACAATGAATTAAGAGAGGATCACTATATAGTATCTGAATATTCTATATTTGAAGGTGGATTAAACATGACACTAACACAAATAGTGTTAATAATGCTAACACTGTCTAGCTAACTATTCAAATATTATGAGGACTTTAGTTGGAAATAATTGTCACGCAAACAGAAAGGCTGGCTTTGTATTTGCTGCACATTTCATTAAAAGAGAATTCCAAAACTAAGGAGAATTTTACAGCAGGCTACCATATTGAGTATTGTATTACATAAATCCCAAAGAGAATCATCACCCAACACACACATAAGCGTAACAAATAGAAACTTTGTTCTCCAGCATGAAAGGATAGTGAACCCAATGTAGGTCCCCCAGTATTGGGGGGGCGGGATTGCAACGCCCCCCCCCCCCCCCCAAAAGTACTGACAGCAGCAAATAGCTGAAGACTGATGACCCTTTTCATATTGCCAGTCCCCCTGGGCTCTTCCTTTATTGTCCTTAATAGGAACTGATCAACGTGAGGTCACTCAGCTGGAGCCACGCACATCTCATTTTCTTTACTTTTCTCATAATAATGAGTGAATGCAGAACAAAAGCAGGGACAGTCAATGTCCCGCCCAACCCCAAAAAACAATAGAACTCCCACACCTCCTCTGCCAGTCAGATCATCAAAAAGCAGTCAGCGCCGGGCTGCACCAGGCAAACACTCTGGATCTGAAACCAATATGGAAAGTGTTTGTTTCCTTCCGGTGCTGAGTAGCCAAAGCAGTGTACAGGTTTTAATAATGGCATTTTTAAGCAGTTAAAAATAAATTAGAAATGTTCATTCAAAAATTATTAAATTATCTTACCATCTTACCACTACCATAATAAGTAAAGCTACCTGATGGTTTAGTTTAGCGTTATATTTAACCTACTGTATATGTTAAGAGGGCTGCACATGTGCAGCATGTAATGTATATTTATTTTTTCATGTGTAAATTTTGTTTAATCAAAACCAAGAATGGCATGAAATTATTCCCTGTTTGATTTCTGCTATTTTCATGTTTCTGCTTCTCTGCTCTTTCCTGTCATTGCAAAGCCAAACAGCATAAAACCCAACATGTATCACTGTTCCCCTGCGGTAGCACAGTTGTCTCAAAAATCAATTATTGCCCATTTTCTTTGACTTCATTAAGTGACAGTGTATAAAATCTATGTATAGCATGCACTTCCTCCATGCCAAATGCACGGCACACTCATGCTGTGGTGAGACCAGCTGTAGAAAGCATGATCTGTTGGAAACCTTTCACCATCTGACTGATCTGTGGCAAATGCCCCACACGCCTCACAGACACAGCATGGAGCGCCCACGCACCTGCCCCCATTAGCAAAAGCCTCCTCTCTAAATATCCCCATGGAGACACACCTTTCCTCCAACCTCTGGCACTGCTTCCTATGAGTTCCATTTCTCACTTTTGTTTGCCAGTATTTCTGGTGACAGGGGATTCTGTTGCCATCGCTTCTAATTCGCGATTACATTAGCTTTCATCGGGACATCAACGACTTCCATCTTGTGTCAAGTTTCGTCATGGCTCACAGCTTCTTCCACTAATTACTTTAACGTCAAAATAAAATAGCCCTTAATAATACATCTGGCAGCATGGTAAGTAGGGTCACGTGGTCAAGTGCAAGGAGCGGCCCAAGAATTTTATTTTTTTTTCAGGAAACATGTCCAGTCAAATGAATGAATAGGAATATTTTCTTTTTGGATGAAGGTTATAATATCAAGTTCTAGTGGACTATGGTTATTAAAAATACAGCACAATGACTAGATACAGTACCTGAATGCAACTGTGACAAAATATTTTTCTCAGATATTTTCAAATATTTCACCAAGGCATTTTATCAGGAGAATGAATAAAGTGTCTATAGAACATAGGTCACAGAGGAAATAGAAAATATGCAGATCGAATCAGACCTTCTCCATTATCATTCCTGAGCATATGGACCAAGTCATCGATCCAGGCCCACGTTGATTTATTTATTGTGGGGCAGTTTTCACATCCACTAAAATATTGGTATGTCCCTGTAGCAGGAAATACGCCATTTGCAAGAGACAGTAAAAATTGTCACATTTTGTTCCCTGACAGACAATTAGTATCTAGTCCTGAATAAATGTGATATGGGTATAACTTCCCAACAAGCCACTAGTAAAGTAAGATGACTTAAATAATAATAGCTCCTTAAGGCAAAGGAGAGACTTATGTATTACAGCTGAGCATAACATTGTCATTAATCTGGAAAATTAGTCTGCATTTTTGCAGATTGCAGAATGCAGAGTAGTGAAAATCGAGACAAAACAAATATCCCATTTTGTCAAACTGTTTCTTCATTGTCCTGCTTCTCTTGCATATAATAAATATATTGTCTTTTTTTTACTATTGTGACAGTCTATATTTTAGTAGCTGGGTTTTACAGAGGTAGCTTGAGGACTGCATTTGAATTTCAAAATATGTTGATGTTGGATTTGCATAAACAGACTGGTTTGCTTTGTTTTCTGAGGCACAACCAGCATGTTAAAAATCGTTACTAATGTTGAAAACCACTAGGCCTTGCGGTTTAAACCTTGCATAGAGCTTACAGAGAGAACACATTTTGGCTTTAAGTTTCATATTTATAAACCAGATTCACAAGTTACGGCCGTCTATATTTAACAATGTTTTACGCATGAGGTTCACATGAACAAGTGAACAGAATATGATACAGATGAATGGGAACTTAAACGAGACCCTACACAAAAGCCTGAAAGTTGATTTTGAGGACAAAAATAGGTAAGACTGGATTAAGCAGATGCTGCAAAAAAAATATAAGGTATCCTACAAAATCCTTTACTGCTCCAGTAAAGAACACCAAACAGAGATGGAATTAAGACGTGTGCCAGACAGCTAAATGAATATTTCAGGAAAAGACTCTACAGTCTTTTCCACAAATACTGTTTTTTCTACTGATGATGTACGGGATCCCAACAACAAAAGCTAAAGAATAAAAGGAAAATATCAGTGGGACATGGGTGGGAAAATGGGTCAAAGAACCTTTCAAGCTTCCACAAGTGATGCTTATGAACCAGTGTTGTTTGTATTTGTGATATCAGATAATTAAAAAGTAAAACACAAAACCTCCTGCTGAAAATATGTAATAACTAAGCCAGAAAAAGGTTTGGCTGAGGCCCGAAGAAGATCAGGTGGGGGTAACACTGAACACAAAGGGAAGAGGCAATTAGCAGCAAGTAAAATGGCATGAATAGGGTAAGAGCAACAGCCGTTATACTGAGCCAGCAGGGAGCATGGGGGGAAATGCTAGAATGATGTACACAAGAGATTGACACTGAAGAATATCTGGCAGTTATCACAGGAAAGGCTAGGTTTTCCTAATAGGAACGACATATGATGAGTTCCCCCTGCCCAAGATGTCTCAGCAGGTGTCATGATAATGAGAAAAATTATCATCTCCATAGACACATTGTGGGACCTCTGTGGTCGCAGGACATTCGTCCAATCAGGGTCATGATTGAGAGGCGGATCCTGAAAACTAGGTGAGACAAGAAGGAAGTTCCAATAAAAGTAAAGTAAGGCAGCACACAGACAACAAAGGCCGCTGTAAATGGCCCAGGACTGTCACTGGGAAAGCAACTCTGAAACAAACACTGCAGCCTAAAAAAGTGATATTTAATCCAACAAGCTATTCATCGTCCAGCTACTCATCATGCTCACGAAGAAAATGATATTTAAAATAATATATAGACAGATATTCTACACTCCCTCCACACAAGAGTTTCCCCGTAATCTGTTTCATTTTCCTTTAAACCTTTTAGAAAGTATTGAATTTCAAATATTAAAAGGGATTGAAATGGCTAATGACGTGCAGCATAACAGTTAATTCTAAAATGAGATGTAGGTCCAAAATACACAAACTCTATAACATCTCGCACAACTAGTTTCCATTTTCTAATCTAATCCATTTACACCCCCCCCCCCATCCCGGTGAGTGTACTTCATTCTCCTTTCAATAGGTTATTGTGCAGTGTTAATGATTGATTTTACCAATATATTTGAGACCTTTGATTGCAGGAGTCTTCAGCATGTGATGACATCCATGTCCTGGAAGCAGAGCTTGTCAGTGGAGTTTCGTTATATTCTTTGCTGCATTATTCAGATTCAGCTCTTTGAGCATTGTGGATCTCTGATGTCAACAACTTACAGGTCAACTGTACATGCTTCACTGTTAAAGTTACATTTTCTACTAAGCATCATTAATAAGGCTTTAGAATTTATAGGCATACTACTCAACATGACAAATGAAATCCCCCCCTCCCTGAAAAACATGTAAATACCAATTTAAAACATGCTTTTAAAACATATAATTTTCTGTGCCTTCTATTCATCTTCCAATGTCTTATCCTGGTCCAGGCTGCAGGGGGCCTTGAGACTGTCTATGTGGTATAAGTCATAAGGCTGGGGTAACGCCTGAATGGGAGCTCAGGGCATCACAGAACACACCTTTGCTGATGACTGCTTAAATTCTTGTTTTTAAGAAGAAATCAAACTAACTATGCATGAAAGCATATAAGATCAGACATTCTGAATGTTAAAAGCTCATTATTCTCTGCTAGCCTAATACCACTCCATGTTTCCTGAATGCACATTCTGATAATGAAATACTTGTCTTATTAGGTTCTTGCTTTGTTTGGAATATGTCGTGTAGCCTCTGCTCCAATACTGCTTACGCTTGTATCTGGCCATTCATTGGAAGCTCAGCCTAGCTGCACTTACACCTAGTTGACTCTTTGACTGTAATATATTTGTAATGGGCTATTTGCCTCACTTGTATGTCGCTTGGGACAAAAGAAACTGCTAAATAAAATAAATGTGAATGTTAGTTATTCTCCTCTGATAGCCAGTGCTACTGACAGTTATTGGGACCTTTTGAATAAAGTCTTCTGATTGGATAAAGAAAATATGATTAAATAATTGTCAACATTGGGCCTCAAGAGAGCCTGAAGGTACAGTATCTACAGGGAAGCTGGAGTGCAGCTAAGATTACATCTTTTGCATTGTGGCCAAAACATGTCACCTTGTGCACTAATACTGAGTTAAATCTACAGAGTAAAAATGAATCTAATCTCACTGTTTAATGGCAAGAATACCAGTCAAAAACCTATTGTGTGAGTCTACAAACAGTGGCTCAGGTCAGCATCAAATTGTGACTGAGCACAGTTGCCAGCAGCAGGTAATGAAATTTGTTAACATGATGCCTTTTAGGTATGCAAATTAACCATTGCTTAACACAGTAACAGCTTAATTATCAGCCCAGCAATCTGTGTATACCACATACATTAAAAGATGTCTTCTTTGTCGTCCAATACTTTGTACCACAGGTGACATGTTAGATTTCTGTCCCCAGCTTTTCAATGGCTTTTCAAGCAGGGAATTCATTTTGTTTTTAATTGCCCCCCATATGGGTCCTCTGTCCCTCCCACCACTTACGGTAGCTGCTGTGTGCTGTCGAAAATTCCTCAAGGCAGAGTAAAATTTCATGGGTACAGCCCGACACTCTCTGCTGAATTGCACAGTATTACTGCTGTGATGTTCTCGAACATCAAAAAATATTTGGAAAAACACTTCCCCAACACGCATGAGCATTCCACTATTTTGTCATTTCTGTGGCCTATCTGCTTTGAGGATGAAGAGATCTGATAAGACTGAATGTGCCTATGACCCAAGCCTGAAACAGCTTCATACCTTAAGCAGCCTGTCATAGTCTGTTAACAGCCCAAAGTCACAACCATAAGCCATATATCAATGTCAAAACATTAAAATGTACCCAAAAGGCCATCAAAAGCAATAAAGAGAAGCTTCACAAAATAATAAGGAATAAAATACAATGATAAAAACTTGCGCTGTCTGATGAGTTAGCTATACCCCAGATGCAAAGTTCCTTGTATGTAGGGTTTCAAAACCCATATGTATACTGAAACATTACAGGCATCAGTGCCCGTGATTGCTGGTTATGTAAATCACTCCAAAGTCAGGAAAAGTCAATATTTATTATTTCACGCTCTGGCAACATCTAGGCTATACGACAGTAATACGTTGAAAGGTTTTCTTCATGCCATTGTAACAGAGGAGAAATTCAGAGTGTGTTGCAGAAGACGCAAGAACACAAAGTGAAACCCCACGCGAAACGAGCCATGCTGAGCATCTGTCTAGCCCGCCACACATGAAGGCGTGATGTTTTTATGTATCAATTTAAGAGACACTCTCTTTCGAGGCAAGACACAATGACAGCACAAGAGGGAGGCGTTTGTGGTCAGTGTAGAGGGAGGGGATGATGCGAAACATGAACTACAGGCTACGGAGGTGAACACAAGAAGGGGTCAAGGCATTCGCCCAGTGTAATTACAGAAAACCCTTCTGCTACCCCAAAGCTGTACGCAATTCCCAGTTTGCCCAGAGCCCCTTCTGTTTCATTAGCAGGCTCCTCCCACTCCACACAATCATTACAGTTTAATTTTGGGGAAGGTAAGCGCTCCGCCAGTGTTCCAGCATCTCGGGAATGAAGTCCTCTTTATTCTCTTAAATAGCACCAGACTTAATGACCCCTCCGATAATTGCACAATGTCAATATTGTTGCATTTTAATTGCATCGCTGCCATGGGCTTAATATTGAGGAATGGCTTTGCACCAGTGAAAATATATTTACCAGCTCTCAAATTATGAGAGAGTCTAAATGAGGGACACAGCCATTAAAATATTTTAATTGAAGTTGTTTGTATTTAGCCAAGCTGCATTTCCAGAACTATTGGGTAAAAAGGACCCTGTTAGTCATCAGCAAATATCAAAGCCTGAATTAACATGCTTGCTGATGCGTAAAGGCCCACCAATTAAATTTCCATAGAAAAGGGAAACAATGTAAAACTGAAGCCTTATTTACTCATTTGCCAAAAGCATTCCAGAAAATAAAATGTTGTGGGCTGCCGGTGATTGGTTGATCGCTTGGATTGGTCGGTTTTTCACGAAGAAAAAGCTAATTAACGGGGAAGTTTTTATGACCTCAAAAAAGAAAGTGCTAGGTGACATTGAATACTGAGCTCCTGTCCAATACATTGATTGATAATGAGTGGAGAAATCAATAGCAAAGAATACCTGCAGGCTGTATTAGCATCTCCAATTAGACACAGGAGATGATGGCATTCACAGGCCACTTTGTGATGTGGACCTTGACAAAGAGAATGATGTTTGATGCAGAGAGAAGGACAGAGTGGTTATGCAGATTACAAAAAATAGAACTTGCCTCAATTAACATGGCTGTTAATTTAGACCAAAAAGGATTATGTTGCGTAAGTATATAAGATGAATGACATGTATTAATGACCATATACAGCAAGAAGTAACATTAATTTTGTCAATACATTTGATTAGGCCAAATATCACAATACCCAGTATTTTTATTTGAACCAATTAAAACTGTGCACATAATAGTATGAATTCCTTTTATCACAGGCAGAAATCAAATTTCTTTTATTTGCAGCGCAATCAGATTCATTATAGTACTGTGTGACTCACACACAATCTTCAAATTCAAAAGATTCTAAGGTTCTATTTAAAAATAAAACAGGCCACAATGACACTGTTTAGTGATCAGTTACCATGAAAAGCGGCAGAATACTATAAGACAAAGACTTTTAGAGCGTGCTGAAAGACGATAGCGACAGCCCACTGAGAAGAAGCAATTAGATTAACAAAACAAAAAACACTGTCTACTAACTACATAAAATACCCAGATATAACAGCTTTATGTTAACAGCACACAGGAAAAAATTATTCCTACTTCATATTTTGACCCTATGACATAAACTAGCCAAAAACTAATCTTCAGTGTGCAAAACAAAAGCAAATGCAAAACAGATTAGGCAAAAATATAATGTATAATGTTCCTTGTTAAAACTCAAACATGACAAGGACATTTTTGGAATTTTTTTTTTTTGCTCTAAAAACATATAGGATGCAACAGTTTATAAACTACAAACACGAATTGTAAATCAGCCAATGTAAATGCAAAGGCCTTGATGTAAAGTTTAAGTTTAATCACAGTTAGGGTTTACATAGAACTCCCCAGAGATTATAACATGTCAAGATCCCATATACCATTCTCTGCCCCACAAAGACCCACCTTTTTCCATGATCGGAGGGGCCAGTGCCTAAAAGCTGCTGTCACTCTGTGAGAACCTTCTTGAAAAAGATTATGTTTATACTCAGTAGGGTTTTATGAGAGATTAAAGTGAGCCACAGCCACTAAATTAAAATCTAATCTGTTAAAGAAATTTCCGACACATCTTTAAAACATGAGAAAGACAATAGCCTTCAACTGCTATCAGTTATTCCTTGCACTTTCAATATGCACAATTAAAATCCCTTTACAGCAGCTGTGCCAAAGCAGTTTGTATAAATTGTTGTATCAGTGTGGTCCCTGGGTTTCACAGATTATTATATCATATGGTAACTTTATTGTTGAGCTATCTGATTTGTAAAATGTGGTTTTGTGGTAAATAATCTAGAAAATTTACAGAACTCATTCCACGTGGAATTTTGCTAGTACATCCTGATGAATTCGTTTGCCTTCAAGGGATAAGAGTCAGAGATTAGAATAAGTGGACACATGTATAAAGAGAACTAAAATGGCCTCAGCCAAGAATAAAGGATCGTTACTTTGCACTCCACACAACCTCCATAAATCACAGAGCCGTCAATCACAGTAGCTGTTAAATATTAATAAGTCCTGCTCACTTCCTCACACACAATATGGCACATTTAACTTTCTTTTTTGAAAGGAGGGATGGTTGAAATAGTCTTTTTAAATTGTCAGCGTAGTGTTCATGTTTACATTATTTGGTCGGAGGTTTACTAAGAACCAAGCGACACTCCTTCACATATTACAAGTAAATGAACCTACAAATGAGATACTGTATACTAAACATCATGATAAAATATTATGCAAATGGAAGAAAATATCAATATTGTGGTGACTAACTGCTTCACTTGTGTTTTATATATTATGTTCAATATTTACTTTTACAATAAGGCGTAGAAAACACATTTTAATACAAACTACATAATTGCATGCAGTCAGCTGTGGATAGCTAATAGACTTTTATAATGCTTTTCACGTATTCACTAATAGTCCAATAGACATTATATTACTTCATCTGATGATTATGAGAAAAATCTGTTTCTTAAAAGGGCCATTTTAGTTATGAAAGAGCCATTTAAATCTAATTAACTAGTCGTCGTTATAGGTTTAATAATGCATAGCTAGTAGTTCCTGGTGTTCTTGGTGTTGTAAATCATTTAAGTCCGTGCCCATGCATTCCCAAAATGTGTTCCCGGAAGCCTCGGAATAGCTGCAGGAGGTCTTAATTAAAAACCTTAAATTATCTTCCACTGGTGACATGGCAGCATCAGTAAATTGAACAAGTCTTGCTTTTACGATCGCTTGCTAAACTACGTGCCTTCTATGTAGGCCTACACATGGGTTTGGGGTTCCTGAAGTTGTAGGAATTAAGCACATATTGGAAAATAATTTTACTAACAATTCTAGTACTTTATTAATCGCTCTGATTAATAATACCACCAACATTTTAAAACTTTTAAAATTTTTTATCCAAACTTGAGCTTGGCACTGTGAATGCCCGTCACTCTGTTCACTACAACACCTAATGTACTGCAGTCTCTTCTTGGATTAGTGAGAAGGCTTGGGACACACGCTGTGGGTGAATCAAGATAAGGCTGAAATATGGGTCTAATCTCTACTCTGTAAAGGCTTACATTGTAAATTCCATAACTATTTTCTAGAGAAAACTCCTGACTTTATTGCCTGTGTCTACAATGCAAGAGCATAATAACAATTTTCCAGCTATGTCAGCCAAGTGTAATTGTATCAGTTTTCTGATGCATAAACTACAGTAAGCAAGTTACTTTTCACTTTGAATTAACGAGCTGGAGAATCTGTTGTTTAAATGTATCACATATTACATCCAAGGGAAAGAAACAACAGATTTTGGCATTAGAAATGAGTGTTACCATTTTTCATCGTTTGCCTATGAAAATAAATGCCATTGAGCCAAATAATGTTGATTTTAATAGTCACATTATAAAGTGATTACCACTCCAACCATCAGTCCACTATTAAGTAGTACAAATTACTTCAAGGGCCAATCATTTGGACTATTAATCTATGTTAATCTTCAGTAGAAATTGCATTAGTAAAATGTCGTGTTTAATAAACTTGCCCTTTGACGATTACAGTATATAAATGATAATAACAACTAGCCCTTTGACGTGAATCTGCTACTCTGGTGTTAGGCTGAACAGCACTAAAACAAATGTGCCAATAGCCCCATCTGCTGGTGACAACAGAATAGACCGGGAAACATGACCATGTATGCAAGTCCAACTTAACTTGAAACTCAGGATGGAGGTTTTAAATTTCGTATTCTAACAGCAGAATTTGTAATATTTCATAATATCTAATTAAATAATGTTTTATATTATTTTACATATTTGTAAGTAAATATATGTTTTCCTTATAAAAATGTTGGAATTTCTGATCATGATTGCCAAATCTTTATTAATCGCTTACAAATACTGTAAAGGGAGCTTTGGAACAAACAATCACAAAACAAAATACTGTTAATGTTTGTCAAAATATTTCTATTTTTCCTTAACTGCTTTAAATGACTCAAATTTCCTTAAATGACTCAAGTGCCTTAAAAAATAACATTTTAGAATTTGACTTCAGACATTTTTAGGGGATTTGTAGGGAATCATTCACTTGCAAGAACGTATCAATCTGAAAAATAATTTTGCTTTGAATGAAAACTCCAATATAATCAAATGTGACTTCTTGGCTGAGTGAAGTTATTCTCACAGAACTGGTCAATTAGCATAGTAATATGTAATGCCAAGAACTCCAAATATCTCTTTATTCTAACTGTTTCACGTTAAAATGTTCTATGTAATTATTTAAAGTGGTTAATTTTGTTTGGTTTAATTATTTTCATTTTTAGGGCATCCACGATATAATCGAGAAATTTTTACCTATGCAAAGTTTTTCGAACGTATTTACCGCATGCGTTTCATAAGTTTTGTCTGCGTAAACTTGCTATTTCATTTTGAACTTTGCAAAAGTAAATGTTTTTCATCTCTTAAGGTGATGGATAATGAACAACGAAACCAACTGCTTCCGTCCGCGTTTATATATGTCAGTGTACAGACTACATCAGGGTCCTGGGGAAATTTTATTTAATTTCAATTCATAATCAAAAAATCATTTTTTATATTATTTTTTTTCTTTACTTATATTAAGCATTTCAGGCCAAAAATATTTCACTGTACATTTGCAGTGCTTTTCCCAAGAAGAAAAAGAAAAACAACCCCTCTTTCAAAATACCACCTTTGATATGATGTAGTTTCCCAAAAAGTACATTTTTGTAAAGGCAAATAGGACGTATCGCCTTTCAAGTTACAAATGTTTCATTGTAATTTTTATCAGCTTGTTAGACATCCAGTATAGCTGTAGCCTTTTAAGAACACATTCAACCTGAGGGAAAAGAAATCATCATTGTCATCAAAAATATTGTCTTCGTAAATTTCATTGGGAATGAATTTCCATTCTGATTTTTAAAAAACGTTTAAAAATTAATTGTAGCCAGATCTTATGAGGGCTATACCTATATGGCTATAATTTAGCCTCCGCTAACATTCTGTCATTCAGCGAATACGATATTAAACACTGAAAAGCATCAATACACACACAGAAACATTAACTGCACTATTATTTGTAATGCTGCCGTATAAATAAAAGAAACAAAGTTGTAATTCGGAGAAATAAGATCGTAATTAAACATTCCCTAACGTGATGGAACCTGGCTTCCATATATAGGACACAGTGTGATGTTTAAGGAAGGAGATTATTAACAAACGCTTTTAAACCAACCTAGAACGTATTTACATCAGATGCAAGACATAAAATTGAATTCGAACAGAACAAACAAGCTAAGGTTACATTTATATACATTTTTGCGTCTGTTGCGTCATGCAGCTTAGTTTAGTACGTAGCGTTCATGTGCATCTTAGTCATCCTGTATAACTCAGGAAGCCGCCCATGTTGACAGGCTGTTCACAGCTGCCAGTAACTCGCTTGCCTGATCAGCTTAATGCTTGATAACATAGCCCTGCATATTCCTACTTGTCAGTTTTTTAACGGTATTATTTATAAAAGTACGTAAATAATTAGAAGAGAGAAGATGCTATTTTTAGAACATGAATACTGCAGATTTTAAATTTCATTTAGAACGTGTTTTACAAAATAGGCCTATTTTCATTGTGGCACAACCGCTTAATTTGTATATTTACGAAAACTACCAGATCGATTCAAACGTTTTCTAAACAACCGCATCACAAACAGCGCAGACAATTATCTGGCTGATCATTTTCTTGCTG
This sequence comes from Mormyrus iriodes, assembly GCA_011763525.2. Classification (NCBI taxonomy): domain Eukaryota; kingdom Metazoa; phylum Chordata; class Actinopteri; order Osteoglossiformes; family Mormyridae; genus Mormyrus; species Mormyrus iriodes. The sequence continues at coordinate 17,232,045 of JAAGVU020000092.1, read as the reverse complement.
CAATAATTCGTTATATTCGCCTATAGGGGGCGGTGTTTTGCTAGTTTCCACATACGCCGTCAAAATGAATTTTAAAAGGTTAAAAATAGTGCTGACACTTTTAAACTTAGAGGAAATCACTTTTGAATGGAAGTTATTTTATAACAATGACATTTTTTTCCGATTTGTAAACCATCTTCATATAAAGAGACACATTAAGGAAACAGCCGTTTCTCAAAAAAAAAAAAAATTATTAATACCCCTGATATTGTCAGGACCGCGGGGCTGACGGCAAGGCATGACACAGGCAGGGAGTGAACAATCCAGGGAGAGCAGGCTTGGAATCACCCTGTGTGGGGAATTTACTGACAGATTACAACTATGCGCAGGCAAACAGGCAACTACACAACACCATAACATCAATGACCCAACAGGGGAGCACAGGACTGGGGAAACTCTTATACACAGGAACACGTAGGAATGAACGAGGGGCACCTGTGACTGATTAACAAGAGGGCAGTAACACAAGGTAACGATAATGAGCTACAGGCGTGGCTGATTAGCAGCCCCGCCTGTGGGAAACACAGGGAATAGACTGGTAGGGCAGGACTGGACGTGACAGATATCCCATCAACATTAAGAAATGTATTTGATGACTTTTAATCTAACATCATAACACAAAATTCTTATTATGCTGATGTTAATTAATAATTTGTACATGACTAAGTGTTTATATAATAGAGAACTTAGCTCTGATTCTTTGTTAAGTACTATTCTGTTTTCTCTACTGAATGAAGTTCGCCAGTTTGGGGTTTTAAAAATATTGTCAAATGAGTTTTATTTCAAGTCACAGAAGATTCAAAGATCCTGTTTTTTCTTCTTATTTCCCTTCATTATGCACATCAGGTTATTATGCCTTTAAACTATTGACTAAATTACCATCTTACAGACTTACACTTTCAATCTCCTATGTTTCATTAGCCTTATACTGTAACCTACAACACAAACATAGAAAATGGACCAGGCTTGTTCTAGATTAGTCACATATGTGATAGCCACTCTCCACACCCATGTTCTCTTTCTATTGTAGCTGTTCAGCCATGGCTGAGTCCTTCACTCCTGCTGCAGCCACGGCAAAGAAGAGGCTTGGGAAGATGGATCTGATATAGAGTGCCACCCTTGGGATGGGATGGGCTAGGAGGACCTCCCTCTTCTTCCTGCTCACCGTGCTCAGAATCTCCTCAGCCAGGTCCACCGGGTGAACTCCATGGGACAGCTGTCTGTAAACAACTGCAATACACCACGGAACAACAAGGAGACACCATTCTGACCATGATGAGCTTACAAACAAATGTGATTAGAGTACATCCAGAACATGAAATACAAGGGTGTAAATTTTGTTATGGATAGTAGGGACATGTCCCTGTCAATATTGTGGGATTACCATGTGTGCTTAGGGGGTTCAGGGCTGATTTGGTCACTGCAAATGTTGAAACCTGACCTACATCCTTGATGAACTATAAGGTATTAGGACAATTATTTATTTCTAAATATACAGAACACATCTTAATATTATGACATTAACTAAGATTAAAATTACTTGGACTCGTGTCTATTTTAAAGGGGCCCTATTATGCTTTTCCGGTCTTTCCCTTTCCTTTAGTACATTATATAGCTTTATGTGCATATAAACGGTCTGCAAAGTCTTAAGACCTAAAGTACACACCAAAGGGAGTAACTCTCACCACAGAAACCACTCTTCTCTAATCTGCCTGAAACACCACATTAGAATTCCAGCCATTATTTCTGTGACATGGTGAGGTCAGCTCGTAACACAATCCTTATTGGCCGCCCACCTGCAAGGATCTGTCTGCATACTGCAAAACAGGGACAGAACGTGTAGGACAAGCTGACCAATCAGGCAAGCTGGCCAATCAGAGCACACTGGGCTCATGGGGGCGGTTGGGTTTCCCTTACAGCCACTAATTTTCCTTTATCCCAGCCAGTCATTCATTATACACGACTATGGGTCAAATTTGACCCATAATGATGCCATGGGTTAAAGCTTTAACAGAGCATTTCAGACAGAGTTATAGACGAAATGAACAGAGGCGTACAGTATGAGAAAGTTATGTGTTTTTGGAATATTGAAGCATGTAAATCTGTTCTAGTAGACCCCAAAAATAAAATTATTAACGGTGAAAATGAGCATAATAGGGCCCCTTTAAACAAATATGTGCATGTATCAGCGATGAGTCAGGAGATATGAAATTTTGCACAGAGTAGGGTGCTTCTCAAGCTCAGCTGCAGTTTGGTGACTCACAGGTCCAGAAGGGATTGTCAGACGGGGAAGATGGCCTGAGCTCCTGAGCTGAGGCACTGATGAACGTGTGGCCGATAGTGCTGACCGAGATGCTGCTCTCCTCCACCTCGGCCCGCAGGCAGTCGAAGAAGGCCTGCACTGCATGCTTGGATGCAGCATCTCCAAGAAAACAAAAGGGACACCTTGGGAGCAGCCCAGCAATGAAATGGCTCAGTTATCAATTTCCTTTTTGTAGTCTTTCAGAATGATCTTCTCTTTGAAATACCACTACTGATGAATTCAGTGGCAGAACAAGTGCAATCTCAGTCCAGTAGCTGAGATTTTCCACCTTTTCACTTCATGTTCTCTCACTTGTTCATTCTAGTAAAACTGAACCAATTTTGTAAGCTTTACCAAATACATACATGCAGTGCGGAATGGTACAGCCAGTTTGCCCTGGATGCTGTTAACTAGTAACAGGTGACCAGTCCTCCTGGAGATCATGGACGGCAGAACACCTGCAACAAGACAAGCGCACAGGGTTTGAAGTTCATGACTGATTACATTCATAGAATGAGCTTTGGATTTTGAATGGCCATGATTATTATTCTGGTCCTGGGTTAACTTTCTGGGACTGGTTTATTTGCGTTATCTAGGAATTTGCATATCCTATAGTTTTAAGCATTTCTGTAGTTGTATATTTCTTCTTGGGCAAATCTGTGTAAATGCCTGTACAACACAGCCCCTTCTGGGGGCCGAAAGTGCACCTTTCCTGTTATAAATCAGGAAAGGCACCCATCTCCATCAAAAGGCTCCTCAAGACCTTCAGTCAGTGAACCAATGCCGTTTGGAGCTCCCTCCAACTTCAATGAATGCCTCAAGACCCATCTGTTCCACAAATTCCTCTACTAGCCTGATGCCTCTGTACATTTTCTGAATGTTCTTATATTGTACTTCTGGTCCTTGAATAGTTCTAATAGTTCTTGCTTTGCTAGAAGTTGTATAGCTCCTGCTTCAACACTGCTTACATTTGTATCTGGGCATTCACTGGAAGCTCAGCTTAGCCGCACTAACGCATAATCGACTCTTTGATAGCATGTGTGTTTGCAGTGTACTACTTGCCTCATTTGTATATTGCTTTGGATAAATGTGTCTTCCAAATATGTTAAATGTGACTGTTCCTCAGTCACTCCTTGTGTCCCTAATTATGTCACCTTATCACCCCCATGCTACCTACTTAAGATGGAAGAGTAGTGAGATTATGCTTTTGCGGATTTGGGTTGGGAGGCAAAGGGCAGCCTGACCTCTGACTGCTGGCTTACGGCCGGCACACCTGGAAGGTCTCATCACGTTAAGCCGATCAGACCCAAGTGATAAGGGCTCCAAGGTGGATTGAAAGGGACAGAAACCTCATCTGAAGGGATTTTTGTGCAGTTTTGCAGATAGAGTCTGCACCTCTTGCTGCCGTATACGTTCTGGCTCAGACAGTGTTCTTATTTATGTGGATTTCTTAGCTGTGGCAGTTAAAACTATGAACTGGGGTAGTATTAATCTGGACCGGCGCCAGCACATACCTTTGGCTAAGGTGATGGGTCCGAAGTAGTTTACGTCCATGATGGTCTTGTCCATTTCAAGAGAAAGGGCCTGCACCGGTGCCTTGACCTTCATGCTGCTGTTGCAGATCAGGACATCCACACAACCGAAACATTCGAGGATCTCTGTGACGATGCTGGGCATGCTGTCCATGTCGCTGAAATCGAGCAGCACCAGCTTGGGGGTGAAGGTCTTTGATGGGAAACAGCAACATCACAAGTTATCAAAACAACAACTCCTTAACATCATTATGATGCAACATACAACGTGATAAAAGTTATTGACATGTAAAAACCTAAATAACAGATGGATTCTGATACATACTGTATAATATACAATAATTTCACCACTGACATTTTGTGCATATTTCTACATTTAGTATTTTATTTTTAGGCATTTTAGAACTTTAGAGGCATTACAATGAAATGTGACCTATTAATACCCCTTAAGATTTAAGCAACTGTTTTATTTTTTTAACTGATAATTAATTAATTAATTAATTTAATTCAGTGAGTCAATTTGGACATATTTCAAGTAGAACAGTGGTGCAAATCTTCTAATGTTTCATTGATGTACTCTATTATTAATTTATATGTTGCACATGCAGTTCTGGATGAAGTCATAAATGTGAGGTGTTCCATGTGAAATGATTTTCCAGACTCATAAATATGCAAGGACAGCGTGCTGTTTCAGCGGAAATCCAGCCATTGTTTTATCAGATGTGGAGGAAATGTTGATGCTTAAAATGAGACAGAGGATAGCGGGTCAAGGCTTTGACATGAAAAGCATCAAAGAATAATGTTGCACCCATACAGCTGGCTGAGGCTGCCATCGATTTCGGAGCAGCTTTGATTCAGTGAAAAATCAGTAAAGCGATGGAGTGCAGCCGCCGCTAAGGCGGCTGATTGGCTTAGGTATCGGCTCGAGGCACACGCACCATGCGTGGGTCTGACGCACTGCTCAGCGTGTCACAGAGAGATTCCAACTTGTCATAGCTCTTGCCGCAGAGGATGAGCCTAGCCCCTCGCGTGTGGAATAACCTGGCACATTCTGCACAGAGAGAGAGAGAGAGAGAGAGAGAGAACAAAGGACAGAGTAAAAAAGAGAGGGGCCAATATTTATTTTGTCACATAAAACAAGCCGCCGGCCCCTAGCTAGCCGGAAGCCCGCCGTGCCACCAATCCAGTGGCAGAGGACAGCAGCCCCCCCCCTCCCCCCCTGGCTCACAGCTGTGTTTTGTTTTGTGTTCTTCAGTTCTATGGGTTGTATATGCTGCTGCTGATGACATACAGCGGAACAACAGAGGGGTGGAGATCATGGATATGGGGGCCGGCAGGGCACAGCACCGTAGGGCAGAGATTCTCTAACCAGTCTTCAGGGACACCTAGACTGTCTGGCAGTGAGCTGGGAGGGAGCAAAAATGTGGAAAATTCTGGGGGTCACTGAGGACCATATTGGAAAACACTGCTGTAGGGGACGTGTGGAGGACCAGTCATCTGTGTGTGGATGTTGTGTGGGGTTGGTAATGGCAAGCGTTTGACGCACTGAAAGTGACAGTTCCTAAATGTCAAACGTTGCCTTTATCTCTTTCATTGTCCCTAAATATACTTTTGTTAAATTAGATACATGAATTAAATTCTATATTTTTTGTTTTATTGTGGTTTACGGTAGTGCAGCAATAAAATTGAGCCTATGTGTGTCATCAGATTATTTAGGGTCAACCTAGTGTTCAACATACTGGCTCACAGAAAGCAATCAATCCCAAATCAATCAAAATTTCAAATAATTAAGCAGTAACATGATTCTCAGTGGAATCCCATGGTGACAGAAGGAACGTACACTGGTAAAATTTTTATTACCGTGGTATTTTCCTGGTGGACACTCAGAGGTGACATCAATCTAGTATTTTTTCTAAAAATATGTCTTTTTGGTAGAAATCTCATAAATGTCTTATCCTCAGATGAGTAATTATGTGCCAGCTTCATTCCATATTGACCGTTTACGTCACTATTTTTACATAGCAAAAGTTATCTCAGCTAATATGCTATTTGAATTATGCTTCTTCCTGGGGTCATCGGCTTTAAAGAACAAATAATTTATATAGCGGTCAGCAATATGCCCCACCAAATCCTGCAGTCTCAATATAAAAAGGCTTGGTAATTTAATACTCATTTAATAAATCTGAGTTTTATTATGTGGTATCATTTTTGCAATTTCATTTTTAATAAAATACACTTATATATTCACTTTATGGCTTGACATAGAACATTATGGTACCTCTGTCAAAGTAATAAAGATTCTTCCGTGATATAGATTCAGGATTACAGGTTCACTGTCAGAGTATGAATGTATAATGTCATTGAAAGAGTGGATATGTGACTATATTTTGAGAATCTACTGGTTTGAAGTGTAAAAAGTATAGAACATGCATGTAAGAAGTATTTACCAGCTCCTACTCCTGATGTGGCATCTGTTATGACGACCACTTTGTTTCGCACCACAGACTTGGACATGAACTTTTGCACTTCATTGTAGACGTAATAGACTCCTGCTCCCAGCACCACCAGAATGGGCAAGACAAAAATGGATGTTATTCCCATTTTCTGAAAAACAAATACAAAGACACGCCATATTGGTTAGCATGTTTCTTGACGGAAGGTGCTAGAGGAAAAGATCTTGGTGAACTAACAGGAACAGGCTACCAATCACATATTCTAGGAAGAGAGTGACCATTGTGTCAGCATTCGGGAAAATGTGGAATTGCAAATTGCATTCCAGCAGTGCAGCTGGCCTAATCTTGAAAAAAAAATATATATATGTATATACAGTATGTGTGTGTGTGTGTGTGTGTGTGTGTGTGTGTGTAAACTTGAGGTAAGTAGTCCTCAGTTTGGCAAAACGATGATGTATGATCAAAATATTCTCAAATTTTTATCAACAGAAAATGCTGTGACTACTGTAATTTTGGTGTTAAGTGAAAAAGACCAAATGACGTATCATGTGTATTCCAGGTGAATAAGTGAAAATCTCAGAAACAATCCTTCTATTTTAATTGACTTACCCAGCTATGGTTATAGTGACCCAGACAAAACGTACAGTAAGTTCAGGTAGCCTGTTGGTGTACACTTCATTAACTGGGTATCAGAATTTGGAGAAGGGACTAACGCTAACCCCAGGGCCATCTCAAGCGAAACTAGATATCTTAGATATCAAAACATAAAAATAGATATTAATAATAAAAGTTCTTTGACTACTGTATTGGTATTTGCCTGCTTTGTAGCAAGAGCATTACACCATGCCATGTACAGTGTGTCCGGGAGCTGATTCTAAATATACTCTGGCCTAGATTAGCTGTCCACACAAATGCCTAACACAGTGTAACCACCAGGATATTGTTGGAAGGTTGCTCACAAAAAAAAAGCAAGTTCACACAAAACGGCTTTGTTCATTGCCCTGCACATCTGTCACGAATGAAACAGGCTGACAACCAAACCAAAAAGATTATGAAAACAAACTACAGCAAAGACACGGCTAAGAATGGTGATAGAAGAAGAGTTTACAGTGAGGTCTCCACAACCCAGGAAAGGCTGACACAACGTTGTGCTCTGACGGTGTAACCGTTGGTCTGACACGGCTACTCACCTGCAAATGGGTTACTTTGGGATGGCGTACATGAGGAGCAAAATCCAAGCTGAGAATGGCTGTTGTTCCCCAGGTTTAATTAGTTGATCGGCCAGAAGCTCTCCTCTCTCTCCATTCACAGGCACCCTCTGGACAGCTTCTGGAATAGCTTGCTGGGGCTAGAATTCTTTTAATAGCTTGCAGCTGAGTCTGTCAGTTTTCATGTGTGACATGTGTATTATCCATAGCATCACAGTTTGTGGCCAACAAGCACTGTATAAAGTTGATGGTGTGTGTGTGTGTGGGGGGGGGGGGGGGGCCCTGTTTCTTTCTGTGTCCTCAAAATTTGTTTCCCTGTATCGACCACAGTACGCTGTCACATGTTCAGAAAGCGACAGGAAGGAAAACTAAGGGAAGCCGACAATGGAAAAATGCTGTCAGACTGCCATTAAAGCTTTTTCCAGCAAGGTTTACATATAATAAAGGCCAAATCTTCAACTACATCTCTCCTTGTAACCTTTTACTAGATTACACTGAATTTAGCTTTTAGTTTCAAGGTCATGTTAGAAAGCACTAAATGCATTACTTATACTACTGACCTCACTCAATGCATCATTGTTTCAGAAATACGACTGTATTTACCACTGTAAATACTAGGCCCAAAAGAGGTTTGAACATTAACTTTTGGAGCATATTAGATATAATCTAATGAACTCTCCGCTGCCTCTACTCTGCTGAAGCTTATTCAAAACACAGGTATTATTAGTTCAGAATTTCTTTACATTTGTGGCCCTGTGTCTTTGAATGTGAACCATCCATCCATCTCCATCTTTTAACCATGCCTGGGTTATGGGGTCACACAGAAACTATTCCAGGCAGCACAGTACACAAGATTGGTTTTTCAAAGTGTACAGTCAGCGAAGAAACATCAGGGTCAGTCTCGTCTATTGTCCATTCCCCTCAGGACGGCCACCTCTTTCACTTATCATCTTCCTGAAAGGCAGAAAGTGGCCCAGAACCATTAAAAGAGAAAGGGGAGTCGATTAGCAGCAAATTGCTCCATTTTGTTTCTCACAAAAGAGCTACTCATTGAAAGAGGTGTCATTGTACAGACACTAAATCACAATTACATATAATGGTGCAATGTAGCATCGACAAACAATGTCGAGATGCATGCACTGAGAAGCAGCTTAAGATGTATTTTAGCCATGGATCAATGCTTCTTAATTAAATGTAGATGGAGCATGCAGGCTGTGCTTCCTGTAATAGGCTACATGTTTGTCGAGACCCTGCATTGGATAAATGGTTCTGAAGAATGAATGGATTATTTATTTGTTTGTTTATTTAGTTATACTTTTATTTTTGCTGATTTATCATATTCTGTAATAATGTTGCGGGTTACACTGCAGTGCAGTGGTTAGTACTGTCAGACTCATACCTAGGACATGGGTTCAGGTCTCCACCAGGGTTCCATATGTGTGGAGTGCACATGTTCTCCCCATGCTGTTATGAGGCTTCCTCTGGTGCCCCCCCCCCACACACACACAATCCAAAAACATACTGAGGTTAATTAGAGTTACCCAGTTGCCCATAGGTGTACATGTAGGCATGAATGTACACTGTGATTGGTTTGTATGGCTGGGTTGTTCCTTACCTTGTGCCCCTAGCCTCCAGAAGAGGTTTCAGTCCCCTACATCCCTAAATAGGACGAGCTATTTCAGAAGATGGATGTGATAATGTTATACAGGCCTGTATTATTCTATCTCCTTATGGTCGTGTCCAGCCTTTGAAAGCTGTCACTCTGTGGACAAGTCAGACAAAGCCAGTGCCACAACCCAAAAGCTTTCTTTTCGTAGTCTTTATAGACGTATTTTCAAAGAACATCAGTGAGGCAAAATTACCTTTAGTGTCAGGTAACACCTCTATGATACAGTAAAAAGTACAGCATGCTAAAGTATGCTGCAAAACATTGCCTGCCTTGTATAAAGTTATATGGGTGAAAAAGTGTTTCTGATCCTTTTATTAGATTGTAAATACCTTAGCATCTGGACATATCCAATATGAGCAAAGATGTCCTCGAAATATACATCAGTCATTGAATATATACATTGAAAAGTATACATAACATTAACTTTCAGGAATGATTCATTATTGTACTCCATGTCACTGTTATAAAATGGTAAGTGACTTATTATATGCAGATACAACCAGGCATGGATTCAATATTCAATGTCCTCAACAGATCTATCTCACACTGTGGCTGCTGTGAACATATGAAAATTCTGAGAGGCTTTCCAATGTTCATTTAACGCTTATTTTAAATAAAGTTGTGACAAAACAGTCATTCACTAATTAGATCATTTATTTACAATATTCCCTGCTATTTATAGTATTAACAAAGGTTGTTTAACTGCTTGCTTGCAGAACTCTGTTATTCTTTATTAGACAGCAATATTTTACTTTTAAATAAGCTTTACATTTGCAGTGCTGCTAGGGAAATATAGGGAAAGTGTCCTGTGCATCTTGTTGGGCTTTAACGAGAACCTATGCCCAGTACCCTAAGTTCGTACTGACAGATAGATGGGGAGATTGATATTAAGCCACCAACAGAATTTTTTTTTATGTAGAACTGTGGTATTTTTTCACTGCACCTGTTCTGGGTTGTTTATGAAATCCTGAATATTCTCAAACTCGATGTAAAAAATAATAATAATAAAAAACAGTTGGGCCGTCTACTCATGTATCTCTTGGTCTGCTTTTCTTTGTCCCGAGAGGACCGCTATCAGGAAAAGAGCAGAATAAAAACATTGTTAGCTAATACAGGATGGTGGACAGGGGCAGCTGCGGCCACGAGAATAGCCAAGCTGAGATAACAAGCTGTGCTCCTCCTGACTACATGAAACAAAGACACGCTTGTCAGATATTCCCTCACCTTCAAAACCATGCTTCACCTGAACTTGAGACATGATTGTCCCATGATTATAAATATACAGGTAATATAAGGCTTCCTGGATATCATCCAGTAATTGATGGTCTGACTTTTGTATGTCTTGCTTGACAGGAAGGGATAGAGAAATGCCAAAAAGGTAAATGCAGGTACAAGCTGTTCATTGCCTCACTATAAACCTGTTATTTTAATGCCACAGCTGTTCAATATGCCTGAAACATAGTAAAACCACTTGATTCATGTCAGGACTCGTCTGTGCCTCGGTGCTTCACTTGTTTAAAGAAGTTACTCCCCTCACTGAGACGTGTAGCTGTGGGAATATAAACCAGCCAGCCAGTGCTAAACTAATTCCAGGTGTGAGTAGTTGACTTATATACTTTAAATGCCAGGAACAAGTATGAACAAGTACATCTCTTTAGTCACACTCAATTAAAACACCTGAAATGACATATGCCAGTTTGTGACTCTTTTGCTGTGTTTTTTTTTCACAAGGAGGCAGCAAATTGCGTCAAATGAAAACATCAGGAGTGGCTCCTAACAGGGATTGGAAGACACTCATAAAATATGCAGCTGTGTAAACATTTACAACTACTTGAAGCCCTGAATAAACTAATCAAAAAAACATTAAGTTAGATATGATTCTCTTCTTTGTAAGTCCTGGACATATCTCTGCTGAAGATTTCCACTGTTTTCCTTGGCAGGAATATCAATATGGCACTAAGTTGGTTTTATTTGTTTAAGACAACATGGAAAGATTTTGCCCCAAGATACTGACATCTTAAGAAGATCCCCCTAGGGTTCTTCGTGTCTCTCAGCATTACATGCCCACACTATGATCAGCACAAATGGATTTTTTATTGCAGCTGTGCTGATGACGTGCAGCTGTTTCTCTCCCTCTTTCTGACTCACTGGTCTCCTCTCACATATTGATTTTTCTGGAAAATGTTTCAACCTGGAGACTGTCCAGATGACCTATCACCTCCCATCAGCTAAGTCTCAACAAAAATTAATTTTTGATCAGCCAGACCAGACAGCTACCACGCCACTTCAACTGACTAAAACCCAGATGTCACCTTTAATGCGAACCTTTTTCTCTCAGAAGACATGTTGCTTTGTTTGCTAGAACCTGTTAAGGATCTTCTTATTCTTTACATCCCCCTGACCCAAGACAGATATATACCTAACCTGGTTATTGATTATGTTGGTACTACTGTCCAGTTACAGTTAGCAGGAATGAAAGTGAGCCTATTGCGAGGAAGTATAATATCATTTATGGCTAGTGAGAATAAGGAACCCTGTCAGTGCTTCTTGCCACATTGCAATCAGATGAGTTTCATGGCTAACAAAGCTCATGAATATAGCATCATGAAGTCATGAGCAACATTGGCTGCAATGATGAATAGCTGTAGTATAGTAATTCTTTCAGTAAGTGCCTTCAGGGTGTCTAGGGTCAGCCATGTAGCAAAGTTAGCACTCCTCACCATTGTTTTTAGACACCTTTAGTCATCCACGTTCTCTCTCAGGAAGGTGAATCGTCTCACAGGCTAGCCGGCATAGCAACAGTCCACCGCAAGCTACTTTGTAGTACTAATGTTAAGGTGAGAATTGTTTTGGAGCATCATGTAACAAATTCTGTATAAGCCTCCTGTATTCCCTTTCAAAAAGTCCAAATATGCAGCGATGGAGGAATCATCAGAGAATTTTTGCAGCTGGGACCACTTGGAGTTGTACTTGAAGTCTGTTGTTTTGTTTGAGGGTGAACAGAAAGAGAGACAGGATGGATCCCTGTTGTGCTGCCATGTTCCTCACCATTATCTCTGAAACACACCCCCAAAACCATACAAACTATCCAAAATCCCAGCGATTCAAGCAAGGACAGTGTCTATTCAATGAAGTTCTTACTGTTTACTCCTCCAGATGCTGCAATAAATGAACAGAATAAAAACATTAAACTAAAGAAAAAATAAAAGTAACAAACAATGGAAAATAGACATACATACATACTTAATCATACATAAAAATATAACATATATATCAATATAATTGGGGGATGTGCAGTGGAAAGCAACTGGTGCTTAGCAGTTCAGTAAAACATGAAATATATATGAAAATTTAAAGTATACATATCAATACTGTCAACACCATTTATTTAAGAATAAATGGACCTTTTATTTCAAGTTCCATGCATCCTCCAACCACTTATTTGCACAGTACATATACGCAAACACCTGCACTGCCATAGCCTATGGGCAATTAGAGATGCTAATCAACCTAACTGCATGTCACTGGAGTACTGGAGCAAACTGGAGCACCTAGAGAAAACAGATGCAACATAAGGAGAACATGCAAACTCTGCAAACACAGAACAGAGGCGGGACCAAGACCCCAGAGATGTGAGGCATCACTGCTGAGGTGTTATTGAATATTTTTTTTCATTTTCTCAGTTCCACAATGGGTACTCAAATTACTTGGCAAAAGCATGTGAATGCAAGGAGAATACGTGTTCTGGCAGATTTTATTCCACTGTTACACATTTGTGTCATGGTTATTTATTTTCTATATTGTACCATAGTTACAAGACATATTCAGAAACAAATTTCAATGTAAAACCTAAAACCTGCTGACTCTATCACGTAATGGGAGATAACTATGGTTATTATAAATCCTTGTTATATCTTTTCATTTATATTAACGGATCAATTCTTAACTGCTTCAAAAACAGTCTAAACTCTTTAAAAAATAAACTTATTTCTAACTCAGACTCTATACAGGAAACAAATAGAGTGACCCGCTATTTTTTCAAAGATTAAAGCTCAAAAATAATTTTATGTTACTCGGCAGTAGTGTTTTTAGTAGGCTATTATTAATAGTGCTCTTGATTCAGTAGATCCATTTGTAGTTTTACTTGTCCTTCCAGTGGTTCCAGATGACCGACAGAGCAGCTCTTGTCGATTGTCCGTGTGAGATTGTTTTGTTCCAGCGCCACTGAAAGGGATCCGGGATGTGGGAGTCACATGGCCCCATAATTAACTCCAGCCTTATTATGAAATAGCTGTGACCCCCCCCCCCCGTCCCTCCTGCCCTCCTCGACATACTAAGATGGCGAGCTGGCGCAGTCTCGCGAGATACCATGAAATTCCAGCAGCAAATCTGCAAGCGACCTCCCTCCCTCCTTCCTTCCATTGGGAAAGATCTGGTTCGAAAAACGCACACACACACACACACACACACACAGAGAAAAGAAAAAGGAGACGGACGCTGGAACTTAGTAACAGAAACAAAACGGCCGAAAACGCGCTTTTGGTTGAATTATTCGGCGTGAACGCGCAGCGCCGCTCTCCTGTTTTCGGGGCACGTTCCCGCAGGAGACGGACGGTTAGCCTACGGGATTTAAGCTGGTAGTAATGCAGGGGTGAACGGTAACCAGCGAAAAGGGCTCGTTTTAAACGGCTAGCTAGGGGGTTCGGGGTGGGGATTTTCGTGTCAGCTAGCTGGAATAGTGGCAAGCTTAAAAGTTAAAAGCAGCTAAACTATACTGGGGGGTTGTTTACATCTCCCGGCTCTTTTCGCGGCTACACACAGATGGGACCGTCCTGCTTGGGGGGGGGGCGTCGGAGCGGAGGGGTTAACTTTGGGTACAAATTAAAAAAGGAAAAAAAGTAGAAGGGATCGGCGTGCTGATTTTGTAGCAGGACGGTTACGGAGAGAGCGGCTAGCCGGGCAGCTAGCGAGTCACTTTGAACGCAGGCCATGGACTGAATAAGCCAGGGCTAGGGCTGCGGTTAGCTTGTTCTCCATAACCGGGCAATACGAGAGAGGAAACTGTGGGGAGATACTGTCAGGAGATAGGAGAAGCTGAAGATTGAGTGTTTTTTTTTTACCTGCTTAAATAGTCAAAGGATGTTGCTTGGATCATGCACTGGATCGTAAGGGCCCTGCTTCCAAGTGGATAAAGTGTTACGCAAATAAAGCGGCGAAGGTAGCTGGCTAACGAGGCTGTCCTCTGCGAGTGTAATTTGCGGTTATTCCAGTCATAAGTGACCCTGATCGGATCGGAAGGGGGGGAAAATGTCTGCGGCGAAGGAGAATCCCTGTAGGAAGTTTCAGGCGAACATTTTCAATAAGAGCAAATGCCAGAACTGCTTCAAGCCCCGGGAGCTACACCTCCTGACCGACCAAGACCTCAACCAGGTACAGTAAGTCCGCATCGGGGCGCCTCATTAACATTATGCTTTACGGTTTTTTTTTTGTCGTGTTTTTTTTTTTGGCTGATCCTCGTTAAATATTAATCGAGCGATCGGTGGTCCATAATATGGCTTCGTTAGAAGGGTTTCTCATGTTAGATCGTATAACCAGGACAGCTGTATGCGTTATTGCGTGTGTTTATAAAGAGTTGTGTAAAAGCGCTCGTATCAGGTGCGACACGCACACGTGGAGTTTGGGACTGTTCGTTCAGCAATTTCGTGATTTCATTCGGCATGTCGTGCTCTCAGATTTTCAGGGATTCTATTTTCGATTAAAAAAAATATTGTGTGTCATGTTACAGAATAGCTATTCTGTTGTTTTAGTGAGCAGCCTTGGTCAACTGTTTTGTTTGTTACACTGTTTTGATCGTCCCAAGCCTGTAGGTGAGCTAAACGTTCCCTCTAGTGTGGCTGTCCTACTTGGCTGCGTTACTGCCAGCGTACTGTACCTGCGTTACGTTTATATCCAGCCTTTCGCCTTGCTGTTTGGCTTTTAACATCCCACCACATCCACGCAATCTTTCTTTAAACACTGCTAAACGTTTATAGGTACTCTTAACTTTGTTGAAAATGTGCTTAATAAAATCCGCTTTTTGAGTATGCTTCTAAAGAAGCCCAATTGTAATGAAGTGCATATTACCGTTTGTGCCCATATAAATATGTACTCAGTTTTGGGTTCCAGGACACGCATTGGAAAATCCCGTTTGCACAAAGGAAGGTCATTTACAATAACTTTTCCCCTTTTCCTCATTTGTCCTATTACTGTTATTTTATGTCACATTTTACATTAAGAGAGACGAAAAATAAATTCAGCAGTAGGGCAGTTTTTTTCTTACATTTTTAAAATGACAACTGTTGACTAAATGGGCTAGTAAGAAAAAAGGGGGTGGGGTATGTTGCCCAGTTTTAAATACCAGTTCAATTATCAAGATGGTTAAAATTCAGTTCTGTCCTTTGAAAAGATCCTGAAATTCTCCAATAGCGAAAAATATTTCTAAACAAAGCTTTACAGACTAAACATTTAGTAACACTGCCTCTAAACTGAGGAACTCAAATGATTACACATTTTTAGGTTCATTATCTGCTTGCAAAAGCTCAGAGACGGGTATGTTTCAAAATGTTTTTCAGTTTTGAAACTACTGTGATAATGACAGACATGTTGACAGGTAATGTTAGTGCAGTAGAGGTAAAGCGCGCAAAAGAGACATTTGGGAGGACAGGAGTCCCAGCCCTTGGTTTTGAAACAAAACTTAAAACATGTAACTACAGTTATTTGTAATGGTGAGTGCATGTAGTGTGGAAATTGTCATGTTTTTCGAAGTGCTTGTGCTGAATGTTTGCATTAACATACTTTTTTCCAGACAAGAAACAGCAGGTCAGGACAGTCTTTTAAATGACTGGCAGAGAGACTTAACATGAGTACAAAATCAGTAAGCCTGCCACATCCTAGTAAGGCTTTGTTATATCCATGGCACTAAAATATTCAGGTAAAACAAAGCAGTACCTCACCATCATTTTCTAGTAAAAAAAAACCTAAACCTGCCAGCATGCCGTTGTACCTGAAACAAATATTGTTTTTCTCACCACACCATTTGTTCATTCTCTGAATAATTTATGGAAATTCACATTGCCAGCTTTGTTTTCTATTTACTTGGACATTACGGAGGTATATTATTATGGTAGGTATACCTTAATTATGCTGTATCACAGCCTAAAAAGTGAATTTCATTTGGTCTCTGGGATGTCAGTGCTTTTAAATTTGTGCTAGCACCCTGGTAAACGTTTTGACCATTGAATTTAAACTTTTTGTCACTCCCATATTGTATGATGGGGCAGCATTAATTGAGTGATGAAAGCTGTTGTCCATATGCTTAGACTAGGTCCTTCTGCAGTGTCATGGATGATGAACCAGGGTTTTGTCCTGCCTGGTAGGTCATGGCAGATAAGCAGCTGCTGTGAGCAGACCTGTGCAACTGGCTTTTTGTGCTCTAAAGAGGAAACCTTTCAGACCGCTTGTACCCTACTGCAGTTCTTTCTAATTGATCCCATTTGCTTAATCCAGATGGTTGTCTGAAGGATCCCTGAAAAAGGAGCCAGCGCCCTGCTTTAGAACACCCTGCTACGTCAGCAGCTTTCTGAACGCGTGTACAGAGGCCTGTGTGTGATTAACACAAGTTAACCCTTATGAGGCTCAACAACACAATCATCTACTGACTTGCCTAATGCCCTGATCCTGTAATACTAATAGATGCATGCTTATTAGGGCTGTCACTATCGATTATGTCAGTATTCCAGTAATCTACCGATTTAATCTGATGATTCATCGAGTAATCGCTTATTATATTATATTATATACGTCGCATTTGGCGTGAGGCAGGAACCAGTTAATTTAAAGCTGCATGTTTCTGGACAGTGGAAGGAAACCGAAGACTGTCAAATAGCCACGCCCACACGGGGTAAACACGCAAACTCCACACGCACAAAGTGGAGGTGTGCAGTGACACTACCCAGTGCACCACTGTGTCACCCTAACTGGCTTGTACAGTGTGCAATGTTAATATTGATATGGCATTTCATGCACATTCAGTTGTGACATTGCAAGGACCACAATAGTCTGCTGGGTTCAAACAGTCAATACGCTGCGTTAAAACATTTTTGGTCAGTCAAGGGAAAGAAAATTTAGCAAGCTTTGCAATTCTAATGATGATTCCCTTTTATAATTATATAGTATATGTAAGAAAAAAAAAAGTCTAGAGTTTACTGCTTTTGCATGAGCTCTGCATGCACTCTCTGAGACTATCAT
Source organism: Mormyrus iriodes (assembly GCA_011763525.2). Lineage (NCBI taxonomy): Eukaryota > Metazoa > Chordata > Actinopteri > Osteoglossiformes > Mormyridae > Mormyrus > Mormyrus iriodes. Next base: position 17,214,556 of record JAAGVU020000092.1, on the reverse strand, counting down.
AATCATTCTCGTCCTTGCTGTTTGAATCACTTAGAGACCGTGCGGCGTGTTAGTGAGAAATTAAACAAAACGAGCAAAGAGGAGAAAAGCAAACTATAACTGGTGATGAAAAGACATTCGTCTTTTGCTGTATGGAAATATTTTGTATTTGATAGACAATATTCAGCAAAGGCAAGTGACAACTAACAATACCGCCAACTTGACACTGTTGATTAGTTATATTTGGCTTTATATATGTATAATATAAGTATATATAAATAAGTAAAAGAACTTCTTAAATATCGCAAAAACTTAAAATATTGTTCAACCGTACTAAAAAACACAACACGTTCACAACAAAAATTATTAATATTATATGGTTAACGTGTACCTTACCGGCTAAGCAACAGAGTTAACATTTGTTTTAGTATCGATGATTTTGACATAGAGGAATTGTAGAAAGTAAATTTAAGCAAAATGATTTAAAGTCAAAGAAATGAGAACTACAGGCTAGGCTACTAAATGGCACATATCTATGGCTAACCTCGCATTACTTAGTGAGTCTGTCACACCTGGATATCGTATTTAATATGTATTTATACTGTATTTATACACCATATTATATTTATGGCGTAAGAAATGTCTGCAAAGTTGTTAATTGTACTGTGAAGTGAAAATTTAAGAAAAGCCATTGTCCACAAATTGCAATTGAGATGGTTTGCAAGGTGGAACCCTTTAAAAAGAACTTCATATGAGTTTTCAATGTACATTTGTCTTAACTCACTAAAGTAAGATATTAACTAGGTTTAGGAACACCAGTAAGACTAACTACCCTGGTAATTCAGGATGAAGTAGCATAGAGCTTAGTGAAACTTATGGCACACTGACAGACTTCCATGCTCTGCGGTTAATTATGTGTTCTGATGGTTGAAAGCCTTAAAACCATGCTGCGCAAAGTTCCAGCTACTTAAATATAATCCAGGCAAAACAATTAGTCATTTTGTGTTTAGCTTTAGAAAACATATCTGTCCATTTCCAATCTAACAAGTGTCATTACAGGATGTTTGTTTGTGAAATTCCCTAAATTAGTCAATTTTTTGAACCGTAACCGTATTCAGTTGTGTTTTAATAGCTCAGATTATGTTCAGACAGCATTTTTCCATTTGCTTTTTAAAGAGATGTAATTAAAGTATCAATAAAGAAAAAATATGGGAGTGTTTCTTCTAGAAAAACAGCGCATGGAACCATTTATTAGAAGTTTGGATTATTTCTAGTATAATTTAGTAATCAGTTGCTTTGATGTAATTTCCCATTTGTCTCAATTTTAGATTTCTTTTTTTCATGTTACACATTTAGATTTTCTTTTATTTCAGAGTTTGTGTGTTTGTATGTGTGTGCATACGTTTCTGCATAGGAATGCATTTGATAATTATAGTATAGGTAATAATAGACCGAACGAAGCTTTCTTATGGTATTCTTAATCTACATCTTGATCATAAGAAAACCCTCTTTACTTACATTCCAGAAGGAGGTAAAACAGGTTTTAAATATGGAACTGCTTTTCACAGTATGGGGTACGCATGGGTTAAGTCAGGTTTACCTGACTTGAGAACATCTGTGTAGAATGATGACGTTTCTGTGAGCTGTGAAATTGATGTGCTTTGGTTCTGTTCAGCTTTATTATGTAATCAGTTAGTATTTGTTGATTATGCCTTCAAGTATGGGGTTTGCTAATAACTACCTGTCAGTTGCTGATTTCAAGATGATTCCATGGGAAAAAAAATCAGTCTGTGCGTCATTCCAATGAATGAATAGTTGCGTTGATCGGCTTCCTGCAACGGAATTTCAACGTTGACGATGCTGTTTACTCCTCTTCCATGAAGAGTGTGTTTGGTGCACTTGTGTGTCAGTCGTGGGAGGACAGGTCATAGCCCTCCTGAAATAAGAAGTGTATGAAACTAAAACTAGCTTCATAGTGAGTGTTTCATGCTAAGTTTAGGACTTTGTGACTGTCTGCATGGGTACTGTATATCAGTTTTAAATAGCTAATCCTCAAAATAGCTATGAAATAAAAATTGTCAAAGGAGTGGCAGTTTCTATTAGTATCAGGCTAATTGTTAAATATGTAAACGCAATGATTCGGTATGATTATACAGTAGTAATAATACTTTTATTTTATACTTTTCTCGTATTCAAGTCAGGACTGAGGCACTGCCAGATAACTGATTTTTTCAGATAGTTGAATGTCACTCTTGGAAAAACACTGGATTGTAACACTTTTATACACACTAATGCTTATTGTACTGTTATTTTAACATGCTGCAATGACACTGCTGTAATCCGACTTCTAAAGCATGCCGCACTGTAGGAATGTGTAGGAACTGACAGGTATTGCGTAATGTTTTTCTTTATTTTGAGTTAGTCACATGTAAATGTTTAATAGAACTGTCATTACTTATTATGAATTTTTAATTTTTATCCTTATGTTTTAGATTTTTGCCAGTTAAGTCAGATATGAGAGCTTTTACTCTATGTAATAGTACTTCTAAATCTAAAAGCAGAAGCCACTTGGCTGAATGACAAACCTTACAAGATTTCTTCTGAAGTTTAAATTGATGGTTCTTTCATCCTACGTTATTCAGCATCAGCTGTCAAATGTGAAAAGCAGATCAGAGAGAACCTAAATATCAGACTGGTTTTTCTTCTCTGCAGGCATAAGCATTTACATTTTAAAAATGAGGTAAAATTTAGAGCAATAACCTTGAAGTATTCATAACATTTCATATCATTTTGCTCAAGCTTCTGCAATTCTGCGCAGTAGGAAGTCACAGCTCATGATGCCAGTGAAGTGCTGGACATTTGGTTTCCCTCACAAATATTTCTTGGGATTGAGGTGTGGTAACTGGAGATGGGGGTGATGTAACTGGAGGTCAGGGTTGTGGAACTCCGTCATCATGCTTGTCAAGCTGTTTGGTGCTTGGTTAAAGTCTTCAGCTTAGGCTGTGGGTGCCTCTCTTGGATGGTAGCAGTGAAACAGCCTCTCACCTCTAATGGGATGGGCTGCCTGCAGTCATGTAAGGTGAATGTTCCATCGAGGAATGATTTTCACATTGTTTTTTTGTTCTTTGGAACACTTAGCCAAAGCCAACAGTCCTTCCTGATCGCCTCACAAACACCTTGCCTCTTCATGATCTCTTACCTCGTCCTCCTCCAGTTTCTCTTGTGGCGTTTGAAGATGCTGGTGAGAGGCTGCTAGCCGGAGAATGTAAATTGTATATAATAAAAGGATTTCCAGGTTTTCCTTCTGTTGTTTTTAATTCTGTACTAGATATGGGTAGATGTTTGCATTTCTTTTATTTTCTTAACATCATTGACAGGTTGCAAAAAAATACTATAAATACTTTCAATTGGTAGTAATCCACTGGCTGGTGAAATAAATTGCATTTTTGACTATTGGTAAAAGCATGATGAGTGTCAAACTCCTCTGTGTTAAAGAGCATTACCTCCCGATTAATAAATGCATATCAAAGATTTGCACACCTCAACTAGACCTGCTGCTATTTGCTCTCCAAGTACTTACACATATTCTTACTGTTTTGACAAACTAATGAAGTTTTCATTTGCGCGTGATAGGGATTTCAGACACCTAAGTAGAGTAGTCTATGTCAACCGCAGATATAGATATACACCTGTCAGATTGTGGGTCTTGTCAGCACATACTAGTCGCTTTGTACGTAGTTTTGCACAATTTTGACAGCGCTTGCTGATCTTCGGTTATGCCTGAAAAGCTTAGAGGGTCTGCACAACAGTGGTAATGCTCATGCCCGTCTGCTGCAGTTGTGTTCCTGGAAGCAGACACAAGACACTTAGCCACATCTCCTGAGCTGCCTGAGCAGGGCTCATTTCCTTCATCTAGACGGCTGAAGAGTCTCTGCCTTTTTGAAAGCGAGTGCTATGGTGGCCTCCGCAGTCTTTGTGCGCAGGCCCACGCAGCTGGCAGGGAATCTGTACTTCCAGGTCCCTCTGGGAATGACTCACACAGGCTGACAAAGACCATTTGTTAACTGCCTTTTGCATCTCCAGTGATAAGGGCTGTTTGAGGGCTTGCCATTTGTTGGAAACTCTTAGATTACTCTTCGGAGAGTCCCCATCAACATTTCACCTTTAAAAGACACACATTTTAGATAAATATTGCCTTTAAACTTTAGTTCAGCAAAAGCAATTTGATTTATTTCCAAGAAAGAAACGATTCTGGGATGATTTGATGACTTGCAGGGTCAAAGAACTGTCAGGACAGCCTTTCTGAATGCGGTCAAATGGAGCCAAATGAGAAGACCATATTAATTTTGATCCTCAGTATAGAGTTTGATCCTTCGTTTTTGTGTGTTTTGCACATTTAGGAAGTGCTTCTGTGTTAATTTTGCCATAATCGATTCCTTTAAGACCAATAAAGCAAGCTTTAAACATGGTTAATTGAACTTGCAAAATATTGACTTGCAAGGTGGGAAAGGTCTTTTTTTTTTCTTATTGAAATGGGTATTGAAGCATGGTTGCTGCACACACTATGTTCTTCTGCCATAGAATGTTGTTTCAGGGCTTTCTAAGACTGGCAAGGCACTTAATTGCAAACACAATACAAAAACCAACAAAATGAGTAAAATTGTCTGGTTTAAAGAAATTACATTCAAACAAACTTTGTGTAGTGGAAAAAAACTTCTGTTTCTCCATTCTTCATGACTGCTTTTAAAAGACAAAATGCAGCCTGGTAGAAAGCAGCGAGTCGCTTTAATGGGAAAACGTGCAGTGAAATGAAAGACCTAAAGCTTTGGTTAGGCCTGGACCACGATGTGGTTTGCCTTTAAGTAATTAAAGTGAGCGTTTCAGTTTTGTATCGCTGTCTGCAACTGTTCAGCAGTGTACATAAAGAATTCATACTCTTGTTTGTCATCAGGCGGTAGAATGATGACTGCCCCGCGGTTGCATTTAATCAGGACCTAAGGGCAATTACAGGAGCCAGTATTTGGCTTTTCCCCTTCATATAATTTCGCAACACTTAACAGATGGCATAATGCGACCGATATTCATCAATAAACTTTGTGTGCGGCTCTCTGAGATAGAGGTCGGAGGTGACATTTCTCAGTCTCAGGTGCCCGAGGCCACGGCCAGTACAGCGGTCGTATTGTTGCAGCTTACTAAGTCTCTTCAGTGCACTTCATGTACAACTGTAAACAATCCCTTCCGCCATTAATACAAAGTCTCTACCATGGGGCTGTAGCTCTGCCTCTTGAGAGCTAGTCAAGCTGCTCTGTGGGGGATGTGGGAGAAAGGGGGAGGGGGCATAGACATTTGGGGAGGGGGGGTGTAGGAGGGGTTGTGAAGGGAAGCGCGGTTTGGGGAAACTGCAGAGTTTTTTCCCAGGGCCCGCTCCGGGCTCTTTAATTCCATTTGGGGGAGTGTGGGTGGGGGTTCCCACATAGGCCCGGGTCATAAAGTGCATCCAGCGGTGGAGTGGACGCTGGGATCAGGGGGCCTTCTGGGACCAGCTCGCACCCGGAGACCCTAGCCTGGGAGGAAACTCAAAGTTAAGCCTCGCTCTTATGGGACGGGCAGTAAGGGTTATGGGTGAAGCTCCAGAGAGGAAGTGAGCCTACAATGTGTGGAGGAAGAGCAAAGGCATGTGCCTGTGCTCTCCCTCTGCCTCTGCAATGCAGCCACAGTGGGACCGCTCTCATTTCTGGACTATAATTAAAAGACAATCATGCTGTTACGCATCTATCCATAACTTTACACACTTATTTGTGTTTCTGCTGATGTAACTGTCTCTGGCACATAATGCGCTCAATTAGGGATGTGACTTTGGATTAAGTGCACAAATATTTTTAGGGAGTATCTAATAAATGCTTTTGCCAGGGAGTATGACTAAAATGAAAAAGGGTGCAGTGGTCTAAGCGTCTCTTGTATGTAAACGCTGCCTTTCACCATCCTCGTTACGGTAAAGTTGCTGGACTTTGTGGTTGCAGATTTATTTTATTCTCAAAAAAAGGTCCAAAAGGGCAAAACAGTCTAGTTTGTTATGTGCAAGTCTGAACAAGAACGAGTTGGATTTATGGTTAACTTGCAGAAGCTTGGAAACAATACAGAGTAATTATTGCTTGTGACACAAATCATCTTTTGACAGTCTTTCTGAAAGGAGTCTTCAGGAAGGGCTGATTGTTTTGGGGGTGTGACTTCCCTAGCTGCATGCTAATGTTCCTGTTTAGCCTGAGAGACGTTCTCGTCTGCTGTATTGCCCTGGGGCGTTTATTGTGGACTGCCCGCTGACGCCGATACTCTGAGAATGTGTTTGAAAGACTCCTGTAAATTGTAGGGTTTATTTACAGTGGAAATGATTGCTCTTTTGTCTTTTGGGTTGCTCAGTATTTTTATAATCCCAAGAATAATTAACCAATTGTCTGGTTTTGTGAATGTTTTAAGTTGCTTTTTCAGACAAGACTGACCTTTGGTCACGTGACATTTTCCCTTTACAAAACAGAGCATTAATCATGATGGGCTTTGTTGGATAGTACTGGGAAATCATGACTGTTTGTTTGTTTGTTATTGGTTAAGGTACTAGCCCCATCCCATCCACATGTGGACCATAAGCATGGCTTATTTCCCTCCCCCCACCTCAGCCCCCATCCTGATCCTTGTAATGATTATCTAAATTCCTTTTTTGCAGGCCAAACCAATTTATGGCGGCTGGCTCTGTTTGGCCCCAGAGGGGACAGACTTTGATAACCCGATGCAGAGATCCAGGGTAAGTGAATGGCTGCATTTTGGCCACTTTCATTTTGTACCCAATTTTTTTTACACGCTTACAATGAAAAATGTAATAAATGTAGTGAGTATTTTACAAAAAATAATCAGTTCAGTTGTTCATTATTTACTTATTTAAGCAGCGTGATTTCGTGTTCATTTACACCAGAGTTAATGATCAAATTAGCATCTGTAGTCCTTCATCAGCCCTTACAAGAACGACAGCATTAGACGACACAGATTGTGTAGCAACTAAGTGTGATACTGTACAGAAATCAGGTTTGTTGTGTACATAGATTTCCCTTTTTCAGGGGATTTATCGCTATGACAGATTATTCTTGTGGCAAAGTTAGATTCTCTACCTTGAAGAGTGTGACTTAGTCATGTGGGCCTTTACTTGTATCATGTGCTCCCCTGTTGAGCGGCACTGAACCTGTCTCTAGATGAGAAGTTGTTGCATCACTTTTGCGAGTTTAACCTGTCTCTAGGCGTTAGACGCGCAGCGAACTGTTTATTTGAGGCTGATGACAAACGCATCGTTGGCTCGTTGCAGAAATGGCAGCGGAGGTTCTTTGTCCTCTACGAACACGGCTGTCTGCGATTCGCTTTGGACGAATCGGTAAGTAGCCCACTCCCAAAACCTGGTGCCGTTCCAAGTTGCACGTTCCCATTTTCCCTTGTTGGTCCAGCCCCTTTAAAGCTGAAATTGCTCTAGGTTTATTATTTTATTTTTTTCTCTTCCATGTTTTAGGGTATTGTTCTAGGCCTTTGGTCTAGGCCTTTCAGTTCAAAGGAGCAGCAATTAATGGCAGAGTAATGACGCAGGAAGTTAGTCCGTATGTAAACATTACATTTAGATTTAGTGGCTCATACTGTTCTGGAAAAATGTGTTCGCTATGCTTGTGTACTTAAGGGCTGATATCCTTATTGGAAAACATGGCTTTTTTAGGTAGTAAGTTCATTTAAAGGGCTGTCTGACTTTAGCTCTGTCCTCCCGAAGATAAAATGATTTGTCAATAATTCTAAAGGAAGAAGAAAGGTCAGATGCCTGCTGTATCAGTGGGTATGGTAACCTTTTAAAAAGGATTTCTTCCGGAAGAGCAAGGACCTGCCAGCTTCTTATCTTCTGATCAGTTCAAACAGCCGCACCTGCATGATTAATTTGTATATGAGCAGCCAGGAAAGTGAAAGGGGCCTTTGCGGTGGCAAGAGTTGTAAGTGTGAAGCTCTTAGCCCTGGAAGGTTCTCTGGCCTCCTTACGGAGATGCGATACAGGGTGCCGAATTAGGGGCTTGATCCGTTTAAGATTAACTCGTCTGCTTGTAAATGCATGGCAGCACCTGGGCTGAGCCCGTGTCACAGGGGCCAAGCGGCTGCTACCCTGATGTCAGAATGCGCCGGGTCGCTGGCAACGCCCTCCCATGTCCTCCGCGCGTTAGCAAAGCACTGTGGGCTTCCGTTCATATAAACAACCATGTGATACGTGCGCCTTCAGTCGGTTTAGTACTTTTCCTTTCACTGAAAGGGGTGCACAAATACTGACAGCTGCATTGTCTTTAATGTCTTTTATCCATCTGTTCCAAGAAAGAAAGCATGGAAATTAGGTCAGTGAATTGGTTCCTTTGTGCACCGGGAAATAAGAACTCATGCACGTCTGACTGAGAAAATGCATCTCAGAATTTGGATGCCTGGCCATGATGGGCCATGTATCAACTGAGATTATTTATTTTCTTTTGTGACTTCTTGAAGCATAATTTATGTAGCTTAGTTGCCAGTAAAAAGTTTCAACAGAAGCTGGTTTTTATTTATTCAAGATTGTGCATATAGGGAGATATGCATTTGGTTCCCTTTGGACATTTATAGCCAGCCTGGCCCTGTCCTCCCTGTTCTGGTTACCTAAGCAAAATCTGTTATGAAATTGTATGTGTTTTTGGATAGCTTTGGACCAGTTTTTCCACATAAAGGGATAATACATACTTCAGGCTGTTAATTTTTAGGAGGAGGTTTTTATAAATAATACCATTTGCATCTTCTGAACACCACTTTTGACCATGGGTGATTAACAGCATGCTTGTAGTGAATGTTTAGATGGGTGCCCATGTTACATCTGTGTTGTGGAATTGCTTTTATAAGTCTCCTCGAGAATTACATCTGCTCTGAGCCTTTCCTGGCCAGATATTCCGGCTAGAGGATGTAGTTGTGGGTTTTTTCTTTTTCAACTGCTGCTGGTTTTTTACAAGTTTTGGAAAGGGTAAGAAGTAGGGTGCTTGTGAGTGCCGTAGCTCATTTAACAGAGCTGCATTCTTGTGACTGGCCCAGAGAGATGCTTCCCCCCCAGCAGAGACTGAAGTTTGCTGGTTTCTTCCAGATCCGCGATTGGGGAGGCATTTCGACGCTGGTATGCTGTGCCCGGTTGGGTCAGGGTTGTGACCTTGATACATGGCACCCAGAACCATGGGGAGCATTATCATAACCGTGTATTAACTCCCCCAGCACCTGACCGAATTGTGCTCAATTAGGACGGAGAGCATGGTGCGAGGATCCGGCTGACGTCAGCCATTGTTTACCAGGCCTGAGGAAGCAATTAGTGTCTCCAGGTAGGTTAAAGGTATACAAGTGACGTGACAGGGTTTGGGAGTCCTCCTCACGATTGCTTGTTTCCATTTATGCTGCCCTTTGCTGCTTTTAGATTAAATAGGCTGATATATTACGATATTCTTATAAAGGCAGCAGAAGGACTAGTTGTGAACTGCTGCTCGGAGGCGGGAAAGATGGAAAGGGGGTATTTTAGCCATCAGACAGAGATGCCCTGGACGTAGAGTCAGAGTCTGGACTTAGCTCAGCATTCCTGCGATATGTCCATATTTGGTGAACAGCAGAAGGCTCACGGTGGCTGCTCTTTACGCTCTGAGAACATTAGCCCCCCAGAAAACCACACGGCGATTCGAAAAATGCCGGAGATTTACATTCCACGGGCCGTCTGCCGTCGGATACGTTTCTGTGAGCCGAACGGGATTATATAAAATGAAAGGGCCCGTAGTTCAAAGCCGCAAAGAAGGCAGGGGAACAGCAGTTTACGCATTAAGAGAGCCGTCGTGTCCGCTCCCCATCTGTCGTGCTGATGTGCCTCAGACCCCGGCGTGCTAACAGGTCTGCCGCGTGCAGCATTCCCGCTGCCCGCCTGCCCACCACGTGTTCACCGTGTCGCTTTATGACTAACAGGGATTTGTTTGAAAGGCTGAGCTCAGTTGGGTGGCACTGGAGGAAAGGGGTAGAGGAAATGCTGATAGCCATCACTGATTGTCAGGGCCATTTTGTTTGTAAGCCCCACGTGTCAAGGCACACTGGGAAGGGGGTGAGTCAGGAAAAAAAAATATGTAAAATATAAGCATTCTATGTGTCCGTTATATATGGTTCTCAGGTGTGCCATGGGTGTGTTCTTCTGATCACAGGGCAGGGTTCAGGTTGCTGCTCAGTCGACATTTTTGATAGTTAAGTGCTGCCAATCTAAATCCCGCACTGGTTTCCTGGTAACGTGACCTTGACAGACAGCTGTTTGTGAAGTAATTATGGTTAATTGTGACTTATTTCTGTTTTCAGAGCTGTCATAGAAATTGATGGTCTTACATGACAATTGATTATTTAATAAATGTTAAATATTACATAAACTGACATTGATGTACTAATAATCCTGATGCTATGTCAATATGAAATGAAAATCAAGGAACTGAGAATTAATAAAGTTGAGGGGTTTAGACTTGTTCAGCCATTTTTCTGTATATGAGAACATCAGCACCTCATTCTGTCTGTAGACCCTGGATTGTCTTCCACTATTTAATGATGGATTCTGTTTAAGTCAGTGTTAAATGTGCTTGTTCATCAGTGAAATCTGAAAGCCAGTGTGTTCAATTGCTGTGCTGGAAGGTAAAATTTGTTCAACAAATGCAGTGTTAATGAGATGATTGTGAGCTCAAGGAGCAGCTGCAGATGAAATGTTAGGTTGACAGTTGTTTTTTAATATATTTTTTTAATTAACCTTGACAAGTTCAAGTAATGTCACGAAGACGCATCTCAAGCCTGTCAGTTGAAGCTCCTAATTATGCAATAGTGCAGTAGTCCCTGAGGGGTAACACTGAGATCAGAACACTTTTTAAGTCATCTTATCTTCGGGCTGTTAACCCTGACCTCTCACGGACGTTTGATTGTACATGACAGGTCCCGAAGAGCGGTGAACCCCATATCAAAGGTTTCTTCCACTGTTCTTATTTCAATGAAATTTGTTTCAACTCAGGCTTGACCCTGAGCAAGTAAAAACTATTAAACTGTTGAATTTGAATGTCTAGATTTTTTTTTGTTTTATAGGAAAATATATGCAAAATTTGAAGATTTTCTAATCAGTGATTAATTGTATTGTGATTATATATAAAAAACGCAATAGGTGCAGAATGTACTCTACAGTAAGTAATTTTGCTGAGGGCAGTGTGCCTTGATCATGTTCACAGTTAATATTGAAGTGTGCTTTTCATGTAAAATGTGTTAATGATTTGCAGTGACAGCGTTTGAATTTGCTGGGTGATCTGTGGTAGTGGGCGGTAGTCTTGTACATTAAAGGTGGGTGACTGCCACCGTGAATGTTCGTAGACACTGTCATTTGCCAATTTTGGAAACGATTTGTCACTGTAGGAAAGGTGCGTTTGAATGGAAGCAGAAACCGAAGATCTGAGTACTAAAATTAACCTATAATAGAAAGCAGAAGTGTTTAGTCTGGCCAGAGATGACCAGTGGAAACCAGTAAGAAAAGACGCAGTCAGTGTGAGGCATCTGTAACTCGTATTAGCAATATCCTCAGCAAATGCAAATCTCTAATCATGCATATATACGCAAGAAACTACAGGAGCAGGATTCAACTTTACCAGATTACCACATCTAAAGATACACATGATGATATATCATTGAGGATAAAATTAGACCACTTCATTATTAAGGGGCTTTGTAGTAGTAGCATCTGCCCTCATTTGGTGTCTTTCAATTTCTTTGTGGACTAACACAAAAAATAAGTTTAATTAACAAGTTTAAAGGACTTGTCTTTCTAATCAAGTTCTGTATGTGTCATTTTGAAGCCCAGCTGTGAGTCGGCACAGCAGTAGAAGGTATAATGCAGTTAACAATGCAACACAGTTCCACGTGGCTACATCTGGCAGAAAAAAAAGTCCCCAGGTCGTCACCCGTAAAGTGTGATGGTATTTTTTTTTAAGGTTTGCATACTTTAATTTAAAAACCAGTGCCTATATGCCTGTTTGAGAATTCCTGTTATTAATTATCTCTGGTATAAATGACTGATTATAAAAGGCCTTACAATGCACGGATAAGGAATATGATTTTACTGATAGCTGTTAAGTCTATAATATGAATGGTAAGAATGGCAATAACTTGGCATTTGAAGAGCTTGATGTCACCTCCGCTTGTGGTTTGTTTACAAGCTCACTGAGCATGACAGAAGGGCAGATGCACAAGCCTTAGTTCAGACAGGCTGGTCATCTTATTTAATTTAAGGTACTTTATAAATGCTTTGTGCTATTCAAATAAAACGCACTGAAACTGTGCAATTGGATACTTGTTAATGAGATCACCCACATAAATGCATTTCTGCATTAATATTTTAAACCTGAACGAGCCATTTCAGGCGAGTGAGCTAATCCAGTTTCTGAATTTCTGCCGTTTATGAATGACACAGTAATTGCCATATTTGGCATGCCCATAGTTTAATAAGCGACACTGACGAGATCACCATAAAAGGCATCAGGAAAGAGCACCTGTTTTATATCCAGCGGCTGCCCGATAACGGTGGAGGAAAAATCGGCCCTGTGCTGGAGAAGTTCCTGCACAGTGCGTGAGAGTGTGAAATAAGGGAAAGAGTGTGAAAGAGTGTATGGCTTCATAATGCACCTGCTGCATTCAGTTTGTGGGGAATGTGTGTGCTGTGCTGTGATTGGTCGTCATTTATAGAACATTACTCTTAATGAAAATGGAGCATGTGATGAGATTTGTGCTTGTTATGATGTGCTGGTGGCTTTTTATGGTTTTAATTGTTTTTTAATTTCTCAATGCTGGTTTAATCTGTCACTCTTGCAGACTTACAAAAGTGGCTTGAGTCTGGCTCTCTGCCTCTGTGTCCCCTTTTGGTCAGCAAGGCATAAACCGAATGATTTTCCTGGTTGCCAGGCGAAATTGTTTGGTAACCACGCAGAAATCTTTCAGTAGAATTGGACTGAAACAGAGTTACAGAGCAGTTTAGTGCTTGTGAAATACCAAGAGGGCTTTTTCTTCTTCTCAATTTTAAAGGGGAAATCTACTGAAATTGAATTTTTGTATCTCATGTTTACTTTGGAAGGGATGTGCCTATTAAGAGTCCTTTGGGAAGAAAAAACCTTAGAATGCCCTCTGACTGATTTGTTTGTTGGAGCTTTAAAAGACCGCTTCACACACGCATCACAAATATGCAGCCCTCTCTTAACTTTTGTTGTGTGCATTTTCCCCCCTTTTGTTGTTTGAGATAAATGTTTTTCTTCTTTGTCACGGAGGTTCACTTGGTTTAAGCACAGGAAACAAATTCTCGAAACCAGTGCCATATCAGTTCAGAAGTTCTCTTTCGCTTAATCTGTAGTGAGAATCTTTACCAGTTTAGTATCAGAATTAATAAAATAAAATTTCCAGTTGCATACATCCCAAGAGCGTGTAATATCATTTTCTCAGGATATTTTGGAAATGAGCATAGTATCATTTGCTTGGAATTCCTCCATTTCCTGCCTTTTTTGTAACCTAATTTATACTAAAAAGTGTTTCTCTTATAAAGAAAAATATTGTGGTAAAATCTCAGTGGGTAAATTGGCAGATTTACATTAAAAACTATATTCCGAGCCAATTTGCAACTTAAATGTAGCATTTGCTGCTTTGCTGTTTGCACATTTTATTAACCATCCGATTCAGCTCACTGAATTTAACGTTGGAATCTGGGATATACCACAATTGGAGTTATGGTTGTCACTGCTAGTTAACAAAAGACACAAGTAACAGTTTCTATTTGTATAACATTCTGTCCAGTACACATGTTACCTGCACCCTATAATGATGACCAAACTACAATCAAGTTAAATAAGGGTTTATTTTTAACTGGCTAAATAAAGGTTTCCCTTCTCACAATTCTGGGCGCACCTCTTGAGTTTCCTGACCTTAATGAGCTTGCCGAAGAGAAGCTGGTAGCTTCCACGAGGTCATCCATCCCTGTATCGCGGCAGAGGGCCGCAGCCAGTGGCGTGGAGCCAAGTCATGCTCGACCCTATTGTCCGCTGTAAACAAAACCGAGAGACACACTCCTTTTTCGAGTACCACGGCCCCCTGCCCAAAGTGCGCTTTCTCCCTAACGTTTCCTGTGCCGTGTATGCGTTTGTCTTCCTTGGCTGCTATTCCTCTGACTTTAAATAGTCTGCTTTCGCGACACACTTTCGTAATGTCGGAGTTTGAGCAATGTTCTTCGAATGCAGCACTCGAACAGCCAACGTGGGAAGGCGTCTCGTTGGCCAGGAGCGCCTGCTGATTACAGAGCCGTCAGGCCTACCTCTTCTCTCTTAATTTGTTTTGGAAATTGGAGTGATGAGATTTCAAATGGCTCTTTGGTATCGGTGCGGAGCATAATTACGTGCGTCTTTTCATCTGCCATTTAATCATGGGCAACAGGAGAGTTTTTTGTGACTGAAAGGAGGCTGCAACCTCCTCAGGGCGCGACTGTGATGAATGCGCTTCTGCTTTTTAGAACTCAGGCATTTGGTGGATTCGGAGAAAGCGGTAATTTTGCTCCAGCAGACAGCCTGATATTGAATGGGATTCTTGAATGTGGAAATTGCAATGTCATACACAACAAATATTTTTTATTTATTCAGTAGAATTTTTTTTCTTCACTGCTGTATATCATGGGTTTGCTCTATGACATACCAGCAAATAACAATATTATGTTATCCTTATCTCTCTGTGACACACGTTTATACTGCAGAAGCCCTGTAACCATCCCTTGTGTTTATCTCATCACCCCCATCTTCTGGTGGCCCCATATCAAAGCCGTTTGACTCGTATTCCACCACCAGCAGTCTCCAGGTTGCGCAGTACCCCCAGGTCACCCGAGCTTCTGTCTCCCCAGCCAAGCACCTTACCCCAAGGAACTGTGAACATGAACCAGTGCATAGACGTGATCGACGCCGAGGCCAAGACAGGCCAAAAGAACGCCCTGTGCATCATCACTCCGGAGCAGGAGTACTTCATCCGCGGGGAGAACAAAGAGATCATTAACGGGTATGGCCAGATCCCCAGCGATGGGACACTGCGGCGCACATGTCTGAGGGCCGTGCTGTTTACATCACGCCGGCTGAGCGAACGCTTGCCGATTCTCTGCCAGCTACGCGATCTGTCAGCTGTTAGGGCTCGAAATGCTTTCAGATGTTGCAGCACAGCTGTAGTGGCTGTGGGGGGGGCTCGTGGGATTGGGGTAGGGGTCTTCAGGCTGCTTTCACTCAGGCTTGTTTGTACGTCCAGCCCTCCCGCTTTGGTTCAGGGGACTGTCCGCTGTCTTCTCACCAGGTGGAGTGAGCAGCTGGCAGTGTATCCGAGGACAAACAAGCAGAACCAGAAGAAGAAACGCAAAGTGGAACCCACAACTTCCCAGGTTAATTCCTGTCACGTCATCGTCATCATTTCAGTGAAACTTTTTCCCTAATTATTAGTATCAGCAGTTATCATGGGGTGCTGTGTGGCTCTCTGGGTTAGGCTTCTATGCTCGTAATCAGAAGGGTGCCTATTCAAATCCTGTGGGGAGGAGACTGGTGCCACCATTGGCCCACTGAGGCCAATGGCCCTGAACTCCAAATACTGGGACACTGGTTGACTCTGTGCTCTGATTCTAAAACTTGGTTTCATCTGTATATACATCTGTTGTATGGAGAGCAAGATGGGATAAATGAAAGTGACCTAATTTTCCAATGAGGGTGACTAAAGTATCGCTTCCATTTCCTCGTTTCCCAGTAATTATGTAAATTCTATAGAGTCATAATAGTCTTAAACATTCTTTCTGATTACTTTCTGAAACTCCTCCAGTTTAATGTGACAGCTGACAGCTGGTGGTATATGGTTCAGATAGTCTTGTCTTAGTCGTGCTGAGTCCATTAAATGCAGCATGCTGTTCCATTTCAGGAGCCTGGCCCTGCGAAGGTGCCTGTTACGGGTTTGGGAATCCCAGAGGCTGAGAAGGTTCCAGATTCCAGGTCCATCATATGGCAGGAAGAACTGCACAGCAGGGAGGCGGAAGCAGGTCAGGTCTGGGCCCCGGCGGACGTCGCTCCCCTCAGCTCTCCGTCGGCCCACGCAGGTATAGAGGAAGCTGCACCGCCGTTGTGCACTTTTAAGTCCAACCGGCTGGCTTCCCCTTCCTGTTAAGTAGCCACTAGCTGTGTTTACTGCAGGTGGTGCAGTAACAGCTAAGCATGGCTTTAGAATAATATTTAGGGGCGCAGTGTCTCGGACACATAGAAAACAAGAAGCTTGAATGTTTGGATTTCCTGTTCGATTTATCTCCTCATTTCTTTTTCGCCGCTGTATTGTTTGTGTTACAATAAACTCATGCTGAGTTTTATTGTTTGCTAGCCAATCTTATTCTGAACCAGGCTTTAGGTGACGCGGGAAGAAGACAGAGCTGAACGATTATTTGTTATGTTTGTACTTGATTGAAGGAAGGTTTTCAAAAGTTGGATATATTGTTTACAATTTAGCGTTCGTTATCCACCTAAGCTTAGCACAGTCATCCTTTTCGCACGGGATTCTGTACTGCACTGTAGAAATTCAGGTGAAATTCTTAACCAAATCTGAGTCAGGAGTTGGCCTTCGAAAACGTACTGCTGAGTGCTGCCCCTGTCTCTGAAAAGCAAGTGTCACAAGTACCAAAAGCGGCTCAGTTTTGTTATGCTAGATCAGTTTCTGAAATTCAGTTTGTTTCCATAACATAAAAGAGAATTTTAACTCTTCTACCTTCTTTTTTTCCCCCCATAAAAAGGGTGTTCCCTCAAACACAAACAGCGTTTTGTTCCAGCCGCTCTGTTGATTCCACGGTTGAGGATTGATGGTTATAAAAAACCCGAGCATGCAAATGGCCTGCAGAGCACTCAGCCGGAAACAGCCGTTCCCCGTCATAGGGGGAATCGTGCTTGGCAGGTGTCTGTTCCACCTTCAGGATTGGCCTCAGTAGCCAACGTGACGTTTAAAGTGCTGAAATGTCCCGTGGAAGCGCTTTACGACGTATGACGGGACCAGTTTGAGCGTTGAATGCCTGCTGAGGCTCAACCCAGATTTGGTACCAGGAAGCCACTGTTTTGGGTCGAAATGCCCTGCTGTGTGATGGCAGTGATGGGCCCTGGGCAAAGGGGAGTTGAAATGGGCCAGATTTCAGGATAACTTAGCCCAAATTGGTAGTACTGCATAAAGCAGATGGTTCCTCCTGAACGCTTATTATTTCAAATAGTCTGCTTTTTGGATGCCTGCAGTTGGTTGGCTTCAGTACTGTTTGAATACTTGGACAGTTTAATCATTTGCGATTAGTGCAAGTTCTCTTTGTACTTGCCAGTTAAGCCCAGGAGTTACGGGCCATGTGGCGCTAGAGCAGCAAAGTGTTTGCAAATGTGTGTTCGTGGACTAGTTTACCTTGTAGTTCATCTGTGGCCTAGAAGGTTCACATTTCAGCAGTGCACTGACTCGTAGAGCTGTGCTGGTCATTTGGGCTGGTCCATGATTCTTGGAAATAGATGCAGAATCTCTATAGATGAATTGTCTTTAAACTCATGGGGATCTAAATTTAGGACACAGATCTTGTTGTTTCCTGTTGTTTTTCGCCCCTTCATTTTCCGCTTTTCCTCTCTACAGGTGCTGAGCTGACGCCATTAGACCTGATCTCTGACCATGACTCTGTGAATGGTGATGAAGTGGACCGGGCCGGACTCCCCTTCCACACGTCCCCCCCGCAGCCTGCCTTGGATGTTCTGTCCCCAACAGGAAGCTCATCCAGCCGGAACAGCGGCGAGCTGGGGGGCGTGCCGCGGTGCTTGTCACCGGCCCCGAGCGACCCATTCCCCTCTGTCACCAGTCTGCTCTCCAACGGCTCTCACATAAGCGGCTCCATGAGCTCGCTGGACTCAGATGCCAGTGGCAGCACCGTGGCCAGCGCCGACAGCCACCCGGCCGAGTCAGCCGGCCGTGGGTTGCGCGCGCCAGGCCCTTACGATGTGCCGCGCTCTCGCCGCCTTGAGGCCGAAGCCCGCAAGGCGGAGAAACGCGGCCGGGAACGCAGCCCCGACAAGAAGGCTGTGCAGCGGCTCCACAGCCCCGAGAGGAGGTGAGCCCCAAGGGGGCGCCGTGGGGCCTCGGGGTCCAACACGCGAACCCTATAATCTACAGGCTGAAATCAAACCAGTTACCAAAAGTAACATGGTGGTTTAACGACGTCATTAATGGCAACAGAATGTGATGTTTTATGTATTGCGTGTGTGAGATTTGTTTTCCAGCAAGATATTTTCTCAATAGTAATTATTGTCTTGGTAGGTTTGCTAAATTTCTCCTCAGTGTTTTGGCTGCCCTATCCTGCATACACAGAATGGTAAAATGACAGGGCATCATGGTCAAGCCAATCTGGGGAGGGGGGAGGGGCTTTATTTCTTTCCTGTGACACATCATCTAAACGGCAAATTCCTTCATCGGTGACTGTAAGTGGGCTTCTTTGTAACGACTTGATTTGTGTTCATTTAGCCTTCCAGTGCCCCAGCAGCTTGTAGAGCAGTGAGTCGTCATGTGACAGAAATACCTCGCTCAGCCGTCTCACTGGCCTTTTAAGGAGGACAGGCACTGCCGCGAGTTCCCCATATAAGGGCAAAATTCAAAAAGAGCCACTTAATATTTCCAGCTGGCTCCCACTGTTCTAAATTCTTCTTTTCGACAAAAATGAGGGAAAAGTGATCATCAAAGAAAGACCCTGTTTATCTCGAGGTTCATGTGATACCGAGCCGCAAGCATCCAGACGGATAAATATAATGCTGAATGACGTATTTACTAGTTATTTCTGCATTTACAAAATGTAGTCTAATTACGTTGCATTAATGCAGTCACGTCAGCCTAGTTGTGTTGGAGTATATTCTGCTTGCCATGTCTGTCTGTTGCCCTTAATTGATAGTTTTTCTGTTCAGTTTTTACCGGTAATATTAATTGGTAGGGAATGTGTTTTTTTTATTACTGTTTTTTAGTCGTTCAAATGTGATAGAGAAGCTGGAGGCCTTGGAGTTGGAGAATGCCGAGAAGATGGAGGTGGAGGAGGGTGGCCATGGTGCCCCGAGACAGGGACGTAGCCAGACCAGGCGCTTTCAGAGGGAGGTAGGCCTCCATGGTGCCCGCTGTGCCGTGTGCCGCCAACCTCTCTGTCTTCCATCTCAGTTGTTCTTTGTGAAGCCCCCCCCTTGCCTCCCCATTTTTGCAGGCCAGCTAATCCTGTAATAGATCTCCATCAACGCCTAGTTCCTATGCCAGTTCAAGTGAATAATGAGACACCTGCGATGGGTTTGGGAGATGGAGCTGTTTCTGTAGGTTGAGTGCAGGAATGGGACGCAGCTGGGAAGCTGACCGAAATGGGAGTCGGGTTTGAATACTCTGGGAACAGCAGGGATCAAACCTGCTCTGCGTGGGAGACATCCAACTTTGACCTGTGAATCAGGAGCATGTTGTTCCTAATCAGTCGCAAATAATTCCTAGTGCCTGAATACTAAAGAGCAGCGTCTGTGACAGAACAGGATGACCTCGCAGTTGGTCTTTGCGTAACCTGACTTGTCAGATCATGGGAAACGTGCTCGATTTCAGAGCCATTACATTTGTTGGAGCCAGTTGTAAGTTGCAGTGTGCCACACACAAGTACAAATGGTGCAGCATCTTTGAAACCCCATTTGGAATAAAGATGAAATATACAGCTCTCTGTAATTGAGTTTAATTTGAAATATTACACAATATGTGATGTCAGTGATTGACATGTGACAGCTGCTGGATTTTCAAACGTGCCAGAGTAGAAAAAACTATTCAAGACTATTTTAAAATTGCATACATTTTATAATTTTAAATATGTGATATCAGGAATATCATGATTTTAAGCTTCCATCAACATCAAAATCTAACTAAATAATAATAATTCAGTCATGGTTTTGTGAGCCGGTTGACGGCATAGCTGCTCATCACCGCAGTGGTTTGTGGAATGGCTTCCCTGAATGCAGGACTCATCTACCACTGAAATGATTTTCAAAGTAAAAGTGGGTCCTACAGAGTAATATATAGATTTATTTGATCTAGATAGGTGTTCCGAATAAAGTGGCAACTGAATGTGTATAAGATGCATACTGCCGGACGCCATTGCTGCAGTGTCTTTAGTGGCACAGCCACATCTGATCCATCTGATCTGGTGTTTGCTGCAGTTCAAATTTAAACCATCAGATAGAAATGAGTTGCAAGGCAGGAAACCTAGTCCATACCTTAAAGTTTGAGGCCTCTGTCTGCTGGCTTCTCGCTTTTGCTTTTGTTTAGATCACACAGGAGGCTGGAGGTGTGTGCTGAATTAATTTCCATTTGTCCATTCTGTGGCTGGATTCCCCAGATGATTCCACTTCCCCTTCCCACCCCATCCTGGGGAAAGCACTTCCTCAGGAGCCAAAATAACAGACCTTTCGTGTTGGAGTCCATGTCCGAGCCCCAGGCCCGTTTTCTGGTTCAGGACTTCTTTGGCTCGGGTTTGAGCGAATCGACAGTGCTCCCCCGGATGGAAATTTCCGGCTCTTTGGGCCGCCTCCCTGTGCCTAACCAGTTCAGAGACAGGGTAGGCATAAACATTCATAATAAGTCTAAAAAACAAAGCGCTTTATTCGTTTTAACTATGGTTCACCGCAAGGCACCTCAAGACAGTTCTCATGACATTTTGTAAAAGATGTTATCTGCCCTTCTGCGTTGTGTTTCCTTTGGCTTGGAGCCCCTCTTGGCGGCGGGAAAACAAAGGTCGTGCATGGCCCTTAGGCTCGCGGGTCCCTTCTGTTTATTTTGACTGCATGGCTAAAAAAAGGGAAGGCAGCAGAGCAGGAAGGTGACGCGGCTTGCCTGGCTGTGGACCCGAGGGCGGCCCGCTAAGCCGTGCTTGGTGCGTCCGTTTCAGCTTGCTGTCGTTCTGAAAAATCCATATTTCTCCTTTTGTGAAGTTTAAGAAAGGGCCTATTATACTCGTGAGTCAACCTGGCAGTGTCCAGGAGAGCTGCAGCGTAATATGAGTCTGACTGTACCGGGGAAATGAGGAGCTGCTTGTGGTGTGAGGGGACTGAAGGTTGTGTGTGTGTGTGGGGGGGGGGGTCTCCTTCATGAGAGCGGGATGGGACTTAGACCTCTGGCACGAGCCAGTCCATGGGCCACACAAGCTGTCGGTGCTTTCGACACCCCATAAATCTGTCGCTCAAAAACATTTTTGCGTGTATGTCAGGGGTTAACACGTGCCTCATACAGCTCCTCCCGCTCTCAACGCCAATCGGTTTGGTGGCTCAGGTGTTTTATGGCAATGATGAGCTGTACTGCTCACTGGTGCCTCAAAACTGCATTTTAAACCTCCGTTAAGCGGAGCCTTGAACTGATTGATGCTCATTCAGTGGTCTTCTTAGAGCTGATCCTAACTGCCATTTTACTGGGATGGTTTATAAAAACGTTCTGGAAGTACCTGGAGAATAGGGGTAAATTTACAGTAGAGACGCACACCTTGAATTCCTTCGGCATTGATTGGCAGATATCCCAGCTCTGGTCAGCAGGGGGTCAAGGACACAAAGACACACTTATTTCCTCAATTTCCTATAAATGCCAATTTGCTGTCATGTTCCCCTCTGGTGAATGAACAGCTGTGTCTTCGTAGCGCAGGCTCAAATTGGCCCCACTTGGGTTGCTGAAACACATAAAACCTTGTAGCTTGTTTTTGCATTGTTGACTCAGGAAGGTAATCCTGTACAAATCCTCCTTGATGCGTTCCCGGCTGTTCGGGCTGTGATGTTTTTGCTTCTGTTTGATGACCACGCAGAAGACATTACCCTCCATTACCGGCATGTTGAAGCTTGCAGGAGTCAAAACGGGAGCTTCAGCTTGGTCACAGATGCGTATATGTGTTTGTGTTTCAGGAGGACAGACGTGACTTGCCACAAGGCCTAGATTTTACCCGCTCAACCATCCCACCTCTAAGGAGAGCCAAGTCCCTTGACCGACGGACTACAGAATCTGTCATGACTGTAAGTGCGGTTTATGTTCACCTTTATAATTACAGTTCAAAAATTATGCATGGATCTGGACGTGCTGAGTATCCTCAGGTCGCTCTGTAGTTATTCATTGGTGTTAAATAAATGCAACCGTTTACATTGTGATTTTTCTAGGCTCCATTGTGTTACACCAAACTCTTGTTCACACAGGTATTACTCGCAAGATGGGTCTTTTCAGCAGACTGACTTTTTGCTTTTGTCCCCATCTTAACTATACACTAAAGCCGTGTGGAAAATTGTGGTCAACGTTTCATTGTTTTTTTTTCCCCCTTCGGTGGGAGACTTACGGGCTGTTTCTGTCCAAGCTATAAAACAAACTAGCCAGCTCAGCTAATCAAAGACAAAGAACACTTCCAGAGAGGCATCATTTTCTTTTATATACTTGGGTGAAGGGTAGCGTTAAGCTATGGACACTGGTCCTGCAAAGACTTGACAGACCCAGGGACCTGCATCATTCCTGTAGCAACACCATGCTAACAGTCACATGGCTTCATGTCCAAGGATCTCTTAAGTAACGTCAATTCTTGAAGACTTCCAGCCACTTTAGAACAGTTCAACTCTGTGAACATCGAAAGTAGGTCAGCACTAGATTAAACTGCCAAAAGACCTTGATTGTCTTGCTTGTAGTCTTCAAAAGAGTTCGGAAAGTTGTCAGTCTTTTATTTTCTCCAAGACTAATCCTCTTCTCACTCTACTTATGCATTCCTGTGACATCTGTTCATTCTGTGAGAGCGTGGACATCCTGTATACAGCTACCACGGCGCTGGGTATAGTGTACACCCCTCGTCCGCTACCCAGATCATCCTCGTGTCATCCCTGTCCTGCCTGTGGCTTCACTCTTTCACGGTTTTACCGGCATAAGTTTGTGTGTGTGTCTGTGTGAGTGCGTGTGCCCACACATGTGTACAGTCACGTTTGTCTCACAGCAGCATCTCCAGGGCACCTCACAGCAAATGCCTGAGTTGTGAGTGATGATCCCACAGTGTGGACCACGCTAGAACCAGGATGCTAAGCACTTAACTCTAGTTTTCGAAGATGCAATGAAGTCACTGATGTAACTTGTTTCTCACTTATGCATATTTCAGTTATGGCATAAACAAGGGTGGGGAAGTGTGATTAACTTGTTTTTTTTTGTCCGTAAGGTGGTAATGATTATTTTATTTATTTTTTACTTTGCTATAATTTGTCCGTCATAGCAGCCGGTTGCTAATGAAGATGCAAATGTTATAGATCTGTGTGCAAGTTCACCGATCTTCGTATGTGTGCCTAATGTGGCATGACGAGTTTTTCCCCTTTGTGGTTAAACAGAACTGCTGAATGGTGTGAGATATCAAGATAACTTGATATAACCTGTAACCTAAATAACTTGGATGGACCAGTTTCTCACCTTGTTCCCCCCCCCCCTCTTTTTCAGCCAGACTTACTGAATTTCAAAAAAGGTTGGATGGTGAAACTTGATGAGCTGGGGCAGGTAGGTTACAGCAAGGGCGCCTACGAAAAATGCTGAAAAATTCATTTTGGTAAAATTAGTCCTATATGATTCCCAATGGTGAAAATTTTAAGTTTATATTAATTGCACATTTTAAAAGACTTGTCCAATTCCCATCATCCTCTTCGATGAAGCAGTAAATGGTCTTAATGCTCTTTTGTAGCGTACAGTCCCTGCCAGTCTTTGTGTAGTCTCAGGGTGGAGTTTCATATCCGTGCATCCCTGTGGCAGTTTACATGGTTTTTCCAAACAATGTTGCAATACATGCGATTGTATCATTTCTAACCAGCTGTCAACGTAATTAGATATTTAACATTAAAATTACAATGTACAGAATTTGATCTTAAATGTAGCAAAGTCAGCACGTCTGTTAATACCATGCATGATTTTGTTTAATGAACAATCCTTGTTTACTTTGGCATGTTCCCCAATGCTTGTGAAAATGGCACACTTTGCACTGTGTATCTTACAAAAGAACTGCTCACCCTAAAATGAGTGATGGGCACTAAATGACATCGTGAAAAAGCTTTTGGTCACTTTCTCGGAGCCTGTCAGTTTCTGATTACGGAAACATTTTTATCTTAAGGAAACTGCAGTTGTGTGCACAGCAGCCCTGACTTTTCATTATACATCTGCACAGGCTCTAGTCAGCAGGGTTGTGAGTTGTCTGTTGTGTTTAAGACCATTAAAAATGCATTTCTGTTACTGCCTCAAGACACTTGAAGGTTGGAGTCCGCCTCCCCAGTTGCAGGAACAGCAGCCTTTGCATAGTGACTACATGATTTAGCTCAGTGACAGTTAACAGCTGGAAATGAAAGCCGAATGAAGGAGTTAAACAGAACTTTAGGTGGAGAGAAGCACAAGCAGATTTTTTTAAATGTCTCATTTAGGTCCATTAATGCAGGAAATCAAGATGCATTAAAGGGTACCCTCTTTTTTTATTTGCTTTTTAAAAGGTTTTTGAATTTCATATAGTATAAAAATAATGAGGATTTTTAAACCCATTCCTAGCATGCTACATATAGCTTGTTATAAATTATACCCTGATGTTATGGTTTGAATGAATAAAAACAGAAAATCTATGTATGTAGTAGAATTATTATTCTCTGTTTTTTTTCATTTATTAATACATACTGAAGTTTTAACTGAAGTTTGTAAAGTCCGAGTCAGGCTGACGACATTTACCCTGCATCTAGTGGCAATGTGGATGTTTGGACTGGGAGGACTCAGAGGGGCCCTTTTTGCTGTGACCGTCTGAGCTGTTTGTATGTACATACAGTGTGTGCTTCAGGGCTTTAAAGTGAAGCGTCCCACTTTGATGCTAAGGGTTCAGTGTTTGAGGGTCAAAGAGAGATGCCTTTGACATTTTCATTGCCTTTTTCTTTCATATCTCTTTTATCGAGTCAAGGAACATGACCTCTCATTCTCTTATGGCTTGCATCAGATCAGGTGCGCTAACATCCACCCACCCAGCCAGCAGATCTGGGCTAGCCTGAGGGACATTTCGCTTTGTACATTTTTATAAGTTTTGTTTGTGAAAAGCCCCGATACAGGTGATTTGTTTGGCGGCTGTGGCATTTCTCAGATGTCATGCATTTTTCATGACATTTGTCCTTTTACTCATTTAATACTAAATATCTTCTGCGTCATACTGTGGGCATTTGGAAGGCGACAAAAAATTGCATCTGCCAAAACTCCTCCCCCATTTATGACAATTCAGTTCTTCGAATGCTTTGGGCACTCTAGGGCAAAATGAGCCTCTCAAAGGTATGGCATGGTATGGCATGTTTATATGCGCTCCTGCCACCCTGCTATTCCAACCTCAGCTGTCTAACCAGCTCTGCAGGCTCATTCTTAAGCTCTCTTAGCTTTCTCCGTTATGAGGTGCTCAGATCATTCATTGCAGTGGACTGTAGGTGGCAAAGGTTCATTAGAAAATAAAGCACTGCATCTGTCATCACTGACATTGCTGCTTCATAAGACTCTACTGTCTCTGTCTATTTTCCCCCCAGTTTACATAATGACATCAGAATGAATCTAACATCATTGGCATTTTCTAACTGCTTTTTTCCGTTTTTTCCTCTGATAAGTGGAAGAAGTATTGGTTTGTCCTCACTGATCACAGCCTTCGATATTACAAGGATTCCATTGCAGAGGAGGTGATTAACATTCCTTCCTAATTACTGTGTTTGTGCATCTGTGTTGGCACACCACTATACATACATGTGCGCTCTTGGTATGGGGTTCCTCATGAAGTTTTCTTTTTTTGTCTTTACAGGCCTCTGATCTGGATGGGGAAATAGACTTGACTACTTGTTTTAATGTTACTGAATACCAGGTTCAGAGGAATTACGGCTTCCAGATACATGTAAGAGGAGAAATAAAAACACCATATATAAATTATAATAGTATATATGTTATCTTAAGTATGTGGCAGTGGGCTATGGCAAGCAGGAAAAACCTCGCCGCAGGGAGCATAATTTCCCATTTGTCTTCACTTATTTTAAGGCATTCAGACACATCAAGCACAGTGTAACGTCAATCGCATGGTTATATCAGCTGTTACTAAAGAACTGCGTTTGCAGCCAGTATTTGTGGTTGGGCATTGAAAATTTACCGCCTGTTTTACGGCAATCATTTGGTTCTCCGTTTTTGCAAGAGTTATTCTGTATTATTCATTCCTCTTTGAAAAATAAAATGAAAATGGCAGAGTTATGTGCTTTTTAAAAATTTCAGCTCACATAATGTAAACTAAAGAAAAATCTCCTTGAGCTCATGTGGTGGTACTTTAAAATCTTAACTTAAAAATTGTTTTGGTTCCGTTTCTCCCATCGTCCTTGGGCGGTGTTAGACGGAAGAGGCCGTGTACACGCTGTCCGCCATGACGGCAGGCATACGGCGTAACTGGATACAGGCTGTACTGAAGAACGTACGGCCCTCTACTGCTCCTGATGTTGCCAGGTCAGTTTATTGCTGTAACGCTTTATATACCACACATTTAAAGTCTAGTGGCTTTTTATTGTCATTTCAACGATATACAGTTGGTATAGTACACAGTGAAAGAGAGTTTTTCCAGGACCATGATGCTACATAAAACACAGGACTACAAAGCTACATTGAATGACATTGTGCATGTATGTGCAGGACAGTGCAGTAAGACAAGACCGTGGCACAAAGACGTGGCAGTGCCGACCAGTACACAGTTCTGATATTTGATTGACACTATAATATTAATAATACAAACAGGTGTAATTGTGACAATGGAGTGCAAAATGGCACCATTTGGTCCTGGAGAGGCCGCTGTGTGCTACTGCCGCGCTGCCATCTTGCTGCATTTGTCATATACTGCAGTTTTTCTCAACGGGGACCCCCAGACGGTCCACATTTTTGCTCCCTCCCAACCCCAATGGCAACATAAATGAGGACTGTCTGGCAGGGAACTGGGAGGGAATGGAATCGTGGACTATCTGGAGGTCCCTAAAGACCAGGTTGAGAAACACTGATACAGGTATCCCCTGCTTTACAAAATTCTCTTCACACCATTTCGCTTTTACGAAAAAGCTACATTAGCACCTGTTTTCAGTGACCGAAAGAAATCCAAAGAGAATTTCATCTTTTATGAGAAAAGTAGAAAAGCAGAAATAGCATTTAGCATTTATCAGCGAGCCAATTATATGGTATAATTTGTCGGATATCGATGTTTTGGTCAACGACGGACTGTAAACATGATGGTGGTCCCATAAGATTACAGCTGAAAAATTCCTATTGCCTAGCGATGTTGTAGCCATCATTACATCATAGTGCAACGCATTACTCGTGTTTGTGGTGATGCTCAGATCATTCATCATTCATTCATTTATCATTCATAAATGGACCTATTGTGCTGCCAGTCGTTTAAGCAATAACATACGAGAAGGAGTGTGGTTGTACTCCAATATATCATGGCTGTGATTTGGTAGTAGGCACGAGGCTGTGATATATTGGAATGTAACCACACGACTTCGAGTATGTTATTCCTTTTATACAACAGTTCGAGTAGTATTTAAAAGTTAACAGTAATATATGCCACAACAGATAATAGTTTGTGGGATTGTTTATTTAAACATTTACAGGCCTCTGCAAAAAAAAATAGTTCCCACCAGCCAACTGTTCACTGCTGCCAAACAACACAAACACTCGCTCCAAACTACTTTGCATCATATAATAATTTGCAAAATATATTCATATTTTACTGCTGAACTGGGGCACATTCCCAAAAAAGCTCCTGTTAGCAACTTAGCTGTAACCATTCGGTTGCATGGTTCCAAATGTGTAAGTTGCTAACGTAATGGGCAACTCTGCTTTTGGGAAATGTACCCCTACTCTGCTTTTTAATTTTGCGTTATGACTTCGCATCTTCTATTTTTGAACAAACAGAGCACAGAAGTTGCATCATTTATGTGAATTATACAAGTCTTAGGCAAGTGTTTCTAGTGAATGTTATTTTACATAAAATATCTTATTTTCAGCAAATACAATCCATAGTTTTTTAAAGTTATTTTACCACATGTATTTTGAGAAACATAACTTAAATAAAACAACTGCTTTGTAATCTTATACTTATAATTCCCAACAGTTTGCATACATTTATAAAAACAAATTTTTACAGTAGTGATCAGAATTAGAAAACAAGTGACGTTTGTAATTTTCAAAGTCGCCGCTTACTGGTACTCGCAGTTATCCATGAATTTTTTGTGAAAACTCTCACATCACAAAAAAGGTTGCGGCTCCTCAATCAGTGTACATAGAACCCAGACATGTGCTCTTGCTTATGGGAGTTTTCGCGCATTTTCTTGACCCAGTCACAACCGCGGGATTTTCGTATAATTATCATATGAACAGCGCTATTTGCAAATGGGTGGGCGATCATCGTTGCTTCGCAACTCAGACATTACAGTCACTGACTCATGTTCTTGTTATTCTCCCTACAAAGCTCTAAATGTATGTCTCAATGTGTCTCTGTGTGTATATATAATAGATATATATATGTATGTATGTGTATATATAATGTATATATGTGTGTGTGTGTGTATATATGTATGTATATATATATATATATGTATGTGTATATATATATATGTATGTGTATATAATATTTGAAAAGTAGACCGTTAAAGGTTTCTGTGGCGGGGGGTTTAACGTTTCTATGGCAAAGACTGCTTTAAATGGATTGGCAAGATTTCTCTTTGATCCCATGGGGGTATTTCCCACTCAGAGTGTTAAGTTTAAGTAACGGTTTTTAGGATGACCTGTAAAGTGGAGTGATACTCTTATAACAGCACTCACAAAACCTCTTGTCAAATCTGATTTCTTTTGGAACTAACTGTGGTATGAATCAAGGCTTCGCCTTCCACCATTTTGGCACATGAAAGGTTTTATAGGAATACTCTACCTTCGGATAGTGGGGGAAACGTGTATAGGGTGGTATGTATATATACTCTATCCTAGAGCTCCTCTTCTTTAAATATATGGCTGTGTACTTTCAACCAGCCTGACGGACGATCATGGGTCATGCGGCCCCCTTGAGTCCCTGCCGAAGCCCGACGTGACTCAGGATTCCCCCTCATCTGAGGCCTCATCCATTGACCGGGAGCCAGGCTTTAAGCGGAGCCGCGTACGGGAGCGTCGGCGGGAAGGCCGGTCCAAGACGTTCGACTGGGCTGAGTTCCGCCCCATCGCCCAGGCGCTGGCCCAGCAGCGGGTGCGGCAGGTGGACGCCATGCAGGCCGAGCTCGGAGACCAGGAGCGCAGTCGGAGACGCGAGGAGCGCAGGAAGAGGTACGAGTCAGTGACGAGCGCCCCACCGGAGCCCGGCACTGCCGACGCCACTGGGATGGACTTTGAGAGCGCCGACAGCGCCGGGGACTTGGTCACACCCTTGTTGGAGCGACAGCAGAAGATGCAGGATGAGATTGAACAGCGGTGGCAGCAGGTGGAGCGGACACCTATCCGGGAGGAGTGCAGGGTGCCCCTGTCCATGTCTACGCCAGCTCGAGATACCGCCGAGCTGGAGAAGCTTCTGGAAAGCTACAAGAAAGGGGTGAGTGCTGTAACTCTCAGTAAAATTAACCTATGCACACAGGAGACACTAACGCGCCAGTGTAGCGATGTGTGTAATTTTGCTTCCCTGCTGGCATCCTGAACATATTTTTCTCGTGTTCGGTGGCAGGTAGAAGATCTGAAATGCCAGTTGGACGACTGTCAACAGCAGCTGCTTGATTCCAACCACCAGAAGTTGGAGCTGGAGGTCCAGCTGAGGACCGCCCTGGAGCGTGAGAATCAGATTCGTGCCGGCTACATCTCGCCTGTAAGTAATGAGGAACCTGCCTGTCACCGTTTCTGTCCTACTGATGAAGAGATTGGTCTTATCTTTGGGCATTCCTTTCATTAAACAGTCTTTGCATGTTTGATTTGGTTCGAGGTAAACAAACTGACATCTTATCATTGAAACTACAAACCAGTTAAAAATAAATGGTTTGCATGAGTAAATTGCATGTTAAGAAAAAGGATTTTTGAAAATAAATTTTGGCTTCAACTTGTTCATCTCCTCTTTCCATGTTAGTTATGATGGGCAAGTCATGTTAGCGCCTTTAAAATGTACACTTAATGTACATTTGTTAACATGAGTATATAATGGATATGAAGTGTAACTGGCCAAAGCTTATAGCATGGTTACCTGGCAACTGCTCTGTTTGGGTGGCTTAAATGTCAAAACAAATGGTGTAAATATATGGATATGATGTAGAGATTTGCATGCTGCTGTAATGTTCATGTTTTATTAACAATCTGAGAAGACCATACATAACTCCTTTTAACCTGTTGTCAACTGTCCCATAACACACCAAGTAGAGGGTGTTCTGGAGAGGGCTGTTGCTATCTGCTGTTGAGTAATTTCTGAAACTGAAAGACTGCATGTGAAAATAGATAATACCGGATGGGTTAAATATGCTGCAAATAACATACCTACCTTTCAATGATCCCTGTATGAAGTGTGTTTTAAAGACCAGTGTAGCACAGTATCGATTAATAATGGATTCCTCCCCCCCTTTTTGGTTACAGAAATGTCATATAACGGGTTGAATGCTGTATTGCTAATTAGCACAGATATTTGATTCTATGGAAGAGAAGTTTTTAAAACATTGAATTTATGTGCTTGCCTGAATTGCTCAGAGAAATTTTATTGGTTGCTTGCACAGTTACCTGAAAATATCGTCGTCAAATATAGAATACTACAAAACCATGAATCTATAATCACATTCATCCATGTTTTAATTATTGCATACAAACAATTGATTCTGCTTAAAAATAGGTCCCTAATGAAAAATAATCAATGAAGAATTGAGTTTTCATTGAAACAAGAAAATAAGATTTTTCTACTTTTCGAAGACACACCGAAAGTTCAGAACAGAGCAGAGTCTGCCTTCATATTTAAAATTTATATTATGCTACCCATCTGCAAGTAAACTACTTGGTACTAATTTTGCAATAACTCTTAACCATATGCATTAAACCAATACGCATGTTCTGTTGTGATTTACTAACTTCGGCCTTTAAGTGCTTTTTCCCCAGTGCTCTAAATTTTTGCCTCTTTTCCTGAAGCTGGAAACATTGCATTTTTTAAATTTTAATATTACCATTTCAGACCTTTTGATGTGAGCCAAAGAATTGTAATTTATTTATTGTTGCATTGCATCAATGGAAAATAGGAGGACGATAAAAAAGTAATCTACAGTGCAGTGCGTTTCCCCCCCCCCCCAAACTCTACTGAATGTTAACCAACTATTTGGTCCCCTTTTCCAAGCTGGAGCCTCCTTTGGGTCTGGAGGCTGAACTTGAGTCCCAGATGAAGAGACAAGAACTGGTTAGTTCTCAAGCTCAGTCCTTAAAAAAGAAGTACCTGGAAACTAAAGAGCTCCTACATCAGCAAGAACTGAAAAAAAGCAGCATGCAGGCTCAGCTTGGCCTTTCTCTTTCACCCCTTTCCATGACGGAACCTCAAAGCTCAGCCACCTCACAGCCTCCTCCTGAATCCATCCATGCCAAAACAATCTGCATTTTGCTGCAGGATAATATGGGAACACTTCAAGAGCTAGAGGACCTGATCTCTGGCAACCCTTTGACTTTGAAGGGCTTGGCGCAGTTGCTGGTCTCCCATGGTAAGGTCTGTCCTGAAGATTTCTTTAAAAACCTGGAGAGCAAAGAAAAGAGCAGTTCAGGTGAAAAGATCAGTGGTCCAAAAGTGTCCGAAAACCTGAAATATCAACAAGGGTTAGAGAATGAGTCACTGAGGAGGAACCTTTCAAGGACATGTGACACTGTGTGTGATTATGATATACACTTTATGGAAGACATGCTGGAAAGGGCACAGAGACAAAATATTGAGAACCTGAAGGGTCCTTATGGATCGTTATGCAAGATCGAAGAACATTCTGAAACGGAGATGACTGTGAGGAAGCTATCCCAGAAGGTAGAGTTGCTCACTAGTGAGAATGAAGGGCTGAACCAGCGCTATCAGGAGATAATGAACCAGCTCACTGAGGCTGACAGGGAAATAGAAAGGTTGAAGGAAAAACTCTTAAACCAGCAAGGCGGGCAAGAGCATCTACTGGTGGTGGAGAAACTAAACCAAGTCAAAGCCCAGCTTGCAGAGAAGGAGGCCAACTCTGTTGATCGTGAGATTTTTGAGAGAGAGCTCAGCAAAAAGTCTCAAAAGCTTCAGGAGGCTCTACTCAAATTAGAAGTCTTAGGAAACAATCTGAAAGACACAGAACGGAAGCTGCACCTCAAGGAAGCCACATTGAGTGGTCTGGGCTTCCAGATGGGGAAAGAAAATGACCGTGAGTTGCTCCTTGAAGAGAAGGCTCAGCTCCGTCAAGGACTTGAGGCAACAGAGGCACAGCTTTCAGAGTTAGAGAGGAAGCTTCAAACTGTTGAACAGTCATGTCAAGATCTTCTAGCCCAAAATGCTGAACTGAGAGGGAAAGTGCATTGTCAGGTTTTTTCAGGGGTCCAAGGTGATGTTAGTGTGCTGAAAGAGGAGGGGAAGGTAGTGAGGAAGTCAGATAGTGAGGAGAGAGTGGTGCATGGGTGTGAAGGAACAGACTTTGAAAGACTTGTTTCTCGTGAAAAAAATATGCAGCACGTCATAGAGGAGATGAAGATGAAGTCCGAAGTCCTTAGTAAAGTATCAGAAGTAGTAGGAAAGATAGACGTGAATGTTGGGGCAGTTCTGAATGAGTTGATGAGTAGTGTGTCTATTCATATGCCTTCCAATGAGCAGCTTGCAGATACAAAAGAGGCAATGACAAGAAAGATCCTGCTAGAAGCAGAGTTCTGGGGAAGGCTGTTGAATATGTTGCTTATCTCAGCTCAAACCAGTGAATCTGAGTTTGCTGAGAGTTTTTTGCGTGATGTAGCAGAGCGCATTTTAGTGGAAAAGAGAATGTTGCTTTTAGCTAATGGACTGTTTACTCAGCCTAAGATTGAACTGCATGCAGTTAACAAAGACTTTAAAAATATTGAAAAGAAGGCTGAAGGTATCAAATATGGAAAGTTTGACATTGAAAATAACTGCCTTCTGAATTTGTGCAACTGGCTTGATAACGACACCAATACTCTTGTAAAGAGAGACGTAATGGAGACGCTACAGGGGAAAGTTTTCTTGCTAAACCAAATTATCACAACCCTTCAAGCCTCTGCAAATGAAGAGCTTCAGTCACTGGTACTTAGGCTCTGTGACTTAGAGAATCAAGAGAGAGGGTGGTTTGGTCACATTCAGGATGCTGCGATGGAGGCCCACACGTGCTACTTGTTAAGTAGACTGGATGTTCAACAGCAGTATCGACTGAAAGAAACGCAGCTTCAGGGACCACATGCTGAGGTGGGCTGTCAGCTCTGTGCTGAACTAATGAGGGAGAAAGAAGAGCTGACAGTCAGACTGGAAAACATGCAGAAAGAAATGACAGATCTCAAAAGCCCTAGGAGGGAAGCAGACAAACCAGTTACAAGCATCCAGATTGAAGGAGAACCCATAGACTCCTTGGATAAGGCCATTCAGTTGCAGGACATGGTGGCCATGCATAAGAGAGAGCTTCGGGAGGTGAAGGAAACCTACGAGCTTGAGGTGGAAAAGCTGAGGCAGGAAGTGGCTAGAGCAGGAGAGACTCTCAGACTGAGATCGGAGGAGAATGTGAAGGAGATTGACTCCCTAACTGTTTGTATGGAGAATTTGAAGAAAAATCATGAGATGGAGAGGAAAAGCATGGAGGAGCACTTCAGCAGGGAAATCGAGGAGTTAAGGAGGATCATTCCTCCTCAAGCTACTGATGTTGCTGATGGTGGCAAGCCACATTTGATGTCATCTCTGAAAGAGCGAATACAGGAACTGGAGTCCCAGGTTTCCGTCATGACAGAAGAAATGAAGCAGCGTGAAAGTGAAGGTCATGCAACGTCTCTACGATTGAAATACGAGAGAGACCTGGAAAAGCTGAAGGTGGACGTGTTCCTTGTCTGCTTTTGTTTGATGTTGCCGTGTAACTCTTTCCCTCTCCTTAACCCCTTGACCTTTAATTCCTTGATCTAGTTCTGCTTCTGTCATCAACATTCTGAAGTGTTGCATGGCATTTAATCCTGTATCTGCATGTGGCCCTTGACGTGGTTCACTGTGTCCTAAGAGACCCATTTCACCAATCATACAGTAGTTTTGATTAGAAAAACTATCCACTAAGGCCAGAAAATTTGAAAAGAGATGTTTTTTAGCAGCAGTCATTTTACTTGCATTGGAAAGTGACAAACTTCTTGCACAACTCCTTGAGGTCTTGAGTGTTTGTGAAATGGGTAGGACTACAGTAAACAACTGTGTATGTATATATGTGTGTGTGTGTGTGTGTGTGTGTGTGTGTGTGTGTGTGTGTGTGTGTGTGTGTGTATATGTATATATATATATGAACACTGTCTGAAGAATAATCCCCCAGTATACAGTACTTTTTTAAACCAGCTCTCCTCAGCATGATCTATATAGTGTCTATTCTAAAAGTATTCTCAAGCTCACATAAAAATATTCCACCTATATATTTGGAATATTGAAAAACAAGAAAGGTGATGATCCAAAGACATAGTGGGTTTCGCTCTCTCTCTCCCTCTCAGCGTTCTCACTCTAAGTACCCTTGCAGCTTTCCATCTTTGATCTCTAAAACAACTCTCTCTGCCATTAACCTGTACATTATTACCTCGATGTGCATAGAAAATGTGAAATGCTTCCTGCTCTTTGATGTTGTGAAATGCACAGTGAATATAGTGAATAACTTTGCTTCTTTTGTAAAGTATGTGTGATGGCTTCTATACAGAATATATTTTTTTGTCTTTTCGATTCCTTTTGTATATGGAAATTTGAATTGTGATCAGTAATAATCCTAGCTTGCTTCATAGCAAAAAAAAAAAAAAAAACGCAAACTAAAAGCAGGTTAGGTTTTGCTGGTCTTTATATTCAGCATGTTCCTCTCTCTGTTGTATTGTCTGTTGTTAGGGTTGCTTAGTAAATTTGTTAAAAGTAGACTAGGTTTGCATGGTTGTGCTCTCAGGTCTAGTTCAGTGTGATGAATAGGTTTCTATAGTAGGAAACCATTAACCCTACACCTACAGATTTTGAGCTGAACACTTTAGACGTGTGTGTGTGTGTGTGTGTGTGTGTGTGTGTGTGTGTGTGTGTGTGTGTGTGTGTGTTAAAAAAGTTAAAAAAAAAAAAAAACAACTTGGCATCTAGCAGTCTAGAATGGGGTGATGGCAAGACAATAGCATTTCAGTGCCTTTCCTGTTTTTTAATTTCAAGCCATCAGTGTATGGT
Source organism: Mormyrus iriodes (assembly GCA_011763525.2). Taxonomy (NCBI): domain Eukaryota; kingdom Metazoa; phylum Chordata; class Actinopteri; order Osteoglossiformes; family Mormyridae; genus Mormyrus; species Mormyrus iriodes. The sequence continues at coordinate 17,179,017 of JAAGVU020000092.1, read as the reverse complement.
GGATCAGATATCAAATGTGAATTAAAAAAAACAGTTAAAGCTCATAAAATGTAGACACACCCCTCACCACCGTTTTCTTATTCTATTAAGTATAATTTTGTAATGGTGTAATTGAGTACACTTAAATACTTTTTTTCCACTATACAGAAATATAAGATTTATGCTAAATTTAAGTATTTTGCTTATTACCTTGATGTGCGATATAGGAAATAAGTAATATACATGTTCAATATTTTAATTTACCTCAGTATCTTAATCTTCAAATGGTATTATTAGCTCTCCCCTCTTTATCTTTTTGGAGGGCTTTTTTTTTATAGTTTATCCCAAACAATGCACCCAGCTGGTTGGGACATTGGCTCAGTGGGTGGCGCTGTTGCCTCTCATCTCCAAGGTTTGGGGTTTGAATCCTGCCTCTTGTCTGTGTGTCTGAAGTTTACATGTTCTCCTTATGTTGTGTGGGTTTCTGCCCACAGGCAGCCAGGTAGGCGGACTGGCATCTCTGAATTGGCTGTAGAGTATGCATGTGTAATTGCCCTACAATGGACTGGTTTCTCGCCCAGACTGTACCGCAGCTTTGAGTTTTGTGCTGCAGGCTGCAGACCCCTCCCCCCCATGACCCTGCCAGGATAAGCCATTGGGAAATGGATGCCTGGATGCATTTCACCCGCTACGCAAATAACATTTTTTCTAATGCTATTTTGAAGAACTGACCAGTCCTCATTTAATAGATCCACATAAGTCATATCTGGGCAAGCTAAAAGAATCTATTTCAGTGTATGCTGTATCATTTTTCGGCTTTGTGTAGTGGGAGGCTCTCATTTCCGTCAAATATAATTTTACTTTCACTGTCTTTTTTCAAATAAAATTACAATGGGTATAATTGTAATGTTGTCATTGTTGGGGAGGGATCAATGTGATCTTTACAGAAATGGGTGTGGCTTCCACTGAAATACAGGGACAGGAAACAGCCTGCGTAGCTGCTGTCGTGTGAAAGTGCATGGTACTTGTCCCGGCTTTTGGGCTTAGCTCGGTGAAAATGGACGGCTGTGTGCTTGTTCGGTCAGGTCGAGACCATGCTCAACAGCATTGTTGATGGGGGGGAAGCTGAGCTTAGCACCATTGAATGGGGAGTAGAAGTGGATTTGGCGTGACGCAGAGGAGAGGCCATTCTTGTGGTAACTTATACTGTACATATAATAGCGAGTATCCCGTTCCCCCGAAACTGTTGATCTCTGGCTGTCACACCTCCGCGTTCTTCCCAGAAAAGTCATGGAGAGGGTACTGTATCCGTGCAGCTCCTAACCTGTTAGGCTAAGCCAGGCAAATGAAAGACCGGGGTCAGGCATGGAACAAAGTTGGGGTCAAACCACTACTATTTAAGTTTGTGTGCTTTTATTTTAGTTGCTATTTAAAAAGCGTTCAAACATCCTTGCTGATCCCTGTCCACATTCTTGGATATAAAAAGGTTACTCGCTGAAATCACTTTTAAAGACTTATTTCCATAGACTCTAGATGACTTTACCCTTGATATAATTAAATCAGTGTCTTTAAACCGCTCTATAGATACAGCAAACTGGAATGTGCTACCCACAGCATTTGGGATTGTTCCTCTGCTTTTGAAGAAATTGCAGCATCCTATCCAGGCAGATATGGCATTCATTCTCCTTTCCGTCTGATTTTTTTTTTTTTGTTTTTATTAATACTTTTTAACATTCCTTTAGATGTTTGTTAGTGGCCCTTCAGTGTCTCATACAAAGGTGGCAGGAGACTTGTACCTGTGGTGTGTTGTGCTGGTTGCTGCTGTAGGTGTGAAGCAACAAAGTGCATTTGTCATTAGGCTGAACTGTACTCCGTCCTGCAGGACACCTGTGAGAGAGGCTTTGCCGCCATGGAAGAGTCCCACCAGAAGGTGATCGATGAGCTCCAACGGAAGCACCAGCGCGAGCTGGAGAACCTGCAGGAGGAGAAGGAGAGGCTTTTGGCAGAGGAGACGGCCGCCACCATTGCTGGTGAGAGGTGGCCATAGATATTACGCGGAGTCAGGATGGCAGTGAAGGAAGCTCTTCTTGTATTTAGTACAATCTGCCTTATCCCCTGTGTTATTTTTGGGGTTGAAGTGACCCCAGTCCATTTTCAGAATGAAGATAAATTCTATAGAATCTAGAATTTAGAACGGAAGAAGTAAAATACACAAGGTTTAAAGCTTACATTTTAGCATGTGGTTCGTTGTTATTTAGGTCAGTGGTTCTCAAACTGTTCAGATCAAATACCACTTTGGATTAAACCAAAGCAGCCTAGAAACACATGGGTAGGAAAAACATCACAGTAACCTGAATCACTAATGTCTTCTCTTGTATTACCTAGGGGCACTCCCTAGTATCACGGGTGCTATGTGTACCACAGTTTGAGAACCACTGATTTACGTATTCTTTGTGTAGAGTAGAAAGGGTGCATTCCTGAAGCTATAGACATATGTAGTATAGTAAAAATGTGCATAAATGGAAATGGATAAACCTCATAGAGGATATAGGGGAATAGTGACATTTTTATTGCTAAAATCCGTTTGATGCACTGAAACGGAACACAGCAGGCTAGTGCAATGCAAACCCAGAGCCCACAGCCTGACAGGCAACATCTGCCCCCCATCGACAATGCCCCTTCGCTCTTTTCGTCACCACAGCAATCGAGGCCATGAAAAACGCGCACCGCGTGGAGCTGGAAAGAGAGCTGGAGAAGGTACGGAAAGCCAACAGCGGCACAGAAAACGCAGACATCGAGGAAATCCACAGACAGCACGAGTAAGTGAGGCGCTCTGCAGGCTTGTTTCCGCCGTGAGGAGTCGTGTACCAAGCACATGGACAGATGGGGGGTTTGGGAAAGCATAAATGTGCTGCCATTGCCCAAGCCTTCAGATTCTGGCGTTTGGCTGATAGTGTTAATGTGGTGTAGACCCAAACCCCCAGATAAGTTTAACAGACCGGCACTGTTAAGAAGAAATAGCTAAACCCTTTTGGTATGCGGTGCACATTGAATAGGGGACTTCAGATGAATGGGTTAAGCCGGTCGGTGTGACTGCGCTTGGCAGTCAGCTGTAGCCAAAGGCTGCGGCACCATGGCGGGGGCTTTGACTCAGCTGCTGGCTTCATGAGGCCCTTCGTCTGAGACCCCGTTAATCTGTCCCGCTTTTCCACCCTGGCGCTGTCTCTGCGTAACCCGATTGGCACCGCTCCCCGTCTGCCCGAGCTAAAAGCCAGGCGGCGTTAGCCAAGGGTGACCCCTTGTGTCGCTGTGTGTGCGTGGCAGCGAGGAGCTGCTGTCCTTCCAGAGGGAGATCGAGGTGCTGTCAGAGCAGTACTCGCAGAAGTGCCTGGAGAACGCGCACCTGGCCCAGGCCCTGGAGGCCGAGAGGCAGGCCCTGCGGCAGTGCCAACGGGAGAACCAGGAGCTCAACGCGCACAACCAGGTGATGCCCTGCCGCGCTCCGATGGAGCTCTGGTGTCACGTCATTTTCGGAACCTAGACTATCTGGCATTACATAAGTCTGTAAATCTTTAAATTTCTAAACTTCTTAACATCCTCTTAACAGAATACTCTGCAGCTATATAAAGTCAGCAAGTCAAACGAGTTTATATATATAATAATGTCAGACTTTTTTTTTTTGCATTGTGAATTGTTTCATCCGACAACAATTTTTAAGATTTCTCTCATTTTTAATCTCATTGCCCTCATTTTGTATTGTATGAAATTGTTACTTTTCTTTATACATTTAGGAGCTGAACAACCGTCTGGCAGCAGAAATAACGAAATTACGCTCCATGACGACTGATGATGGAGGAGACTCTTGCACAATGATTCATGGGAAAGAAGTGTATGAACTTGAGGTAAGCGGATTTCAATAAAATTCGATGCTTTGATGTGCATTGAGGTATAAATGTGTGTTGAAGGAGTTAATATCTTGGTTTAAGTCTGTTATTCACATATCTGTAAAAAAAACACTGGCAATTACCATTTAATATTATTACTCACTGTGATTTTCGTATGTCCTGAGTTCTGACTTGCAGTTGAGGGAGAGCAATGTGCTTTCATGCATCTGTTACGGGAAAATCAACTGGCATTCATGCTGCTGCCCTCAGGTCCTGCTGCGGGTAAAGGAGTCGGAAGTACAGTACTTGAAGCAGGAGATCAACTCCCTGAAAGACGAACTGCAGGCAGCTCAGAGAGTATGTGGGGGTGGCGCGGGTGGGGGGTGTTGTAGACGCACTGTGTCATGGGGGTCGTAAGCATACTCAGCCCGGCGACTGACGCAAGCTGGAGCACTTTCTGACTATGATCCATCTCCAAATGTTCCAGGACAAGAAGTACGCCACAGACAAGTACAAAGATATTTATACGGAGCTGAGCATCGTGAGGGCCAAGGCGGAGCGGGACCTGAGCCGGCTGAGGGAGCAGCTCCAGCTGGCCCACGAGGCTCTGGGCGAGTCCTCCTTGGAGGACATGGAACATGGTGGCTATGGTAGGAACACACGCCCCTTGCTACCAGAGAGCCTACATGCAGAAGCAGGCTGGGGTGGGCTTCAGTTGAAGAAGTGTGTCTGATTCATTCAGATGGGCAGCAAGCAACAAATCCTGTTTTCTATGTGCAGTAATCCAGTTATCAATGTACAGTAGGTCTTAAATGTTTTCTTATGAAGGTGGCATCTAGTATAATTGGAAATGGCTAACGTAGCTAACATTAAAAGACAGGCATTTCGTACCGTGTTTGCATAATCGATGTATAGATAGGTGTCACCATAAAACGGCTGTGAAAACACCACTGGTTGCAAACCCATCTGAAGCTAGAAGATATCTTGTCACAGCAGACATTTCATATGATTGTGAAATTGGTCTCAGCTGTACCAATCGAACTGATGCTGCCAGATCATGAATATGATTTCTGGTAGTAAATCTGTTCTACTTTAATTACAAGCATGAAATGTGCTTCAGCTGTTGATGAGCCCTTGCTCACGTGTTCCTGCCGATGACCTCATCTCTCTCAGGGAGAGGCCCTTGAGCTTCTCGTTGCTCAAGAATGTGTCCTGATGCCAGTCAAATATTTACAGATATTATGAAGTCCAAAAGCAACCCAGACATCCTCAAGATGGCCGCCGCAGCTGCTAAACGCTCGGAGCGCACAATGAGGTCAAAGGTAGGCATCCAGTACTGCCGGCCTGACAATCAAATCGCGATACTGCTGCAGGAACGTTGGCTCTTTTCCTAATGTAAACTATCCGCTTCAAAGAACATTAGCTTAACAGAGAGAATCTGCCTAATGGAACACTCCTGCTCAAAACCATATTATGTTCATAAAGGTATTGACTTTTGCACAACACTGTCACACTGCCACCTTCTGGGCAGCTCTGCTAATGTCCTTGTTACTTTCTTTCAGATTCTTATCCTACTGATATACTCTCTGATGTTAGCATAGTACCATAGCAAAAACGGTGAAACACATGAAAGTCAGGGAAAAAAAACATTTACAATTTTGAACTTTGAAAGCGCAAAACAGCTTTTTAAATTCAGTCATAATTTAGAATAATAGCTTCCTTATCGAATTAGTTCAAATTAGATTTGATTAACATAGATGCACAATTCTGGTATGCTTTAATGTAGGCATGAAACACGAGCCCAGGGTGAGCTTGATGTTATCTCTGGTTAAGTGAACTCTGTAATTCCACAGAAAGCAGCACTTACCACTAAATTTAGCTATTTATCGTGGCCTTTTAATAAGACAGTTGACGCTGATGTGTAAATATATTGTCCCTCTGCATCTGGCAGGAAAAACCCTGGTAAGTTATGCAGGGTATGTTGTTTCACTTCAACTACCCCCTCCCCCTTTCCCATCTAACACACCCTGGTGTGCTTCCTTCCTCTGTCCTCAGTCTGTGAATCGTGACATGCCCTGGGACAGCTAAGGCTGCCTGAAGACCTTAGTGGCTCCTAGGTAAATCCTCGGGGACAAGGGCATGCCTGTTTGAGAGACCCTTGCACCCAGTTTTCCTCATTACTGCTTTTCCCCAGGGTGTCTCTCTTACTTGCATCTGAAAAACCATAATGCTTTGCTCCATTTGCCTTTCGGTTCACCTTGTGCATCTTGCAACCACAGGTGCTTGCTTTATAGCCACTCCTCAGAAGAATAACAATAGCTCTTGTATAATGCATTCTTTGTACTTTTTTTTTTTATCTGGAATCATCCCATTTAATAATGCATTTTCTTCATTGCCGAGGGCTGTTTTATGAGCACGAACACTTAAGCACGCAATGGGGCTTTCTTTTGTTAATCTCTTTGGACACATCGCTGGTTATCCAGGCCCGTTTGCATGGATGAGCTGCTTGTCTTTTCATTGCCTCAGTTCCAGAAAATTGGCGGCAGCATTTGAAAGATCACTACCCACAGTTGCAGAGGATGCCCTTATGTTTGTGATGATGCCAACATACTCTGTTGAAAGACTGTGTGGGTGTTGGGTTTATGATTCCCTACTAACTTACAGCACATTGTCTGTTCCTGGGTTAGGTCATACTCCGTGGCAGGGTCCTCAAACTCCAGTCCTCATGAGCTGCAGGTTTCGATAGTTCTTGCCCAACTGAGTTTTAAGTTTTCTACTATAATCCAGCTGTTGTCTGGAACAAGGAAACAGTTTAGACTGTTAAGCCAGAGCCAACAGTTGACAGGTTACTATATTTGTTTTCTTAGAAGTGCACATGTAATTGCAATAATGGTTTAATAAATTCCCTTTTTTTGGTTCTTTCAGAGACAAACCAAAATACGTTAGTATTAAGCATGTTTGTTTAATTGTTTATAGCCGATTGTAATTGTTATGATTAAGTGACTTTAGTGTAATAAAGAATGAAATGTTGATTAATAAACTGCTAAGTCAACATTATGTGGCCTGTCACGAATGGAATTTTAGACAATTGCTCAGTGAAATATTTGATTTTTATCGCCACACAGTAATGGGTGGTATTTGGGTCAGTTTGATACCAGATGTGCAAGAGTTGACATTCACAGCATGATTTAAAATACAAACTACAAGTGTAGACACGGTAAATACTTAACCAAATTACTTTTAGGAACCTTGTTAACCCTAATTGTCTACATCCTAATCAGCTATAAAATTCATTGAGTGTTGGTCATGTTTCAGCCTTTGTGACCTTAGCCATGTCACGTAGCACACTGCACCTAGTACTTGGAGGTTCCATTCAGATTGCAGTTCTGAAAATGTTGGCACTTGATTCTAAAGCAAGGGTGGGCAATCTTATCCAGAAAGGGCCACCATGTATGTGGGTTTTTGCTGTAGCTCCCTAATTAGATTACTAATTAGAGGACTGATTGGCTGAAGAGTCCTCACACCTGGGTTTGAACAGCTGACATAAAGGTTATCCCAAAACCTGCATACACTCTGGCTCTTTACAGATAAGATTTCCCACCCCTATCCTAAAGGGTCTCTGGAACCTTTATTTTGTAACAAATTGGCAGTTAATTTGTTGTCTTCTCTCTACACGCTTCTTCCATCCTCTCTCTGCTGGCCACAAAACACTTGGCTGTACGGTAATCATGTTTTAAAGGTTTAGCAGTTCCAATTGCTTTGCATCCCTCTGGCACTTTACTTTTTTCTCTTCTTTTTGACCCATTTTAATAGTAATAATTCTGCTCAGGATAGTATCTGTTTTCCCGTTTCTCTCCAAACAAAGTACTCAGACCAAATACTTCAACATGCTTTGTTTTTAAAAAAGTTCATTCATTGAGATTCATCTGGACTGAAAATATTGGTTGAAAGAGAAGATACAAATAAAATGCATGTCTAAAAAATTCTGCACTCAGTTTATGTATAAAATCATTTTAGTGTCCTGCTCCTCAAAACAATTGTGTTCAAAGGCAAAATGGGCCCAACAAAAGAGATTTCAGAAGATGACTGGAAAGGGTTAGTTCATAGTCAGGCAGATTGTTTCAAGCTGGAAGGAATTCGGCACAGTTACTCCACCTCCTTGGAATGGGTGTCCTACAGTGATCAGTGCAGGAGCATGCTGAAGGCTCCTCAGACAAGTACCAAAGAAACCGAGGGTGACAGCTAAGGATCTGCAGGCATCTCTTGCATTTGGTAACATTTGTGTACATGAGGCCACAATAAGAAAACCATTGAAACAAGTGGTGTTCATGGTTTAATGTGAAAGGAAACCACTGCTCTTCACAAAGTCAAACATGAAGCATGGTAGAAGGACATCAGGCTGTCTTTGTTGAACAGGAAGATTAAACAGTCTTGGTCACAAATGGGGGAAAAAAACTATATACACCAGATTTAGTGCTTAACTAGTGGAACCTCCTTTGGTGGCAATAATCTCAACCAGATTCTTTTTGAACATCCCATGGTTCCCATGGAGGAATAGCCCAAAATACCTCAGAATGCAAAGGTTTGATCATTAGGTTCAAAAATCTGGTTGAGATTATTGCCACCAAAGGTTCCACCAGATAACCACTAAATCTAATAGTGTATGCTTTTTCTAGTTTTGACCATGATTGTTTAATATTTTTGTTCAATAAAGATAGCCCAATGTAAAAATATTGTTTGTTACATAAGACATCTTAATAATGTTCTGGCCACACGTTGAGTCATTCATGCAGAAATCCAGATAATTCCAAGAGCTTCACAAACTTTTTCTCAGTTGTTTAATGAACGTGGTGTCTCTACTTTTTCCCCTGAGGGCTATCAAGCTGCATCTCTACAGTTCTCAGCAGTGGAGGCTCTCAGCTGTTAATTTAAAGCTTTGCAGGCAGATATTTTATTAACAATGGCAATTAAAAAGCTGCTCAACTTAAAAATCGAGTTTAGTTTGTGGCTGTCCAGGACCTGGTCTGATTTTGTTCATGCAATTATTATATAGAGTATATGAATTTACTTATCAGTGGAGAGCATTGTGAAATATTTAAATGCATTTGAACTGGATTTTAATAATGAGTGACTGATAGTGCTACATAGTCTGGTCTTATAATGACATTAGTGGCGTGTTTCCAAACTGCAAGTGCTTGTACTTGCAATGTTTGCATGCTGCATGCAGCAAGTAGTTTATAAGAAAAAGTAATTTTCCTAAGACTGATTTATCACCACCCTAAGGAACAGTTTGTAGTCATTGCATCAGCATGTTAAACCACTGCTAATGGCTAATTTAATTTTTTTCCTCCGTGTAGGGCAGTCTGTTTTATAAATTAAGGTTTATGAAGATACAACCTGTTTTATGCAGATATTTAATTTGTGCTTCATTATTTAAGACATCCATCATGTGATGTCAACAAGCACAAGTATCACTCTCAATGTCCTTGAACACCTAAATGATTAACTGACAAATTGTGGCACATAATTACCCCCTCCCCCCATAGTAATTGTTAAACATTAAACATATGGTATTTAGTGGCTCTATTACCAAATTTTAATGCTGAAATATATCTGGTAAAAACGTGAGGGTTGGGTTTGATACAAAAAAATTAAGGCCACTGGTGTGACAGGTGCACTCATTTCACAGAAGGGCTGTCCTGGGAGAAAGTATTATTTGCATTTATTTAGTGTTTTATGCAATGGTTTTTGCTTATGGCTATTACAATATGGCATGAAAATGACAGTCACCATAGAAGTAAAAAAAAATACTGCAAATAAGAAATGCATGGTTTGCGTAAGATCCTCAGCTTAAAAATCAAGTATTAACTAGGTTATGTTTCCGATATACTTACTACTTCAGCCATCTTTCATTTTTAGTAAGTTAACGACTTATTCTTCAATGTACACTGCATGTGTAGCTGTGCCTTTTTATAACCAGTATATCAGTGTATTGTGTCTAATATTGCGATTGCTTTTCTGTAAATGGCCAAAAATAATGTTTGTATGTAATGAAAGCAGGAATTGTGTAGGTGGTAATTTGTTTTTATATACTACTGTGTTTGCTTGACTTATTTTTTTTTTTTGTAGTGGATGGGTGGAGAATGCATGTCTTTATTAACTTGGCTTCCTGCCTCTTGTAAGAGAGAGCTGTGTGATCAGTATCATTCTGTACCATTAGCGTGTTATTACAGTTTCAAAGTGGAGTTGAGCTTTCATTGTACACATTTTTCAATGTTTTCCTAATCTTGTTAAAGATGGAGTAACCACTTTATTTTCTGTTGTATTGGAGTTATTTGTAATTACGTCTCCTTGAGTAAGGAATGCAGGTGACACTGTATGTTTGGAGTTCCTCCACTGTAATGTTTTACTCTTCTTCAATTAGAGAGAACAGAAAGCTCCGTAAATGGCATAGCTCAGATTAGTGTGGATTGTATGTTATCTAAATCATTCTGCGTTATTTGCATTGATTCTTCTGTTATCTAGCTGCTTTGGAAAATCCTGTGACCTGCGAAAATGACCTGTAATGAACTGTAATTGTTACTGAATGTTCCCTCTGCTTGTTTCTCCTTAGAGTCTCAAGGAGGGCTTGACTGCTGAGCAAAGACTCCACTTGTTTGACAACAAGGAAGCTAAGGAGTTTTAACGACGAAACATCAACCAGCCTCGCTGCATGTTTATTTTAGTCCTGTAATTCATAATTTAGAAACATCACAAGTCTTATGTTAAATTTGTTATGGAGTTTTTTTTGTCTAGAATCTGCAGTCCATGCACTACAGTTACTGTGACTTTTTTTCCCCATTGGCACGTCTTACTGTAAATATTTTGTTGGTTTTAAAGGAGTATCTATCCTATATAATCTAAACACTACTGTGTAAGCTACTGTTTTAAACATGCTCTTAGTATGTGTGAATAGCCAAAGGAAGTCAGTTTGTATTGCCTAATTATCACAGCCTGTTAATGGTTGAATATTGCTTCATAGCCAGCAATATCAAAAGTTTGCCCTAAGTAATGTTAGATTTGGTCAGTATGCCCAATTTTACAGTTCCTCTCGGCCCTCTTTTCATTTTAATGCTGGCCTAAAAAAGCTTTCAACGGAATGGTTGCCTGCATAATTTTACAAGTTTAACTTGGCTAAATTGAGCTTTGCTTGTTAGCCTACATAGTGATAGCTTGTACATGGTTCTTAATATCTTAGTGTTACTTAAAAAATTATAAATAAAAGTGCAAGGACCCAAGAAAACAGTGTCTAAATTTTACATGGATCAGTTCGGCAGTTATAGTAATATAAATTTATATATTTCTTTCTTGGTTATGTTTGTAGTGCTGTCCAGTGGCAGTCCCAATGTATTTATTTAATATTTTGGAATTTTGTTTCACGTTTTCATTTCTATTTTCTGTTGTAAATATACAGCAAATGTATACCAACTGACTACAGGTTTATTAGCAATAAATATTTTTGCACCCTGTCTGTGTGTTTAATTTTGTTTCAAGTGAGAATTTTGGCTCCGCTTCTCTGGGGTCTCATTTATCAACTACGCCTACGAAGGAGAATATTGCAGAAAGGCTTACATCCCAATTGAGAAATTGTTTTTTAACTTGACAATACTCATGCTCACACTGCAAAGGCCACCAAGAAGTGTCTTGTGAAGTCCATCAATCATCTTTCAGCCTGGTCCAGATTTAAACCCTACAGAGATTCTGAAGTCTCATTTATCAAGCGTGCGCATGAACATTTTTTTGTACCGTATGTACCATTCTATGCGTAAAAATGTGTATTTATCAGTTACTTCCTTTGCGCAGAAATTCACCAACACTCCCAACCACTTGGCGCCCTCCAAAACTAGGGACCCCCATGAAGACAATTTCCAGAAGTTACATTTAAGGATACTTCACTGATAATGATGTGGAAGTTTTGTTGGACGTTATAGAGGTAAGGAGCATGTGCTGATACAGCGCATTGCTGCACCCACCACACGACGAACCACCTCAGGGATGCGAACCCGAGTGCAGCTGTGTGGCA
>JAAGVU020000092.1:17134582-17166992 GCA_011763525.2 Mormyrus iriodes | reverse complement strand
TTTTTTCTGGTGGTTGGAGTGCAAAGTCCTGCCACCAACCCCGAAGTTTTCCCAGTAAGTGGGAGGACCTGCTTGCAAGGCCAGATGTAGGATAACATATACCCAGAACGAAACAATTGCAGATTAAGGGCCTTGATCAAGGTCCTACCGAAGTAAATACTTAAACGTCTTAAACACGAGCAGGCAGAAACACCCGCCGCGCTGACACAAACAGCGCCTATTTAATTTTACGTTATTGTTTTCCGAATACAAATTAATGGAAAAAAATCGTACGAAATAAATATTCGTAAAAATCCACTATTTCTGCTTATCCAAATACCGTATTCGGATTCGACTCCACCCCTAATTGTTCGGCAACTTAACCAGTGACCGGTCAAAGAAAGAAAAGGACCTAGCATGGGGACAGGTGACACATGTAGTTAATGCTGTCATCTGTAATGACAGTGAGGAAGAAGCGGTTCTATCTGAGAATGACCACCAAGAAAAGGATTGCAGCCCACAGACCCCACATCCATGCCACGGGGTGGCCCAAGCACCAGGTCAGTGTCACCTCTGGATGGTAAAATGGCTGTCATCATAGGCGAAACATCCCTAACAGGAATCATTCCAGATGGTGATACTGACAGTGCAGCTCCATCACCCATGGATAAGGTCAGGCTATCAAAAAAGATAAGATGCTTTTGTGTTTGCGTTTAACTGGCTGTAGCAAGTAATGCGTGTCATACATCTACAAGTGAATATTGCGAAAAATAATTGTGCCAGACACGTCAGTTGTAAAGCACGTATTTACTGACAGTGATATATTATTTCTCTGGGCATGAACCTTATATAGCTGCACGATTCCTTGTCATTAGCATGGACTGCTTGCACATACTTTGTGCAAAATAATTAAATCAATCTGTCAAGGTTAATAATTAAGTACAAGTCTGTGTGTATCCAATGTGCTGATCAGTTTGTTTCAATTACGCTTTCCTCCCGCTAGGGGATCGTGCAAACGCACGATCGGGAGTATCGGTAAATATATGTGTATTTAAATACATTTAAATGTATGTAAATATATGTATTCTTATTATTGTCATTGCTGTTGATGATGATAATACTTTATTTATTAATTCATTTATTCATTTTGGGGTGGGGGGGCAAAGTACAACGAACGAACGTCAGGTGACCAAACAAGCGATTTTCCGTTCGCCGACAAAATCTCCAGATCGGAGCTGAATCGCTGTTCCATCGGCGCTGGCAAATCTGTGCTAGATCGCCAATGGTGAACCGTTCAAAGACGCGACCGGATGGAGTCGCCGATGCGTCGCTGACGCCCGACAGATATCTAGCCTGCTAAATATCAGGACCTGTCGGGGACTCCCAGTCGTCCTGTGGTGTGAAAAGTGTTGCGACTGACAATAAGTACGGCGACGAGCTACAGCTAACTAGAGCGTGAGACACGGGGTGGGGCGACCTCGGGGGAGGAATTTAAAAAGCCGCAAAAATAATTGTAGCGCCGGTGATATTTAAATATCCCGGCGTGCTCACGAGCACTTGTATATAGCCCTGTATATGTCCTGTATTTGTTAGTGTAGTTATTTGTGCCCCCGCCTGTCGCCTGTACTATTACCTGTGTCATATGTGTAATTCTAACGTGATCTACTGTTGTGTAATTACCCTACCGTGCGTGCCCCTTATCGTGCTTAGTGTAACTTCCCCGTGTTTCCCTGTCTTTGGTCCTTCTTCAGAACTACATTGAAGAGCAGCTTCGTGCTAATTCATACCTGTTTGTTTTCTTTCGTCGCTGTCGCCCGGTGCCACACTGGAGTCAGAAGCACCCCACTGGCGCTGCTGGAGTGGATGCTTTGCACCATCTTCGAGCAAGTCCTCTCCAGCCTGGTACACCTGCGGGCAGCAAACCTGAGTGACACTTGTCTGCTGGTGCTGTGGCAAGAGAGGACACTGGCTACGCTGTTGGCCGGAAGCTTCCCCCAAGCCTGCCTGAGGACAAGTTAGGGGCAGCGCAGCGACTTAGGTGCCACATCGCACTCCTGGAGCATCCCGGACGTGTGCAGCGTGACCTCAAGCTGCTCCTGCCAGGCCCGGCTAGCTCGGGATCACCGCGAGCTTGATGAGCAGCGTGAGCAGGACCAGGAGCGGCGGTGGGAGTCCATGGAGCAGGAGCAGTGGGAGCTGGAGCAGCTGTGCGGCGACCTGGCCAGCTGAGAGCGAGAGCACGACTGCCAGAGGAGCCTGGCCGAGGCAGTGGAGGCGGCGCTCCTGGCCCAGGAGGAGGCATGTTGCGGCTTGGAGGACCGGCTGGCTCAGGAGCATTGCCAGCTGTGGGAGTCAGAGGTCATGCTACGTGGCCGGGAGGAGGCATGCCGCGCTCTGGAGGCCCAGCTGGCTGGCTCCTCCTGCGGACTGGCCTGGCGATCAACAACCAGTGCCCCCAAAGTCACGGAGAAAGAAGCGCCGTGGCCCGGGGGGTGGGGGCGCGCACTGCCAGAGCCGGCGGACCACCCAGCGCTCATTAGCTGCTCGGCGTGTCTGCTGTCCCCAGAGAGAGGGCCCTGACTGTGGGAGTCTCTGGGTGGGGTGTTCCTTGGCCAGGAGAACCCACTGGAAGGGGCAGCAGATTGGCCCAAGTCACATGGGAGAAGGGAGTCGGACCCCCGAGGGACCAACCGTGCCAGCATTCGCCAGCAGCTAGGCCCCGCCAACGCTCGCAAGCAGCCGGCTCCCCCCCTCACCTCTTTGGAGATGGAGCACCGATGGCTGCCATTGCAATGCCTCTGTCTGCTCGGCGCCACAGTACATATATATAGACATACACGCATATATATACCAGGCCACTAAAGTCTCGAGGAATGTGATACTGTTTTCAGAAAGTTCTACTTAGGCCTATATGAGGGTTAATTTAAAAACGTGCTTTGTGTCTTAGTCTTTTTATTCATAATCATAATCCTCTTTTTTATTATTCAGTATTAAATAAACTTGTCACTTCAAAACCCATTCAATATTATTTTATTAGTAACACATACAGCATAGGTATGTGGCTGGGGAGGACGACAAAGGTGTTGAAATTTTAGGAGAGCGAAATCTATATTCCTTTATGATTACACTGTTCAAAGTATAAAATAAATGAACTAATGACCATAAAAGTAAATGAGACAGACGTGGTCAGTAAAGCGTGGTTTTGGGAATGAACAATGATTTACGATGCACACCACTTGATTTTCACATTATGTACATCTTTATCAATAATTGCAGTGTCCATTCACTGCCAGTGACTGTAAGTGACAGCTATTGAATGTGAAGTACACATGTGAACATTCAAATATTTTATGTAATTATAATTCGCCCGTTAAGTGGTCTGAAAAACCAAAGGGTGTGCAAGAGTTGCTATCAACTCAAAATGTTGAACCAATATCTCCTTACAGCAGAGATCGCCACTTTTCAAACGTAAGATTTAGCACACATAGCTAAAGGTTTTGAAATTTTAAAAATGATCGGTGTGCATCTCTGCCTGTGGACATCGAAGGTTTGTGATTAAAAACTACTTGGCTTGCTTGTTGAAAGATATACCGCAGTCACAGGATTCTCATGGATAAGCTATTTTGAGAGTTTGGGAAAGCCTCTTTGTTATGTCAGGTAATTTACTGACTTCTCTTTCATTGGTCTGAGCACTATTTGAGGTCCGTGATCCTGAAACCTAACCTGCTCCGGAGTAGTTTTGCTCTGTAGCATGTAGCATTAACGCGGTGATATATCCCGCTATGAAGAGAACCGGCCTCGTGATATCGAAAAGCCTTATCCTCAAAGTTATCTGGCTAAAAAAGGAATCCGGCTTTGTGATACAAGCCCCTGATCCTTTGCTTCTTGCAAAACACCTCTTTTGAAACACTGACACATTCTTTTAATTCTGTAAACTTTAATTTTGTGTACAAGTAGATTATAGGAGAAACCGTGGACAATCCTTGAAAGGGATCAGTTTTTGAAGGGTACAGTAATCTTCCCGAAACACCACGTTTTTAGGGACATTTGGCAAACTAGTACAACTTTACTTTGAAATTTAAGATTTTTCCCCTTTGTGTTATTTTTCTGTTTGATGAAAATTAAAAAGAAAAAGAATCAAGTTCTCCCCAGTTTCACCTCCAAGTGTCTTTTTTTTGCAAAAAAAATCACTATAGCAAGACTTTACAAACAAATGATTGTACTGAGGCTCTCTAGAAAGAATCAACTGTTCAACTGTTTTAGCCTCAAGACCCATATCATTCCATTATTCCTTAGCAAGTAAATCACTAACCAGCTGTTGATGTTGGGATGGTCGGGCATTATTTTTTTTCCTTTCTTTATTTTTAGATAGTGGATTAGTTAAACCTATGAGAAAAACACATTTTCCTACTTCAGGCATGGAATCCCAATCATTATCAGGCATTTTGAGTTAAACCCCCTCACACGGACACTGTGAATATGATTTCAAAAGATATTTAATTAAATTCTTGTAGAACTTAAAAAATGAGACAGCCCTTGTTCAAAATCAATCATCCTAAGTAGAATTATTTTTATTTTCAAAATACTCACCATTTGACTGCTAAAGCAGGTCATGACAACTTTATTTAATATCACCCTTCATATTTTATCAAAAATATGCATTGAAATTAGGATTTGATTAGGCGATCATATTTTTTCTTTTCCTGTAAATTGTAAACACAGTTCAACAAATATTCACCTGATAATTTTTCTTATCAGGTGAAAAATTTTAATAAAAACCTATCAAATAACAGGATTGAACTTAGCGTGAGGGGATTAAGGATGATAACAGGGTTGAAGGGAAATTAATATTAATTTCAATATGGTATGGATTAATTTACCAATTCAATACAATGGCAAGTGAATTTTATTCAATTCTGACAGACGGTAACAATCAGATTTTTCAGCTGTCATATGAAAAAACATGGAACAAAACATTTTAAGAAGTATTTAGCATTCAACATTAAATCCAAAACATCAAGCATAAATTCCTCACAAACATCAATGAAATGGATCTGTCCATATGGTCCACAGTAACAAAAATAGCCTCATTACATTCCCTTATAAAAATGTACAGCATAGACTCTAGAAAACTACATTTCTACAATCTGTTTCATTAAAACTAATATTCAGCACATAACACTGAACTCTGCCGATCCATACATCTTTATTCAGAAAGTCTGACCGGCACTTCTTTCTAAATTTATTTATGTCATGATGTCACAAGCTTAGGGGGCAGGATGCGCATCCTCATAAACAGGCCAAAAGAACCTGCTTGTTTCGATAGGGTACATGCATTTAACTTCAACATGGGTTTCATCCACATCATGGATTATTCCTGGATACAAATCTTTATCCTATGTAAACACACCACTGCCCAGGCACATCTGGGTCTTCCCAATGGATTTGTGTCTGCCTCTGTAACCCAGCAGCTGGAAACCTTCTTGAGAAAGCTGAAATGCTGTGTGTTCCGACACTAACAATGTAACTGCTTATGGGCTGAGCACATACAGCTGACATCACGAGATATTATTTATCCTGGTGCAAGAGTTATCACCTGATGTATTTTCAAGGTTGCTGGGATTGCTGGTAGGTTTGATGGCATCCTCTCAAGGGCCTGCTCATCGGTTTCACCACTGACAAAGAACAACTTCATAGATGTGTTGTTCTCCAAAAGGGCCTTAACGAGCTCATGTGCATCGTGGAGGTCCCGACCATGGCTTATTAGCAGGTCAGCAGTCCTCTTCAAGGCTGCTCTACCACCATCAAATGATCCTTTACCATGGCTGGTCTCAAAAAAATTCTCAATCCCTGCCTCAATGCTTCTTTTGTCCAGCTCAGTGCTAAAAAGGAGAAAAAATGCCCCTCTGCTTGTACTGGGTACAAGGATCTTCACTAAAATAATGTATCACTGAAACCTTTGGGCATGTTCCGACAGTTCACATCAAAGCCTACTTCAGAGTTATCTACTAATGTCAAGCGTCAATGATTCAATCCCATCGCAATGATTCAACCCTGTTGCCATAGTAAATGTGAGGGAATTCAATTTAATGGCTGGAAGTTTTTGGCTAATAGTAGCCATAACTCCATATTAAACTCCACATAGCACCACATGGCATTTGGAACATCATAAAATTGTAATATTTTGCAACGCTCTTGTTTATTTTTTCCCCTAAACAATTGTTTACTATCATTTATCTATAAAACAGAATTGAAATGTTGAGCCTGACAACCTCAATCTGACAATAAAAACAATGAAAAATAGGTAAGAAAAGACACTAACAGTTGCCTTTCTTTGCCTGTTCTTCAAAAGACATGTGTGATGTCACTTCCTCAGTGCTGATGTCACAATGACTGATCCATAATTTTTATAGCGGATAAAGGGTATGCTGTGATGGGGTTAAAAACAAAGTAGGCTGCGTGAGTTAATACTGCAATTTCATAGATAATTCATGTATTTTTCAGAAAAAAAATATTTTTGGTTAAAATAGACAAGCATATATTTATATTAACAACAAAATTCGGGTATTAATTGCATTTTTTGTTTGATATTCAATGAAAATGTAATGAGGGTCAGTGAGGACATGCAGACATAGTTCTCGTCTATAAGAAAAAAACATATTTTGTTTGCATTACAATGCAAAAACACGTGGTTCTACTTAACTGATTGCTTCAAATGCTTTTTAAGGTTTCCTTCAATTGAAAATATTTGAAGAAGACTGGGGGACTTGAACGGCACCCGATTCAGAGAATCGCTCAGGATATCTGATAAAAATGCAACGTCCAAGGGCCTACATAGGCCTACATTATCATCTACGTGCAATTTTATACAGTGGTTTGCTCGAAAAACACTTTAATGCAACGCACTTTTAAAGTACTTATAAAAATATGTTTTTATAAGGAAGGGTTAGCACCAATTCAGTTGAACTACCTTTATTTGTGCAACTACTTTTTCCGTGATATTAGTTAAGCGTTTTGCTAACATTATTACACTATAAATGCATTTCATTTATAGTACATCAAATAAAAAAAAACATCACAGTGGCTCATTCAGCGTCAAAAAAAATGAATTCATCGTAGAAAGTAACCTCAAAATCATCACATTGTGAAAAAATTAATACAGCTATACTGAATCTAAACAGTTACAGATACATTTGCAAGTCTGTTTTATTTTTTTTTTCAGTTTGGGGCTATTTTGCTGTCCGTCGATTCTGATTCGTTAAATAATGTAAGTTTTTTTAACAAGTGATCAAAATTGGCATTTACACTTATTTGTATCAGAGGAGTCTGATAAAATATTTTAGAATATAAAAAACTTTCGGCTGCAGCACAATTAAAGGTTTTATATAGTACTGTTATATGTATACTATCCCAGAGACGGTATACGCATATATTTATCGACTAGCAATAAAAAAAAGTGTTATATTTACAAATACATGCATGAAATGATTCAGTTCTCTTTCATACACTGTAGTTTTTATGTCGTATTTTCGTCGGTTTGAAAAATATTCTCCATATGGCTGTATCTCCATAGGTGTTTAACCTATGCAGATGTAAGAATCCCATTACACGCTGTTACCTCGGAGCTCCGCATTCGGCCGACGCCTATTGGTGCCGCGCGTCAGGGCGACCCCGCCTCTCCCCTCCGCGTCTCCCATGATGCCTCACTTTGGCTACCAGCTGACTAGCCCTGTTCTTGAAGTGCGGCTCACGCTCGGCTAGCGCCGACGTTGTATAAAGTGTGCCCTTTTTCATCCCGTCATCAATTTTCCTCGCTAAAGCCAGTGGCTTGCTTCGCGTCCGGCGTTGTTGTGTGGGTTGTCAGGAGCACACGGGACCTCGAACGAGATGTGGGGTGCCGCAGGTTCCTGGTTAAATAGTGCGTTTTAGAGCCCACCCCCCTCCCGGACCTCTTCTCGTTTCGGTAAGTTTCTAGCCCAACGCAATACATTACATGGCTTCTTTTGTTTCAGCTGCGAAAGGCCTAGGCGAGGTTCCGCGACCGAGGCAGCCAGCGAGAGAGATCGTGAAGCGAGATAGGGGGGCAGGCATTTGATCTGTCAGCTCACCTTCCGTCGTGTGAGGGGATTTCCCCCTCCCCGCGTCTGTGATCTCCTCTTCAGGGCACGATGGCTTTTTTTTCTTTTATGTCTGGATAGCCTGGAAGCTAGCGGCCACACTTCATGTACTGCTCGCTAAGCTAGCCACCTCTCCGAACTAGTCAGCCAGAGAGGGACTCGGCGGGGGCGCGCTGGAAACCATACAGAGCCGTCGTTTAACCTCGCAGTCCGGTGACGAAGCTGATTTGGGGTTGATGTGAAGCAGCCTGCGAGTAGTCGGACATGTTTGCCTTGGCCGGAAAGTATTCATTGTGTGGCGCATGAAGAGAGACGTGCGGTAAGCAGCTCCTGTCACTTCCTCGGCTTGACAGCCCGGGCTCTCTCGTAACTTGTTAGTTAACAGCAGCGGCTTGGTCCCGGTAAACGCTTTTACTCTGGTAGCCGTGCGTTAAAAAGGCCGCCCACGTTTCTAACAGAAATCGGCTACCTAGTCATGGTTTCGTGTTAAATGAAATATCTGGTTATAGTACGGAGTGGCTACTAGTTAGCGAAATTTGACCAGGTTGTCAGTGCCGCCGACGGTCGGTTTCTGTGGACTGGTGGCTTACTGTAACGAAATTAACCGGGGGCTGGCTGGTTAAATGTCTCCTTACTTTCGCCGGTAAGTAACTAGTCCCAGAAGTTGTTGAATTTAGTCACATTTGACTTATCTGGACCTTAACTATGCGTCTCAGCATTACAGAAGCAATATCATTATTTTTAGATCTAGAAAATGGGCTGAACATCCCCCTTAGTTTACTGCCTACAAACAAACTGTGACGTTGGGTAGTCGGGGATTTGCACGGTTATCTTGTATCTTACTCATTTAATTAAAACACTTTTTGCTAAGGAGTACAATGTAACATTCAAGTAGGTTAAATTGTTGCTTTACAAAATTTTACGCTGAAGCTTTTAATTCGCTCCACCTCGGGTTTTTTTTTTTTTGTCGAAAAAATGATGGCAAATGAAAGTGTAATATAAGTATAGCTACTTAAAGTAGAAATTACGGGCAGAAAACGTGGCTTGGAAATTCAGGAAATAGCCTGTGGTTGACTTAGAAGCGGTTTTGTATGTTAATGCCAACCAGAGGTATGAGTAAACTGACATCCAAAGTTGCTTCAAATTTGTGAAATCATATTAAGAAGTCAGCGAATTAAGTAAATTTCAGTGGAAATATGTATGAAATTTTATACTGTTGGCATGGCTGGTTGAGTACAAAGTGTCATGCTTTAGAAGATTATGGAAATGTGTAAAGATGTTGCAAAACCATTTTTTGGGGGGAGGGGGGATGACTGGTGTTTTATAGTAATTATTCTGTTTTTATTATGGTTAAGTCAAAAGAATGCCCTTGAAACTGTACTATGTACTTGTTGATTTGCTGTTGTGAAATATCAAGGTATAAATTAGTAAAATGAAGATCTGGGCAAGTAAATACATTCTGTAAGAATTTAACTGCAAACAGTATGGCTGTTTTTCTAGGTTGTGGACGTATAGACAAATGTAAAGGCTTGATGTGGCAATTTCAAATGTCTTGTATGCTGGAAATGCTGGGGGCGAGATATTCCTCACATGTTCACATTGGCGAACAATGTTTTTTAGCCACAGGAAAATGTTTTTTTAATGCAAACCAGTCAGTAAGTGTGGGGGTGATCTATTGTTTATTTTCAGTGCTGTAATGTATTACAAAACATGGGTTCATCAAATGTTTGGTTTCTCTGTACAACCAAGCATTGGCAGTGATAATGTTTTCTTGATTCTTTCTCTTTATGATTGTTTCAGAGTTGATATGGAACCTCCGCCTCAGTCAGATGGTTTACTCCCTCAAGACCTCTCGACGTGCAGCTTTCCCTCCACCTTAAACCTGACAAGGAAAGGCGAAGACAGCCTTCTCAAAAGCAGTTCCATGGAAGCCCTGCGTGTGGTAAAGAAGCCTACATGGCACAGCATTGGTTCTGGGAACAGCAGAGGACGTGTGTACTCTGAGAACGAATCTGACCATGCGTCTCAGCCCAGTCAACAGATTCAACCAAACGATACTTTTTCTAATGCAACAGTCACACTCTCGTATGTGAGCAGGTCTCATGTCTTCTCCTCCCCCAACTCCCTCTCGCAGCTACCCCCTGTGTGTGGTGTTCCATCCATAAACAGAAAATTCTCCGGACACTCCCCTCCTCATGAGGCAGATGCTCTGGCAAATGAGGCTGGTAGAAGGGGTCTTTGTGTCGACATCGACCAATGCATCCTAACGCATGCTGCTAAGCCTGTCATGTTGTCATCACAGTCTGAGTTGTTCGAGGCCAGCTCTCAGGCTCAGTTAATTGAGAGTATAGGTGGAGCTCATTTTGCGCAGCAAGCTCTTGAGATTAATGGGAACAAAGACGCCCATCCTGTGGGTATGGAGAAACTTGAACCTGGATTTGGAGATGGCACCTCAGAATGCATGCATTCTCAAGCAAGGGATAGCTGTGTGCCGAATGACATTGGCAACAGCTTCTCGAATCATGGCTCATGCAAGGAAAAGTCCACAGGGAGCTGCATTACTAACATAGTGGCCGAGATCAAAAAGTGTGACTCTGAAATGGTTTCTTTGATATCAAGAACTAAGGAGCCAGTGTCTAAGCTGGACAGCGCTGTTTCAAGGAACACATGTCATAGAAATGGGGAATATGTTAGCCCTTTAGAAGATCCTTTGTCACCCCCTGCTACCTCATTGGATGAAACAGAAGATGTTTTTGTTTTGCCACAAACGCTAAGCTCTCCCACTAGTGAGAATTTTACAGATGATGCCTCTCTTATTGCTGGAGAGGAGGAACCTGGTGATCTTTCTTTAACTGTATTTCCGGTGGCAACTGTGGAAGATGGAAGTCCTCTTCAGAGGAGTTTTGGTGACAGTAATGTTGTTGAAATGCCCATCACCAGCAATGGAATACAAATACTGCCAGTTGATGTGCCAGAACATTGCAGGCCACTCTCTGATGTGGATGGTCATCTGTTGGAAAGCAAGGGCAGGTTGTTTGAGGTCCCGGAAAATAATACTTTGGTGCCTGATGACTCTATTGTCAATGGGAGTGTGCATGGGCAAGAGAGGACTATCCAGAGGAAGAAACTTCCTCCCCGTTCCAGGAGGGGAACACGCTTAGAGGCCATTGTCCAGAACATTACACCTTCCAGGTATAAAGTGACAACTAATTTACATTCCATTAAAAAATGCTGCCGTTCTCAAACTCGCCCCGTAAATGTAGAGGTCCTCCAAAGCCAGGATTCACCAGAGGATGCATCTGGTTCAGAAAAAGAGCCCAATTTAAAGACAACAGTCTTGCCGAACATTAATACTGATAATACTGACACAGACAAAAGTAAAAATTCTACCTCAGACTCGGAAAACTTAAGCACCTTCAAAGCTTTATATAGTACCACATATCCAGAACCAGTTAACCACGGGGACACACAAAAGGACCAAGTCAACAGGCCACGACCCAAGCGTTCTACAAGGGCTAGGGGAAAGTTGGCCGTGCCAAAAATGTGTCCAAGTTCTGCAAAGCAGCACAGGGTTTCAGTGGCCAACAAACCTGTACCTACTACTAGAAAAGCTCATATCACCAAACGAAAGCGGAAAAAACACAAAGCTGGACAGTCCTCCTTGTTTTCACCACAGGAGCCAGAAATCAAGCTTAAGTATGTGAATTACAAGGAGGAGAAAAGGGATGTTAAAGCAGACACCTTCTCCCCATTTATACGTATGGAGGTCAAGGGATATTCTACGTGCACAGTTATCAACTATGCTGAAGAGGAGAATGCAAGACTAAGAAAAGGACAGCAGCAGGTGTCTTCCAGGTTTATTTCCGGCATAGTTCCAACAACCTCTTGTTTGCAACTAGGTCGTGTTAGTGCTGAAAGCAAATGGCAGAACTCTCTAGTCTGCTGTTTATGTGGTGGGTCAGCAAATGCCCTGGACCTTGGGGATCTTCATGGGCCTTACTACTCTGAGGGCCACAAACCTACCCCTAAGCCTCTGGTTAGTCAGCAGGGCCTTAAGGAAGAGGATGATTCCAGTGACACTGACACCTCTTCTGGCATACGCAGCAGAAAGCGTGCCCAAGGTGGGCGCAACTGGCCTCAGAGACCTAGTCACAGGCTGAGGCGGGACGATGTCATAGAGGGTTGCCACAGGTGGCCAAGTGACAACAATGACTTGCAAAGCCCTTCAGCCAAGAGGCCACGGACAGAGTTAGCAGCTGGTGATTGGTACAGCCCCCCTGTGGTTCCCTTGGACACCAGAGAATATTGGGTTCATGAAGATTGCAGCATATGGTCAGCAGGTGTCTATCTGGTGAAAGGAAAGCTTTATGGACTGGAAGAGGCTGTTAGACTGGCACAGGAGACGGTGAGGTTTAAATTATATACCTTTTACCACAAAACTGCCCGAATTTCAAGTTTCTTACCCCACATCTGGGTGTTGTAGACTGATTTTAATATTTGCCTTACTTAAAACCTTATTTCATTTATATAACACCCCCAAGTATATATAATAAAAAAGACCAGAAACCTGAAGTGTTCCGTTTTCCTCAAGTAAAATAAGAACAGATGATGTATACAACAAGTAAAGTATGTTTTGAACCTTTAATACTTACACCACAGTTTTTTTGTTTTTTGTTTTTTTTAAACTGGTTAATATATATTTAAAAATAGTGCTGCTTAAAAAATTGGATAAGGAAAGGTGTTCATTATCACTGCCAAGTTGTTAAGCTCTTCTAGAGAAGTGTACTGCTGCTTTCCTGTGCTTTGTGTTGCCATGCACATTTTATTTGTCAGGTTACAGGCAAAAAATCTGTTAAATATTGTAGAGGAAAAACATAATGACCTGGTCACATACACAAAAACTTAATTCATCACACCAGATATTTTTGTGTTTTGGAGATGTTTGGATTCACCTGTATCAGAATTCCAAGCTCTACTAAAAATGAAGTAGCCCAGGTTTGTCATATTTCGATATACATTAAGCCACTGTGGTTTATGAACGCCGGTGCAAGGTATGACAAAACATGTTTGTACGTATTCTCAAGAGACTATGCTGTATAAATCTGAGGAGTCAGTGCCTTTTTTCATTGCCCCAGATTTGAATAGTGTTATTTTGTGTGTGACTGAGAGAGTTTTTATTTATATATATTAAAGAATTATAATATTATCGTGGTCATCACAGCACCCTGGTAGGCTAGCTATGGCACACTGGCATGTGGAACATGTTTTCAGGCTTTTGTGCTCTTTGAATTAACAGATGTTTACATTTAAAGGAGCAAGATTTTGGGCAGTGTTCCTTTGAAATCCTTCACTGAAGCAATTAAGTTGGAACCAAAACCTACACCACCTGTGGCTGTGTGACTGAAGTTCACCACTTCGTGCTAGACTTTGAGTGCAATCAAGACAAACTGAAACCTACAGTGATTACCACAGACTGTCAAGCTACTTATGTATTACAGTCCTTGATACTTGTTGGAGAGTTTCCCAATTGCTTTATTTTATTCAAATATTATGAATGTGTTTCTCTCAAGTTTAAGGAAAAGATGTAGCTTGCATTCCATATGAGCAGAATTAAATTCAGGCAATGGGGATTTTCTTTTGATATTTTCCATCTGCTAATTCTGTAAGCTTAGTTCCATGACTGAATGATGAATCATATAAGAATGTGCCTGCATGTGAAGACTCATCCATCCTGGTACTTGATGCAGCTGACAGTAGTATTATAGAGACTAGCTCTGAAGATCCTTTTCCTTCAAGTAGCACCCGCCATGGACACTTGGCGCAGAGTAAAGGTTGTGAAATCTTATGTTGAAAGGGAGTGCCTGTATAACCTGCCTCATCCATGTCAGTCTTTGGCCTTAACTCTTTGTCATATGTATGATAATTTTACTGGCCTTATTTTTCCAGCAGTATTATATATGGAATTTGTGCTAGGAAAATGATCAAAAACATTTTGTCATCTCATTTGGTAATATTACAATGTTTTAATATCGGTTAGTTGCCTTTGTGTATGTTTTTCAGTAACATGGTTTGTCTGTCCTCAGGATTGCTCCACATGTCACAACCGAGGTGCCACATTGGGCTGCGTCTTCAAGGGCTGTCCCAATAAGTATCACTACACTTGTGCATTGCATTCAGGTGAGTGGCGCCACAAGGGGCCACCTGTCTCCATACATGCGAGTTCCTCATCTTTGCTGGATGTTGTACGTTCAGATTTTTCAGGAGGGTTATTATGTTGCTTTTACAGCAGTCTTTTCAAACAGCTTATCTGATTTCTCATGACAACTATATTTGAGCTTGAAACTGGCAGTGAGCAGATGAGCATGCCTGATGAGATTTTAGTGCTTTAACTGCTTACGTGGAGTGTTTAAAACGTATTTCTGTCTTGCAGTGTAGTGTTTAACTGGCCTTTTGCTATGTAACATTGTTCATGATATGTGCTCTGTTTGCAGTGCTTAGGAATGTTTTTTTGCCAGCCTGTTCAATTTACAGCATGGGGCAATCTGTTTTGCTGCCAAATATGTGGTGAAAATTGTGCTCTTGTTTTAGTCATTGTGGTGCTGTTCATTCATATGTATTTTTTTGTAGATTGTGTGCTCAATGAAGAGAACTTCTCAATGAAATGCACAAAGCACAAGGTAATGTCATTTTTTTGCCAGTTCAATAGCTTGCTTATGTCATTCGGTTTTTCCCCACTTTTGTGTATTTGTGGTTGTTTTATTTAAACTGACTTAATCATCACAAAATAACTTGCCGTGGCACAGATGCCCCAATTCGATTCCGATTCACAAGCTAATGATTTGATTCAATTCCGATTCAATATCAGTCCGATGAGAATGAGATATGAAGTGCTATATACTACAGTGATCCCTCGTCTATCGCGGGGGTTGTGTTCCAGAACCCCCCGCGAAAGGTGAAAATCTGCGAAGTAAAAATCATATGTTTATGTGGTTATTTTTGTATATTTTGAACCCTTTATATTCTCTTAGATATTAGGTAAGATTCGTTGAAATGATGTATGCAAACACACTGTTTATATACTACGCACAAATATACGTATCGTATATCGTATACCCAGGATGCATAACCGCATGCTCTGATTGGGTAGCTTCTCAGCCATCTGCCAATGAAATCAACAGGGCAAACAAACTGAGGAAGCATGTACCAGAAATAAAAAGACCCATCGTCCGCAGAAATCCGCGATCAAGCGAAAAATCAGCGATATACAGTATATTTAGATATGCTTGTATATAAAATCTGCGATAGAGTGAAGCCGCGAATGTTGAAGCGCGATATAGCGAGGGATCACTGTATAGCACTTTTACATATTTGTGGAGAGTTTAAAAGGCTCTTAATGGAAAACATATTTACAAATGCAGAGTCACTGGAAAGAAATTATGAAAACCACTAAAGAAAGGCCAAAGGTTTGTATACCAGAATCTTTTTATTTGTGGAATAATCGGGTATTGTTTAGGGATAGAAATTGGCCCTGACCTCACAATTCGATTCGATTTCAATGCACAAACGCTTGGTTGGATTCAATTTCGATTCTATTGAATTTGTTTAAGACACATTCACTAATGTGAGATCAAACCAGATTTGTTGTAAATACAACTGCAATAGGCACAGCACTGTTGCGTTAACATTCCAGAACAAAGCACTGTAATTAAGGTACCAAGATGGTGGTGCAAGGTGATTGCGTAATATTTTTGCAACTCACCACCTTTAGGCGAGAGAGAAAGTAGTGTCACATATATGATAAGAGGACTGATACAAGTAAAATTCAGCGAGAAAAGGGGAAAAGTCAAAAATTAACTAGATTGATCACGATTAATCATGAAATAGATAGATATATTTTCCCCCCACCCCTAGTACCAAGACACATTTTAATGTTTCAAATAATTAATTAAACAGGTAGGGATTGGGGAAGTGCTGTGACCTGGTTTATAGGTCTTTTTATTTAAGAAATTTGGTGGGGGGGGGCATTGAATAAATTGTTTAGTTCATAACTGTGGTGTTTGAAAAGTATTTAGAAGTCATTTTGGAATTTGAGGCAAATGTTGCTCAAAGGTTATTTGTATGGTGTCAAAGAATGATCCTGATGTATTATCCCTTTAATTGTCCAGAATAAATCATTCAAAGGATCATCTAAACAGGAAACCAGGTGACGGGAGAAGATGCTATGCAAGGTTTGAATTTTTCTGTAATTGCATGTTTATCCATCTTCTGTTAACAAAGAGACACCGCGACAGAAATAGCAGGAAGAGGAGAAAGACCCCTTTACTGTATTCCAGGTTGACATAAGCCACCTGTGAACAGTTCAGTAAAGTAAAAAATTTTTTCCAATAGTTTAAATGTCATTTGAAAATCAAGGTTTTTTTAAAATGTTTGACTTTGGAAGCAAAGACGTTTTGAGGTTTTTTTTTTTTTTTTTTTTTTTTTTTTAAATTTTATTTATTTATTTTTTTTCTTGATTTTTAGGGTTAACAAACCAATTTTGTTGACCAAAATTAACATAATTTTAAACTAAAAGTGTCTGAAATGAAAAATAATGTGTAAGCTATGATTTGTACGATGCCTCATTAGTTTTAGCTGATATGAAGTGGGGAAATGGTCCAGAAACCATTTTAGAATGCGGTAGAAGTGCTTGTGCAGTCAATCTTGATGAAGAGCACTAATGGATAGTGATATGCCAGTCACAGTTACCTAGAACTGGGCCATTTCTGGTCACCTATTAAACTAAAACTAATACTGACACTGAAATATAAATGTCCTTGATATGGTCAAAACATGAAATACTTCAACTTATAAATCTATACAGTTGCAAGTACTTTTATAACAAAAATTGAAACTGAAATATTTACCTATGTGAAGCCTATTGTTATTAGGTTTTCCGTAACTGCAACGATTGACAGGATGCTTCTTTCCCTAACAGATCACAGGTCTTTCCCTGACAGACTAAACTGCCAGCAGTCTGCTGAAGCACCTCCTTAGTCAGTCAAACAACATGGTTAAACTGGAAAAATGTGCAAGAATGTTTTTGGAAGCAAGGGTTCAGTTGAATGCAAACACCAACAAACCTTAATTGTTTCTGTTTTTTAAGTACTGGCTCCACCTATAACACCGCTGGCAATCTTCACAACTGCCTGTTGTCTACTTCAATTTGATTATTCTTCTTGGTTAGAAGCCATTAATAGTACCACCATGGGTAGCTTAGCTTGCAGTTTAAAACTGTCAATACAGAATCTGGTTGCTGGTTCAAAAAGGCATGAACTTATTGTATATTAAGCCCTAATCTTATTGTACGATTGCTTTAAACTGTAATTTATTGCCATTTTAATTAGAACAAGAAATGTGTGGTTTCTCATGTTTAAAGTAATTTTATGGTAAAATGCCCACTGAAATTCCTCAGCTGGAG
The DNA here is from genome assembly GCA_011763525.2 of Mormyrus iriodes. Classification (NCBI taxonomy): domain Eukaryota; kingdom Metazoa; phylum Chordata; class Actinopteri; order Osteoglossiformes; family Mormyridae; genus Mormyrus; species Mormyrus iriodes. The sequence continues at coordinate 17,149,439 of JAAGVU020000092.1, read as the reverse complement.
GTATAGTTTTTACAGTTTTGTAAGTGCAGTTTTCAGGAGATTATTTATGTTTTGTTTTTCCTTTACTGATTTTTTTTTTTTTTATTTTATTTTTCTCTTTTCCTTCTGGTGAATGACCAGTTCGTGTACATTTTCTGCATTTATTTAATTTTGAATGGCAATAGTGTTGCATATTATTTTCCAAGGGGTGTGTGTGTGGTGTGTGACAGTGAGTGAGTGTCGGCCTCTAGTGTCAGTCCTTGATTCAGTCTTTGAGACAGCTGCCTTTGCAAAGGTCTGCAGGAAGTTCTGCAAGCTCTTACTTCATCGATTCAACACATTATGACTGGTGTATGTTTCTATGTTCACCACTTGAATGTACTTCTTGTCCTCACTGCTTATTATAGCTACTTTTGAAAGGTGAAAGGGTGTAGCTGAAAGCACTTTTTAAGACGCACTTAAAGCATTAATTATTACAACTAATGTGTAATTCCCTGCACAGGCCCCTGATTAGCCTGCAAAGCTCTTACCATATCCCTTGTTTACAATTGCCCCTTCCCTCTCATCACTGTTTTGGGCATTTGTAGAATAAATGGTTTTCAGCTGCCATATCTTCTGTTTTGTTTAAAGTATCTGTGTAGAATCTTAACAGATTCAGTTCTATGGAGTGTCTCTCTTTAAGGGTTCCTGAAATTAAATTGCTCTAATGGACTGTGTCAGCCTCTGTCATATGTTATTGTAATGCATGGCTCGATATTAATGCGTGCCTGGGACAAATTAACACTAAACCACTTCAGCTTTCTTAATTAGTGAAAGGACTGCTTCAGTAGGGGGGATTTGCTTGGGTATTTTGTCATATTTCTGTGTTTTCATTTTTATTATGGTTAATGCTCTATTAAAATCTGAAAGTAGCAGATTGCAAGCATTTGACAAGTTATAAACGGGCCTTTGCAGAAAATACCTCATTTAAAAATTTTGGTGTTAGCTGTTGTTCAGCCGCTTGCTGTCAGTGGCATGCAGGCATACAGATGTATAATGATAATGTGAAATATTGAGATGACCCCTGGAAAATTAGCATTTGTTTTGCATTTAACTGCCCTCTGTTTTTCAAAGCTCTATTATAGGTATTCAGCGGTATTTAAAGCAGTATAGTTCTCATTCCCAGGATTCTGTATTAAATCCCACATCTCCAGCTTGTGTAACTGTTAGTGTTAGGCATGTGCTATTTATTAGTAAGTAGCAGAAATGGGTAGTGTACTTATTACCTGCAGGTAAATATGTAAAGTGTACGGGCTAAGCACACAGCAAATAAACCTATGCTTAAAGCTATGTTCTTTCAGCATGTGTGGTTGCATAAGTAGTTGACAGGCAAAACCAGGCAAAGTTAATGTCGAGCCCTGCTTAAAGGTAATGTTTCTAGGAGGACCAGTATACAAAGTGCCAAGGTGGATGCTAGTTGACAAAACTGACAATACATTTCCATGGTGATTACAACTTAAATTGGCGATTTACCCAATTATTACCCGAATTGGAGTATGTGCAGTGTGTCCCAGTGTTTCTCTTGTTGCTGAAATGAGCTGAGAGAGGAGGAGTTACTGAAAGGTAGCCTCTAGTATTATTGGCCTGCTCATGCATATGTCAATGCTTTTGGTATAGTTATGTAAAGTTACATATTTAAGACTTTCTGCTGTGTCTGAACTACCAAGAGAAACGGCCGGGTGTTTCTGAATGACAATAAAATGGATCTTGGCTGTTAATGTTAAGTGTTACCTGATAGGCCTCTTTGGGGTTTTGTTATTTTTACTTTTAATTATTATTTGTGATGGGGATTTAGAGCAAAAACTGTGTTGCATGATGGTCCTGCCAGGGGGTGATTCACCCATAAGAAAACAAAAAGGGGCAGAAAGAAGTATTACATTGTCTATCAGTTGTCATTTTTCCTGTCATGAATTTTGTCATAATAAATACTCTGTTCCTACCCAGTGCTGTCGGTCTGTGTTAAATGGTAATGCCAAGTATGTCAGATATTGGCTGAAGAAAATTCTGTACTGCTCAGCTTCATTTGCTTTCCTGTCAAAAAGCTTTAGTCAGCAACAGTACACCAAACATGCTTTTTTTGTCTTTACTCTTGAAAGAGTTTAAGGTGTAAAATTGCCACGTTTCTCTCATTTTACAAATTTGGTTGAATATTGAATTTATTTTTGTCTTTCATTATTCCCATGTACTCATTGCTGGGTACTCAAGTTAATTCAAATCTGAAGTGTAAGTATCTTTTGACACTGTTTTTAATTCTCCAGATATCCAATCAAAATACAGCCCTTTTATTTTTGAATATGATTGGTCGAGTGTAAATGTACCTGAAAATCCAGCCAATGAAAACATTAATTTCTAAAGGTCAAATATCAAATTTTGAACACTGTAGATCTTGTATTTTTGTGTGTTACTCCATTGCAATCTAATGTTTGCCTTATCAGTATTAAACGTTTTTGAATAAAATCAGGTGTTTGTTGTTTCTGGGAAGAAGTTGATCATTTTAGACAAAATGAAATGACTATTTTCAAAGCTCTTGTTTTATTACATTGAAGCTTAGCACTTTTTGAAAAATAGTGTTTAGATTGCATTCTTATGCTTAATTCTTAATGAACGCGTTCATAGAAATGACGTCATGTATGTGTGCCTCGAGTTAGTGAGGTTATCGGGAGACCTGCAAGATCTCTGCGTGTTTCGCCGGGCTGAAGGTACGGTTGCTTTTTAAATTATTGTATTAGGAAGCTTTGGCATGCAATATCCGTCAGTTTAACTTGGACAAAATGCTTCGCTTCGGTTGTGTTCATGTCTGAAAGACGCATGGTCAGAAGTTCATTGCACATGAGACCCTAGTTAGATATTTACAGTGTCGGTCACCAGCTATAGCTATTTTGTAGTTTCCTTAACCCTCGTGTATTTTACTTCTTGAGACTTGAGAACTTCGTGAAACCGATGTACTTAGTGAGTAGTCAGATAGGTAAAGGAAAATAACCTGACCATAACCGAATATGGACCTTTATTTTCTTTGACCATCTGTTACCTAAGTTAGGCCTGTGTGTTGTAGAGTTTACGAAATCGTTCAGCCGTCCAAGCATATGCCTGTTCAGCTGAGCAACATTATAGTGATAATGGCGATAAGGATCTTCGTGTGACTCATATTAAAACTCTGCAATTGCAGCCATCGCTGAAGGTTACCGGGGCGGCTTTTACCGGACATAGCCCCAATACGGGCAAATTTTTCGAGGCGTACCGTATAAACCTGGCGGGAACCAACGGAGGAGGGAAAAAAGCGAGGTACACGTTATTTAGAGAGGGACAGCTCTGCCAAATATAAGCTGGAAGCTTGACAAAATCCCAGCAGGACATTTTCATGCTTCTCACGCTGCTGTATTTTCCATACGCTTCCCTGTTGACTGACTCCGTTGGCGATGAATGTGTGTTAATTGTGTTACCTACCTCATGTGCGTCCAGTGAAATAAGTTGCTGTCACAAAAAGGAATCTGTCAGAGTATAAGGTGCAGTTGCTTTTCTTGTGATGGACATCTTGTTTAAAGATTTTAAACTGTAACTTTGGAGACATCTAGTGTTAAAACTGTGTCTCTTTAGGATAACTCCGGTTGTTTGGTCAACGCCGAACCACGGGGATTGAAATGAGCTGTTTGAAATTGGCTGTCCCTCTTCCAATGCTGAATGTTATGACCCTTTTAAAATGTCTTTTAAAGCGATGTGATTACCGAGGACGATTTTTTTTCTGCTTTTGAAATGCGTAAATGTGAGTGTTTATGTGTGTCTGGGTGAGCATAATTGGGCAATATTGGATATGCTGGATACTGCTTTTGTTAAATATTTATTTGATTTCCTTTTAGACCATGTGAACCACCTTAATAAATCCCTTTGTTTGTGGACAAAATATTACAAGATGATTTGTTTCTATATAATTTGGAATGTCACCCATAACACGACAAAAGTATTGGCATCCTTTAGTTTATAGTTGAATGACTGCCAACATTTTTTTTAAATTCTGCTGTTTTCTTTATTGCATCTGGGTTAAACCAGTAGGTGACTGAGGGCATTCAGTAATCGCACCCAGCCTCAGGTCTGCCATTTCATAGTGGTTACACGAGAAATTATTTTATTACCTTTGATTCAAGTTTCTGTACACAGATACTATAGTCAATAAATCTGAATGGCTATGTATTTCAAACTTAATATGCTGTGATGCCATTAACATTTTAAACTCAATCTCCTATAAAAATTACCCATTCAATGCACCCCTATACTGCCACGCACATTCAAAAATAAATTGCAGTCGGTATTTTATTGTCATTGGTGAAAATGGATATTTGGCACATTTACCAGGCCTGTTCTGTGCAAGTTAAGACTAAATGATAGTTTGTACACATTTTCTGTGGTTAGAATACAATTTGTATGATGAATTATGAACCTGATTCACAAATAAACTTACTGGCAGAATTTTAAAAAGAATTATAGCATATTGTAACCTCTATAGCAAAGATAGACGGGCTAATGTGGGCTTAGTCCCTCTTGTGCTGCGTTAATAATAAAGACTTGGGCAATCAATAGTGTTTTTTCTCCAGTCTTGGTAACTTAGGAGCAGATTGTTTGAATGTGACCGTCTATACATGAGAAGAGCATCAGTTCACAGTGTGAAGGACCCATGGGAGCTGAGCTTTCGGTCTTGATCATTCATTTAACTATTTTTTTTAATGGCTTAGAGTGTTAGTGCTTATCTGCTTGCATGATGACATACCTCATTATACTGGTTTATTTGGGAGATTAAAGAAGATAAATTGGATTAATGTCGTCCTTTCTGGTGCTGTGTTCTGGTTATCCCATTAGCCAATAGTCTGACAGACGTCCAGCATACTCCTTTCTTTGCTTAAGTCTGAACTTCCTGTTGGCCAGAAAAATAAAACTGATTTGGATCTTGTATGATAGGACAAGCGGGTATGGAAAATGGATGGATGGATGGATGGATCTTGTATGATTAGCAATTTTTCGTAATTATTAACAGCACTGAACAAAATGGCTATGGCTCTGGTACTGTTATCTAATATAGCAGATCCAAAAAAGGTACTTAAAAAACACAATATGAGAATTAATTAATGATTGATTACACAATTTAAATTAACAGATGAAGTGCAAAGTAAAAAAATAAATAAATAAATGGCCCCAGCTGCAGGACACAAAGTTGTATATGTCATGGATTTGTCTTCAAGCGTAGCTGATTCCATATTTCGGCACTAATAATGTTTGTTACATTTAATTAACTATACTTGCATACAATTAGCTATATTTGAATTATGACAGTTCAGCATTTCATACTGCACTACATAAAAGCCAAATTTGACATCTTTAATGAGTCAGAAAACAGTGCAACTATAATCCAGTATAGTCTTTGTGCTGTAGAAACGCATTTTATTCTGTGGATTAAACACCCAGCCAAAAACCAAATCAGCATCCTCAGAGGGCCTGTGTGTCTTTGTTCCTTTCCCTGTACATGCACTACCATCAAATGCGTTCATTAATAAGTCACAGCAGGTGCAAAGGAAAACAAAGGCTCTGCAACACAGTCGATGGCTTGCGGCCACTGCACTCAGATCTCGGCACTGCTGACATACGATGGGATGCACTGATTTGCACTTGCTAACACTCAAACACACATGCACAAAGCCTGTACTCCTGCATCCTGTGTCTTAATTAGACAAACGACCTTGCAGCTCTTTTCACAGCTACGCTTGAGGATTTGATGAATGTGGAATCAGAAGTAATAGAGGATAATGTTTACATCATTAGTAAGGTAAGACATATAAGACGGGAGAAAATTAATCGGATCTATTTTCATCCCCTTTTTTCACCCCGCTCTGTATGTGACTGATGAGCCAGAAGCCTAGGCTATGACCAGCTCTGAGGATTTTCAGCTGAATGCCCGGCTTCAGCGTTTTGTCTAATTAAAAACAAGAGACAATCTGGCAGCTGGGGCTCTTTTAGCAATTAATCAAGACACAGATTGTGTGAGGAATCCCAAAGTCGTCGGAGGCTCCATTCTTATTAAATTGCAGAATTCAGTACTATCGATGCAAATTTCTTCAAGGAGGATAAAGAATTTGTGCGTGCAAATGAACAACGGCGATCTTCATACTCCTCTAAAGTTTGTCAAACAAAAAGATGGAATTTGGGTAGACGAAGTAATAGTACAATCAGTGTGCTGTTTCTGGCTGGCTTCCAGCACACGCTTATGATGTAATTACTGGCAATATCTGTGTTCGGAGCTGGCACAGCCCGTTTCCGTATCCAGCAGGCTGCTGACAATTCTCAAAAACATCTTGCACTTCAGATGGAAAAGATTCATAAAACACAGTGTTTCCATTTTATTTTATTTTTGATTAAATTAGAGGGAACGAACAGGAAGACAATTGTATTGCAATGACAGAATTGGACACAAGTTCTGGCATCGTGTTACCTACTAGCTAAAACCACTGAAAATATGGTGCATCAAAATGTCACTTGTACAGATAGACGAGGAATTTCTTCACATTACTGGCAACACATTACATCATGACAGTTTGCTGAAATTTCTGTATCCAATTTTTTTTTTTTTCAACAACTATTGAAACTGTGCAGTTTTGGAGGTGATGTTGTCTGCATCAGAAATTGTCAGCTGTTGTTAAACTTGAAATGGAGCACATTGAGGTCAAAAGTGAATAATGTTCCTCTTTCCTCTGAATGGTGTGGGAGGATGTTAAAAGACTATTCAAGATGTTCGATGTGGAAAAGGACACCCTTGCACAAACTGTAAAATAGTCTAGAGTCTGATGAAAATAAGGTTTAGACTATACTTGCAGTATCATGGAAATTGCCAGTGCCAGGAAAAGGAATACCACAGCTTCTAACAGCAAAAGATATTTTTCTCAATGTATTCCTAAAACAATCATAAATCCATGCAGATATGTCCAAAAAATACAACACAAAGTTCTGTTCCAAAAGGTCCCTTGTTGTTTTTTTGCTTTTTCACTTTCGTTTGTTTGTTTTTTTTTCTTTTTTGTTGTGATGAGGCATATACACTTGCAGCAGAAAATTCATTCAGCTTTTTCACTTAAGTGAAAAATTAATTGCTTCCGCTGCTCCACCTGCATCCAGGTCTTTGTTCTCATATTTTTGTCTCGCATGTTAAGTCCTGTCAAGAACAAATTATTAGAAAAACCCACGTTTCATTGCAATATTACAAGAGTTCCCCTCTCTAATGCCCACAACTCGATCAGCAGCTATTATCTATATTTTCTCCTCTGATTTGGTTAGACGATAACACAACAACAACAGCATACAAGTACAATACAGTGAATAAAAACTAACTAACTGTTTCGTTATTTTAGCCCTAGGTTGTTTCAAGAAGTCATGATAAACATTTTCATTCTGAAACAGTATGCAAGAAATTGTGCTACAGCAAAATTTCACATCAAAACAATATGAGCATATCTTTTATAAACACTATGTAATTTTAGTAAAGATATGCTTTTCTGGGATTACCTCCATGCAATTTTGAAAATAGGCTTTCATATAGCTTCAATAACTTTTTCGTCTGTTAAGAAAATGTAGGAAATTATAATCGACCAACAATGCGTCATTAATCAGCATTATTGTCTTAAAATAAAAGCGATATTCCAGAGAACGAGGAAAAAATATTTTCTAAGCAAAGTTCAAAATGATATTTTTAGAAAAAAGTGCCACCTTAAAACACTGTAATGAAGACGGCATAAATTCCCCAACAGCTTTTAGTCAGATTTAATTACAACCTTCAAACGACTGTGTAGAGATGGGTCAGCTGAAATAGTTTGGTCTCAGATAAGCTGTCTGTTATGTTTCTATGACTTCCAGCTCTTCAAAAATCTCCACACAATGCAATAAACATTATTGCTTTTATGATCTGCACCAGTGGTTCTCTGCCTGGAACCAATGGGCTCGCAGGCGGCCCAATTTGCATACAAGTCTGTCCAAAACGGTGTATATTTCCACTCTTTGCCTTTATCAAATAAAGTAAAGATGTTAAATCAATGGTTTGCTTAAGATCTATGTAAATGGCATCTTGGGAGGTGACCTACAGGTAGAATGTACAGCACACTTATAAAATTAAAAATGATAAACATTGTAGGACAAGCCTTGAATGTGCTGTTCTGTAAAATCCCTTCCCAATAACCAGTGGCCATTTTCCATGCAGCCCCACAATTCAGGGACAAAATGTTCCAGTAATTTAGTAAAGCAGGAAAAGAAAAAAACATTTAGGCTGAAATTTTAAGAACACTGTTACAGACACCGACATGCCTGACCAAGCCAAAGAGGTCTATGTCACCTATCAGAAATTAAATCTAACAAGTTCTTGGTGATCTCTGAATATTTTGTAAAACAAAAGTGGAAATTCAGTGAAGCGCTGGTTTTTTGAGGAAGCTAAAGATGCAGCAAAAGTGGTACAAGAAAGCTAGTTAATCTCTGTAAAGGTTCCGGTTATTACAGCATGGTCAAGGTTCATCATTTGATGTCAAGCCCGTTGAGAGCATGTAAAACCTTTTTTTGTCCAAAATATAATGTATCTTCCCACGAACAAATGTAAAAAATACGCCTGATGGACTTTCAAACATAAGTGACAGATATCACTCCCACAACAAAAAAAAAACAATATAACCTGTTATTGAAAATCAGAAATAAAACAGAATGGAAACAAACTGAAAAAGGCTTACCAATACATCTGTGAAAACATTGACATGTGCACTGCCCTTTATAGGATATATGAAATATATCTGTCTGAACTGTATGTAAATCCCAAACTCTAACTGTGAGCATATTATTAGTGATGATTATGATTGCTTTGATTCCTAATCCCCGTCAGGTTTACTGATATATAGATACTGGCGCTGTAAATATTTTCGGCAAAAATCACCCACAAGCTAGATATCTTTCTGTCAGGTCACAGACTTGAAACAGCCATGACATCAGGCTTGTCACCTTCTGGGTCCAGAGAAGGTGACATCTAGTCATACTTTCCCTAGGTAAAAGCCACTGATTAAACAGACACATGACCAAATGTGCCATTTGGGGAAAGTGGTGCTTGAGATCAGCAGATAATGACACTCACGCTGCATTAAGGAGCGATGAATGCTGATGTTTTGAAAATGACAAACTAAAGATGTCCAAACCAAGTGCAGGGAACAAGTGAGTGTGCCCTACAAAGGGACAAGTGCAGAGAAAAACTACACAGCATCAAATTCCACTTGGCACTGCAGCGGTAACAAACCCAGGTATTCAAAATAAGTTAGATAAGTCAACATCTAAAGCTACTTTACAAAATCAATAGAAAAAATATATTTCTGTTAATTTAGGATTCAAATAAATAATGTAAACCCAAAGGCAAGAAAAAAAGTTGTCAATCCATACTACCCCGGAAAAGGTACTATTCATACACACAGAAAATAAAGAAATTCACACACGCTCAGTACCACAAATCACATCAATCGCATTTACAGTAAAGGTCATAGTAAATTAAACTGTTGTTCGTGTTATTTAATTCTTTTTTGTCAAGAATCATTGTGACATGTTTTAAGGTGCCGCCTCTCTAACAGCTTCAAAAATACAGATCAAATAACTTGTTCCAATGTATCTTCATTTCCGTGTCACCTAGTTTCACCTGAAATGATCAAATTTATAACTCCTTTCAAACTTTTTTTAAAATTCTTTTTTTCATGTTATTCAATTCGTTTTGCAGGAAAATGACAAACATATTGCTTTAAGAGATTTGGTCGACTACTCACAGGTAACAAAGCTAGCTAGTTTTTACAAGAACTAGCTCTGCGACTACCTTGGTATGGTTCCCTTCCCTCCTAGGTTGGTTTCCTTTCTGTTCAGCCTGATGGCGAGGTGAGATGTCTGCAGAGCGGGTCACACCTTAAGGGTGAGGAAGTGTCTTCCGGGGGTGACGGAGCATGTGAGGCCCAGCAGCATCTTTAGGAATGTTAGTTAAAAGCCCTCAGTTGAAGTTTCTTCCACATGAAGCCACCTTCTGTGGAACAGCAACACAAGTCATCTGGGGATCAGATCGCCAAACAGCAGCCACTATCACTGTTTTTGTTAACATTTTTTTTCCCCCACAGGAAGATCCTAAATTAATACTATTGTTTTCCAATAATTCGTTATTATTTTTAATTCTAAGGATTGTTTAAGCATGTGTGAGACAGCAGTAACGATGAGGGACAAAGCAGTCAGAGATTTCGACGCCAGCACCCTACACACATATCTCAATCGGCGTCGCTACCAGAATGCGGCCACCGGGGGCACTGTCACGAGAGACGCGGTCGTAACTGCTGGGGGGGGAGAGTGAGCCATTGGTGGACACGGAGGAAAAGTGGTGGGCCGCTGGCTCCATGACGACACTGCCCTTAGCCACACCACATGGGGGCGACAGCGTCTGCTGCTTCATGCGGTCCACAAGCAAGTCCTCTTCGGAGGAGGATGGACTGATCTCAGTGCCGGGGTGCCCGCTAGCACCACCACTCTCGTTGTCTAACATCCAGCAGTGGTTGTAGTAGTTGAAGACCTCCTTGACGGGGCAGCGGCGATCCTGCTCGATGGACAGCAGCTTGCGGAACATGCGGAGCGCGTCGTCCGTGAAGCGGCGCCACTGAGAGGGCACCGAGCCACCCCTGCGACGCTGCCACCTCACAAACTCCTCATAGAACGTGTCGGAGGGGAGGGCCTTCTCCCAGGGGAAGTTCCCGGTCAGCATGCAGAAGAGGAGCACTCCGAAGGCCCAGACGTCAGTGCTGTAGTCCACGCAGAAGCCCTCGTGCTTGGAGGCATCGCACAGTTCCGGCGCTGTGTAGGGGATGGTGCCGCTGACGCGCTTGACCGGCGAGCCAGCCCGGCGCGTCATGCCGAAATCCGACAGCTTCACCTTGCGGCACTCCTTGTCGAAGATCAGGATGTTCTCTGGCTTGATGTCGCGGTGCACCAGTTTCTTGAAGTGCAGGTAGTCGAGGGCAACAGCCACCTGGTGAACACAGCGCTTGGCCACGATCTCTGGAAGACCCACCTTTGGGCGGAGGTGTAAAAAACAAGAAATTATATTATCAAATTATATATCAAAAATGATATATATTTGCATAAAAATGATGAAAAGAATACCTTTGAAGACAGATATATCTTACAGCATGCTACAACATAAGCATGATTTTAAATTTATGCTCACAAAGTACAAATTTATGGTTTGTGTCCAGTACTAATTATGTACTACTAACATACTGTAAGGTGTTGACCTGCAGACATATGAGGAACGTGGCTTGTTATGAACCTCATCATAGCTTCAATTTGATGTCTTGGTATTTTTGATATAAAGACACCATATTCAAAGCATGACTAAAACGCTGCTATCTTTGCATTTCTGTAGCCGTCGCTGAGGTTCCCAAGGCTGGATACGGTAAAGCTGTTTACCGCGTCAGTCAAAATGAACCAAAACTGAAGAATGAGAAAAAAAAAAACACATCAGTTTCACATCAGTTCCATACCAGTCAAATCCTTACCTGTGGAGGAATGATGTCGAAGAGATCACCTGCTGGGGCGTATTCCTGGGCGAAGACATAGTACTCATCCGTCTCAAAGGCGATGCCAAACATATTGATGATGTAGGGGAAGGAGGACAGGTACAGGGAGATGCTGTACTCCCTCAGGAAGCTCTTAAGCTTGGTGGTTTTCTTTCTGAGGAATTTCAGGGCCATCTTCGTGCCTGTATATGACATTTCCAGCAAGGGATTAGAGGACGTAGAGGTGCATATGTGCACTGTAAACACACACACACACACACACAAAATGTATATAAATATATCTTCAGACTTCCTCTCCTGGTGTGGACAGTGGTTAGACACACATAAACACAATATCCATGAGTATAAATGCAAAAACTTGCAAATCACTTCAAATACCAAGCAAATATTGCAACTTAAATACAAATGTAAAATATTTCTTAATCTCAAATCAAATGAAAATACATTATACATTTATCAGATGGTGTCTAACTATTATAACTATATTAGAAGATGATGTAATTAATAAATGCATCTAGCAATCAAACATCTTTTTGGATCTAATTATAGAAATAATTCCTGAGGCAGCTGGGGGGAAGAGAAATTAATCAATGTACTGCCCATTTTAATGGAATCACGCACATCTCCCTAACTATCACATGACTACCTTCTGTACATTCATTGGGTGCAGTTCATAGAGAGATCCACCAACCAAACACAACAGGAAATAAGGCTTCAAAGCTATATTCAGCCATTGCTGTGCTTTAGTGTGAGTGTCTGCAGGACAGTCTTCTTTAGCTCTGTTCTACACAAAAAGCTGCTCATCCTGCGTAGCAGCTGTACCCAGAACATCAGAGGAGAGCGCATCCGGGAGCTTGTCAGCTGGAAGGATACGGTGCAGCCCTCCCTTCTCCAGCTAATTTGCAGCGGGGTGCTTGATGTGCGCGGCTGTTCTGGGCTCCGTGTGCGAACCGTGACGGCTTAACCACTGGGAGAGCTAGAGCACAAACCCAGCACTGCACACCTGCCTAGTTTTGAGGCCTAGAATTAGTGGCTAATTGCTTCTTCTATGCTCCACTAGTAGCATTGCTGTTATTTGGCTAGTTCAACTGCATTTATTAAACTGTATTCAATAAAATACACTATACAATTCAGTTATAAATTTCCTAAGGGATGTCTGTTTTGCTCATGTATATGTAAATATCGGCCATCTGGCACGGCATAACAAAGCTGGACAGATTTTTGTCGAGATGGCTACGTGTACATTGTTACTCTTCAGTTATTCCTTCCATTTCTGCTTAATATCTGCAGAGATTTGCAGAGCCCAACCATACTGACAAAATGAAACATTCACCAGAGGCCGCAGGCTCTTTCCCGACATTTTCAAAGCCATCTTCCTCAGCCTACCTCTGATTTTGTGAATCACGAGGTCCACCTTGCCGTAGGTCCCTTTTCCGAGTTCCCGGATGACCTCATAGTATTTGTTGACCTCCAGTTTCTCCAAGTTCTTGGCTGCAATCGCCTGCAGCTCCTCGAGGATGTCAATGGACGTCCGCGATGACAGGGGAGAGGAAGAACTCATGTTTCCGGAAGGGATGGACTAGAAGCGCAGGACGCCGATCTTACCCTTGGTGTTACTAGACACAGATAAAAGCAGTAAAACATAGTGACTACTTCAAGAACAAATAAGCATTTACAAAGCTCCTTGTTAAGCCAGAACAGTTTCACTGATGGTTTTGCAGTGGAAATCCCAAAGGCAAACTAACTACTGCTTTTTTTGCAATATATATATATATATATATATATTGCAAAAATATATTTGCAATATATTTTGCAACTATATATATATAGTTGAGGCCAACAGTTCATGTACACCTAGTATCATGACTGTCAAACTCAATGTTTCACTACTCCACACATGTAACGTTTTGAAGTTTGAAGGTCTAGGTGCATGTGTTTTTGGTCTCAGCTGTGTATATATATTATATTACAATATTACACAATATCATCAACATCCATCAAAGTTGACTAGAGCATTAATAGAAAATATGTGCCGTGACAAGACTAGAGCGCTTCTGAAAAGTAACACATTATGTGAAAGGTGTTTGTTTTCCATTTCTGAAGCCTTGACTGGACGTGCTGGAACACCATATGCATCTTATTCCCCTCAGCAGTGTTGCAAGTGTGATTATTTTTAACTCTGAAGAAAAATGTGTTATTTTCCCTGCTTGTTGTTGTTGTTGTTGTTGTTAAATTAAGTAAATGCAAGTCCTACATCCTAAACAGAAATATATTTACTTCATTAGCCATGGCTAACGATTTCCCCATAACACGTGGCTCAAGATACTTACATAAAGGTACAGGATGAAACCTGATCAGGAGTCACTGCATTTTATTTTACTGTAATGGTAGAAGGTAAAAAAATCCAGTTTCAATTTTGAAGGTCATATGACATTAATTCCTTGCTCAGTTGTGAGTCAGACCAGACCCTCTGCTATGCTACAAACCAAAGCACTCTATGAGATTTGTATAGACTTTGTACAGGCTAAGATGCACTAAAGGCCAGTCAGCCATTACCAGACATATAGCCATGTAGGTTTGAAGCCCCCTAGAGGGACCCCTTCCCCCAGTCAGTGAAGTAAAAAGAACAGTCCTTCATTTGTGGCTGACTGATACTGAAACCCACAAAAACGCGGCTGTAGGTGAACAGCCTTTCTGACCAGCCTGGGTGCTGCTCGCATTGATCTCACCATTACCGCAGTAACGGAATTTATTAATGAAATGTGGTTGTGTGGTTAGTTAAAACCCTTAAGTATAAGCCCAGCTGGAAAGGTAAGCGGGCCCCCTTCAGCACACCCGCATGGAGCTGAGTTTGGAGACTTCTGCTCCAGACTGTGTCTCCCTCCGGAGAAACTGCCGTCGTTACATAACGGAGGCCATGAGGCACTCAGTGCGTGATGCAAGTTGCCTTAAAGCCATGCAGGGCTGTGCTATATGGGCACCACGAGCTGAGACACTGCTGCGCCAGCGGGAAGTGGACGCCGCGTGCCGGCCGGCAGCTCCTGAGGTAAATACAGCAAGCAATTTGCTTCTACCAGAGATCCCAAGAGTTCCATTTTGCATAGTAAGGCACACGACAGCTGTGTTGAGTTTTTTTTTTTTTTTTCCGGGGGGGGGGGGGGGTTAGGGGGTCGTGGGGGGGGGGGGTGTCCTGTCTCCTTTTAAAACAATTCTTTCTGGTTCTGTTATTAGCCCTCATTGTTACC
>JAAGVU020000092.1:17111162-17133979 GCA_011763525.2 Mormyrus iriodes | reverse complement strand
TGTTTTTGGTTTGGGTTCTGAGTGGTCGTTTTTTGTTGTTTTTTTTTTTCGGCGGCGGGTGGCGTGGTGTTTGAGTGGTTTGTGGGTGGGGGGGATGTCCTGTCTCCTTTTAGAACAATTCTTGCTGATTCTGTTATAAGCCATCATAGTTACCCTTCCCTGATACATGTACTGTGGGAGAAGAGTGAGAGAGATATATAAGGACTTCAGCTGTTACATAACAACACAATAAACTGGAGGTGGATTTATTAAACACACTTCAAACGGTGCTGGCTACGATTTTCATGCTTACAGATGCTTTTTTTCAGAGTCTGCAGGCACATCAATGTCCATAAACAACAGAAACTGACAAAAAAAAAATGGGAAAACAGATGGCATACAGTTCATCTTCTCTGTCGCTATGGTTCAGGGAATGGAGCCACAATCGTGGTCTGATTGCTGATGTGAGGTTGGACACGCACATGTCCTTTCACGCCCAGTCTTCGACCCGCAGACAGAGGAGCGGCACTGGCTAATGCAGAAATCCTCCTGGTCTCTAAGCATGCTAAAATAATCCCTAAAAGCTATGGGCTAACCAGTTTCATTTGATGAAATATGCCCAGTGTGGAAGAATCTGAACCCTCATAAGAGACATTCATCATCCAGAATCCACCTAAGGGAGGTGCCCCACTGTTTCAGATTTATATATATGTATAATTTGAGAACTGGAACTGCAGAAATTCATAGCCATTCTGCAGTCGCTACTTTTTATAACGTACGGTTTGTGAGTCCCATTCATCACTGTCTCTCATGTCATACTTCCGGGGCTGAACGCAATGTCCCTTTCTGAATAGCAAGTTCAGACAGATTTCCGAATTAATAAAAAACACATCATTAGCATCTCCGGTCTTCATAATAATTATTATTAATGCAAATCCTCATTAGGACAGAAAAAAAAACAAGCTGAATAAGACAGGAAGTGTCTGATGAATCCCATCCGTTTGTGCATAAGGAACACTTTGATGGATGCAGCTGAAGACTCGATTCCATGTGTTTCCCATGCAGTCGTGCACCATCCTGCAAAAACTGCCCGGATACAAGCTCCTCCAGGTGTGATGGAGCAATGAGCAAGAGCCAGTCTTCAGACACAGCTACCAATACAGCAAACAAATCTATCTATATTTTTTATAAAGCACAGAGCTGGGACAAGTGGAAGTAACTGAAACAGGCAAGGTAATTAGCAAGTGTTTCTTTGCTGTAGACACAGCCCACATGGGCAGATGGCTGTATCACCAGAATATTCATGTCAGAATAGTCCTCAGCAGGACTTCTGAGAATAGCGAGCTGTGCTTGTTACAGACAGAGGCAGAGCACACATTAGCATTCTCTCAAAACCCTAGCAACCAGCAGGCACCCATGCGCCTGAAAACGTGACTGTGCAGGAATGGGAGGAGACACAATTTGGTAGATACCAATGAGGTCATGAGTTTGGGGCATTAAGCCCAAAGTTGTGCTCTCATTGGCTGGTATCCCAGCATCCTGGGAGGGGAAGAAGTGCTTGACTCTTGAATCTAACTGGCTATAAAGTAAAGCCAGCTTTAAACTGTGTGATTCCCTATCAGTCTATCAGTTTTCATTTTTGCCAGTGATCGAGGTTCACTTAACGTATTACACTACACTTAATTACTGGCATACCTGTGTAGGCTGGACAAGTGTCTGCTACCCTCTGAGAAACACTACAGAGAGCTTTAGTTAAACAGTTTCAATGGTCACGGCTGTATGCGAGGCCCAGCATTACAAAGGGGAACTCTGAAGAGGACACCCTAATTTCTTCAACATCCTGCTCCACAAATGGAAAAGAAAATGGGACTTGATTTGCTTGAAGTAATTCATCCTGGATAAAGGGAGCTGTTTGGAAAATAAGTAATGTTGTTTTGCATCATTTATTTAGCAAACTCTGGTATGGATAAAATATTACTTGGACTTTGTGGCAGGATACAAAGGCGAATGAGAAATCAGCGTTATAAATGTGTCATATTTCAAATCCAGTAACAATTGCATGAGTATTGCAATGCTGTACATCTTCAGATTGTGACACAGGTGCAAAGGACTGGTGAGTTTAATATAAGCTTTAATAGGGCCCTTTGTAATATTGTGCCTAAACTGTAAGGCAATATGCCCTTAGCTGCAACAAGCTACATTTTTTTACATATTAAAGTATGGATGTGTGGATGAAGGACAACAATAGGTGTGGCATTTAGTATTCAGTGCCTTTGAAAGGTGCTTTGGTGTGAGATCATGGGCACGTAACGGTGCCGAACGGTGGTGTGCGCAAATCACTCGCATGGGACCACTGCAGGAGAACCAGTGCTGGGCACCACAGGTCCAGAAGCTACAAATCTAGACCAAGATTTTATTTCTACCAACCAGTTCAGTATTCAGTGACTACGACTCTTTATGCTCAGCTGAGGAAAGCACATCATGAGTCAGTGGACTTGTTTAGCCACATGCCCCCCCCCACCCCCACCAAGTACATACATTTTAGGACACACTGCACGTTTAATTTAACCCTAATCAGAGATGCCAAGGAGATGCAGCACACAGCTGCAAAAATAACTCCTGTGGTGATCTACAGCTGCCCACTGCTGTCGATTCTCAGCCAGGGGTTCACCTCCACAGCAATAACCTCCAGCCACGATGACAAGCATGGGCTCCCCTAACTAATAAACCTCCCCATAATAATAAAACCAACTTCAAAAAGCTGTTTGAAGGCCGATCTATTGTGTTACATTCAAACCTCAGCACTGCGCACGGCTGACAATAAAAAGGAATTAACAGGCCATTAATGAATTACCATCGTAGTAATACATGTATTAATCTGTTGAACATTCTATTCTGAGCTCTGCTTCCATGTGGTGGGTTTATTTAGCAGTTACTGTCAGCAGAGTTTCTAGACACCGGCATTACCAGGACCTCACCAAAATAAGTCCGCTTGTTCGGCAGCTCGTTATCTCAGGCACCATCGAACATTACGTTCTGTAATGAATCTATGTGGATGTGTCCATACCACCCCTGCCACAGCCAAAGTGATCCAGTGCACGATGAATTTTCAAAGACAGTGTCTGCATCCCACACACTAAAAGTGCCTGTTGCCGGTGTCAAAACACAATAGATATTCCATTAGTTAAAGTAGTGTTTCCCAGTCTGGTCCTCGGGGACCCACAGACAGTCCATGGTAGAGAGCTGAGAGGGAGCAAAAAATGTGGACTGATTGTGGGTCCCCGAGGACCGGACTGGGAAACACTGAGTTAGATGATAGCTCGTCTGAAGTACTCTTGGCCCAATTTAATCATGCTTTTCTGGTTTATTCTAAGTAATATACAGAAGTGTAATCTCCTCCCAATCATGGCCCAGGGGATTGTGAAAATGGACATCAGCTGATACGCCCGATCAGTCTTGCCGTCATATACTGTTTCAGGCTGCGAAACGCCACACCCAGTTGACTTTAATCGCTTTGTATTTGTCGTCACGGTGAGCTAAGCTGTTTAAGAACATTGAGAAAATGTTTTCTCAGCAGTGGCATTGGCCAGTTCCAGTGCTCACCATCGCTGCCATCTTCAGTGAGCTGGGCTGGCATAACCTAGTGTGTAATCAAAAGCTACAAGACCGATGGCTCAAAAATACACAGCAGGGTTGCTGGTCAGAGCAAACACAAAGCTGCTAAACATCATTCGGCCTACCCTTAAGACAAGTTACTGCGGGTTCTTGCAAATGAAACGGCACAATTAAATGGCACGGAAATGTCAGTCGCAATCAAATTTCACCCAGACGTTCTTGTATAGATATCAAAATACTCGATCACAAAAATCGCATTTACTTTGTAGGCCCCATGCGTCATGGAGGGGGATATGCATAATATTATCATCCTGCATCACGTCGCATTCGGGGCACTTACACAAGCATGCAGGAGTAATGGATGTGGAAAACAGAGTAGCCTGCGTGAGTTTTCCAATTTGCACTTAAAAGAGAACACATCCTGTGTAGTCCCACACATGCAGATGGAGCACACATAATTGCGCATGGACCCTTGATCTGGCTGAGCGGCATAACAGAAATAATGAGGATATATAAGCTATGCAGTGGCTCCGGGGCAAAGACAAGCAGCAAATAACCCCTCTTTGTTTCAGAGCATTACTAATGATGAGCAGCCTTCACAGCCAGTGCCAAAATCCCTCAGATCTGACCCGCTGCTTTTTATATCCCAATACTGTCCTTAAACTAATAAACCGATAAGTAAACGCCTTAATAGGATATGAAATACAGATAAGAACTAAAGTTCATTTTGGGAACAAGTTCAATCGTTCTGTATTCTAACTCACATATGTTATAAACCCTTTCAATCAGATTGTAATTTTAATGCATTGGATTGGTTGGGCTCTCTTGGATGGGAAGTATTCTAACTGGAAATTGAAAAAAATTGGAGAAAAAAAAAAAATCCAATGTCTTCCAAAAATATTGCCTGCCAAACATGACTCAAATACCTGCGATGTTCCTTTAAAAATATGCATGTGGTGGAACTGAATGTCCACGTCTATAAGATCTGTGTCATCTGCTCGCCAGCCTCTTAGGAACATTGAGCATCCTGGGTGATTTTCATCCCTCAAAGCAATCAGCCTGTTCCCCAGTTATTGCATGATGTCACGATATCCTCTCATACGATAATGTCTCGTTTTTAGGATTAGTACTGCTGTGATTATTTCCAAAAACAACCGTAGTAAAAAGGCTGCAGCCATCTTTGTAATGTATGAGAACAACTGCCTTGTTTCAGCTAACCTTTATATCAAAGAACCCTACAAAGAACCTCAAAATACACAAAACAACATTAAACATTAAATTCACTTTTCAACGAGCAGTATGCGCGCAAGTATGCAAACAGCAGAACTAGTTCTGTTGATTTAGTGTTGGAATGTTTAAAAGAGTCCTGCAAGACTTAGACTAATGTAAACAGTGAAAGTATCGAATGTCTGCCAGGTACACTTTGAAACTCTACTCTACCTGTTATGGCGGGGGGGAACTGAATATGTACAAGCATTTGAATCAGGTAATTAAAGTAATTTGTGTTTTTCTTGCATTTTTAATCTTATTACTGTGAAGGACTCCCACAGTAGTGAGCACCAGCGGGCTCCTACCGTGTCAATGACATCGAATGGCTGTTTGCATCTGCGAGTCTAGGGCACTCGGTCATGCTTCCACTTTCTATTCTTAAATCTGACGGATTCTAGCTGCAAAGACTGCAAACTATCATATTTATTTAGTCCAGTTTCTTTTAACAATTTGCCTTCCTTTGGCCACCATACTTGCCTTTCCCATTCCCACAGATCCTTAGGAGTTCATATCAAGATCACCCTACATCACTAATCAGAAATATTGTCTTTTGCATAGTTAGGTATTGCGTTCAGTATAGTATAAGTTGATATCCAGCCTTTATAAATATAGCACATTATGATGTTGAGGTATTTTCCATGCCTTCTTTTGGCAGAGAAGGTCCTTGTGCCCGGCCCCCCGGCTGTCTCTCTAGTCCTGCCTGTACCATATTTCGAAGCCCTGTAGTGTTCATGGAATTCTAGCCCACACCTGGGGTTCAAGCTTCCCTGCTCTTGCTTTGTGCTCATCCAGTCACTAATCTGCAAACATTTCTGTGCAGCCATTGAAACAGAGCCCCCTGATGACATTTACCCCATAGACTCAGTGCACTTAACCAATAAGTCATCTGTAACGGAAGCCAAGAAAAAAAAAACATCAGCCTTATTATATCCTGCACTATATCCTGTCACATGACAGGCAATTTGGTTCTATTAAAATATATGTACATTTCAGCCTGTATTTGCGCTTGATCGTTCTATTTTCTTAATCCTTCAGCTTCCATCCTCGTAAATCATGCACTAAATGAAGTCCCTGCATTATTTTTTACAGGCACAGCACATACAGTGTACTGGATCCCAGGTCACTATGGGCTATTCAGGAGACCAGTTCAATGATCCACAGTGGCGATAAAGTGGAGATACCACTCACTGCTCTCTCATGTTTACTGTGACCTTACACCCCCTCCCCCCATATGTGACAATATAGCACAACATATAACGTCCATACAATAATCCATTCTGTTATATGAGACGTGCCTCTCCCCTGACTGAGCTACAGAAGCCGGACAAGCCTGCCTGCAGTTTCATTCCCTAGGGTATCAAGCGAATGATCAACACAGACAGAGAGAAGGGGAGAGAGAGACAGTTACTGATTAGGCTGTGCCCGCACCCCTGCACACAGTTACAATACAGTACAAATTGTCTGCATCCGTAGATATCAATTAATAGCTGTGCAAGTGAATATACTGCATTTCTGAATTTGACAGAGAGACAGAAGACCGTAGATTAGTTTAAGTAACTAATTCAAAATTTGTGACTGAACCATACAGAGAATGAAAAGATGCCTGTAAGAGATTTCTCTTTACAAGCGCAGTGTAGAGATATAGGCATTTGTTTGCACATGTTCGTAACACACTGCTGCATGACACTTCTTGGTCAAAATATGCTGGTATCTCTCCACATATGCATTCCATTACAAGGCAACATCTGTGTAAACAACAACACAGAAATTAAATGCCTACAAACCCTGACCAAAATATCCACGAGTATATTCTATAGAAACATACAACAGTCAGCGCTTAACTTTCAGTGGCAATAAAACCTATTGTTCTCACTGGAATGCTATTTACTAGCAAATTGTGAAGACATACTGAGATACATATCCAGGTAAAAACAAAAGCGAACCAAACAGGCCAGAATAAATATCATTTGACTCATCAGTGCATTACTATCAAAAAACCCGACCACTAATTCTGTGACAGTTCTTTATTTTCAAGGAACTGCGCCCGATGCAAAAATATGCGCTAAATGTGTACTAACAAATTAACTAATCGAAATCAGCGGTGCATTGCAATACTGCTTCATTACGTAAGAAATGCAACATAAAATGAATGCAATAACATTAACTCGGTTTGCAATCATAATAAAAACACGCCTGCATAACTAGTGCATTTAAATTACAGTACGTCAAAATAACATCGCCCGTTATTTACCCACTAACTTACCATTCAATCCGTTACGCATACAAGGGATGTTACCGCTTCTCCATTCTAAACATAAATGTTGTAAATGAAGGGATCCGTGAAAATAAAAACTGATAGATATGTTCTTCTTTACAGCTATTTACTAGAATTGTCCTGCTCGTCATACCAGTAAAGGAAGTGTGGATATATTTCACTCCGCCTGGGCAGCGGTTGCCTCTCCTCTGCGCCCCCCTATTGTCTCCGCATCGCTCCTGGATGAAAATCGAAGGCAAGCTAAGGGGCTGCGAGAACTCCAGCCCACAGCCCGCCGCCGGCCAATGGCAGCGCCGCCCGGGCACCAGCGAAGGCGGCCGGTTCGGCTGTCAAGGAGCGCTCCGGTGTCCGCGCACAGATTAACGGTGCCAGCAGGCGCATTCCTACTATAAAGAGCTTTCGGATGAAGGCGATCCTGCTTTTAAATAGCAATTCAAGGCTATATAGTCACAAAAAAATAAACAAATAAAACAAACAAACAAATAAATCCTGATGTACCATAAAGACCAAAATGCATACAAATCAAAAACTATATCTGATATTTCGGTATTTCCAGAGGAAGTCAATCATTGCTGTGTCAAAACACTATACCTACTAGATTTAATATACACTTAAGCGTCACACATAAAGTGTAAGTAATTTAATGTAAAACGCGTCCTAGCGTGGTCACGTTGACCGCAGTGCAAAAAGCAATATAGCAGATATAATACATTTAAGAGGTACGTTGGGCACTGGATTAATGCTTACAGTAATTTGTCTTATATTACAGAGGAGTTTCGTCACATTGCTTTTTTGCAGAATATGACCTTGTGCAGTTTCCGTACCTTCCGTATATTTCTGGGAGATATAGAATACGTTTACATGCGGTTCAACTGTATCCAATAAAAAAGGTGCAAGACATCAAGCAAATTTCAGTGTGCCAAACATAACGCATTTTCCCAAAACACTCAAAATACTATCCTTTCTGCCAAGGGCATAGATTTGGGTATGGTCAGTAGGGAAGTCTGCTAAACATTCAAGGGTAGAGGTACACTTGCCAGGAACATTTAACTTGCATTAGCTAAACTATTCCATGTATTAATTATCCATATAATTGGAGTTTTGTTTATCCGATGAATGGTTTCAGAGGTGTACTGTGGGTAAACATGAAAGATGCTGGGTAGATCAACTGGGTACATGTACTATACATGTGTGAATTACGAAGCATCTTTAATTTTCCAAGAACTAATTCAGCAAGTGCTACTAGAGGCAACTAGCTTGAAACGGTTGCAAAAAGATGTAGTCAGTTAAATTAAATTGACTGTAGCACTAAGAAACGTATAATCCTGTTTACTAAACCTTTATTTTATGCCTGCATTATGCCTGACAGCAGGATGCAACAAAAGTCAATGCAGGTACAGAAAAGCTTACTAGTCTGGCTGTAATCACATAACCAAGCCGACTCAGCTCACGCCAAATTGCCTCTTAGCAACAGTAGAAATCTTGCTAAGGAGTGTAACAGTGGTACCAATCCTCCTGAGGTTCGCTGGGATCAAAGCTAATCTGCGTAGACTAACAGAAGTGCGTGAATGTGAATAATACTCCTTCCTTGTGATGAACTGATATTCTGTCCAGGGTATCTCCTGACTTTCCTGTTCTCCCTGGTCTCTCACCATAACCCTGTACTCATTAAGTGTTACGGAAAATGGATGGACAGATGTATGTTTAACTTTTACATATTATTATACTAGTAAGGTTACATGATTCAAGTGGCCTGTAACCCTACTCAGATAAGGGAGTGGAAGATGGATGGATGGATGTTACAAGTGTGCAAAGACTTAGTATAACATTTAAAGTTATACATTGTATATAATAATAATATAATAATTATGTATTATAAGATGCAAACGTGACATTTTATTAGTTAAGTAAGCTGCAGATCAAAACCATTTGTACTGTACCACTCCCACTGAACATCATCAAAAACAAAGGAAGTAAGCTGCCCAGGGCACTTCCACATCCATTTTGTTTATAACAGAGTAGTTTGTAATGCTGTTAGAATAATATATATCGGTGTTTCCCAATCTGGTCCTCAGGGACTCACAGTCGGTCTATGTTTTTGCTCCGTCCGAGCTCCCTGCCAGACAGTCTACATTTTTGCCCTCTGCCAGGAAGCAAAAATGTAGACTGACTGTGGGTCCTCGATGGCTGGATTGGGAAACACTGATATATACTACAATACATTTTTTCACATAGCTCCCCTTAACCCATCTGTCAGACCAGGATCACGGCAGTTTAAAACTGACGCATCCAGGGCGATTCAGGAATCCTGACACGTTGTTTTACATTTCAAAGGCTGATGGACACACGGTGGCCGTGATGAGAGAGGATGAAGAGAGTATTCCTGACTGTACCCCATTTTGTCAATCACATAATCAAACACCCATTTAATCCCACGCAGCTCCAATGCGTGATGTGGTGCATTTGCTCACGACCAGTCACTGAATGTTATTCTGCACCAGTAAAAAGCCTATTTGCATTCCTGATTAAAGTGTGAAAAGCTTTGCTGGAACTGTGCAAGGTCTGAGATCAATGCTTTGGTCTGATGAACTCAAACAGACTCATACACACCTATCCTACCACAAGCTGAATCAACAAAACGGAAGATATTCCGTTCACATCCTGTGACTGATCTGCAGCAAGCTTTCATCGTAGTACTTTCAGGTGCATTCTAGAATGCACAACTATTAGAAACATATTAAAAGCTTTCCTATTGAGAGTTCACCTGCATTGCACTGCTACAAATGTACTGAGTGTTTCATGGGAAAAAAAAAATACCATAGCAACACTGAGGCACTGATTCAGTCACACTGGCATGACAGCTGTCCTCAGATGTGCTTGAACAGCCTTTATGCACAAACCGTATGACTCAACGTCAAAAAGCCACCATTACAGTTTGCTGCTAAATACTCCTGCAGCCAATGACAACATGGATGGTGACATGTGTATGACATCATGGTTGCAGAATATAAACCTAGGCTTAGTTACAATTTTTTTTTTAAAGATTACCATTATTGTGTATTTCTCCATAAGATAAAAGCTATACATAGTACAATAACTGGTGTCAGTTCAAACAGTTTAAGGTAACACAAGAAGAAGATGATATAAATGGAAATATTTAATTATAAATAAATTATAAATAAGAGGTTATAAATTTAAATAGGGTATAAGGATAGCAGCAAGAACCTCCTTTGCAATATTTTAGTGAATCATCTTTGAAAACATTACAAAACTGTATTTGATGACAGTTCATAATGATTAATTTTTCACTATACTACCACCAATGGATAACAGGTTTGCACTTTGACTCTGTACTGTTCTTCAATGAATCCAGATCAGACTGTAAGGCTATAGGTTATTTGTGCTGAAACCAATAATTTGTGTCCTGGAATTGCCTGATAATATATATAGTTACACTAGATAAATGTTCTGATTGTTTTTTTAGTTTGATACATTACACAATCCATTCTGCTAATTAATACCATCGCGGAACATGTGCATCGGCTTGGATAAAGTACAAACAAGAACTGTTACAAAATACTTTTCTAGATTTTAACTTCATTAGCAGTTTGTAAGCACCAACAGGTTTCATCACAATATTACCCAAACATGTGTAGGATCAATGTTAACTCCACTGCAGACCAATGTGATATCCAAATTCATTTCAAGACTTATTGGCCAAAAATTCAGGCATCATGACTCATAACCTGCCAACTAAATCACAAAAATATCTATGAAAACTCCCAGGAGAAGTGATGGAAAATCTTGAGGCTCCTAAGAGAGCAGTTGAGTGTAGGTGTGTTGGGGGTGCAGCACTGTCAGGCAGGGGGCCAAACAGCGACTTATTTAAAAACTGTAATATGACAGAAGTCCGGCTCAAAAACTGGGTAGACAAATCTGTGCTTTCCCTGAACTCTCAGATCCATGATAAAGTCACTTCACAGAATCTCAGTCTCGATCCCAACAAAACTTACCTGCCATTCATGACATCCAAAAACAACCCATTCCCAAAAAAACTTCCAAAAAATTACTTCAAACCTTTAATTCTTAGTTTACTTAAAGAAATCTGTGTTTGTTTAGAAGAATGTCATTCAGGGATGAAAAAAGCTGATGTTCATTCATGTATTTATAAAGATATGCAGTGCTTTTTTTATTTTCAACACTTTCCTAAAAAATACCATTCACACAGAATTACCGAAAGAGAACATCAAGCTAAAGGTGATGAATGATGCAAAATGACATTGCAGGCAACACCATGTGTTACATCGAGACACATTCAGAACACCATATTGCACAAGACATCAGATAGAATTCGACATTAATTTTACTCAGTTTGCTTCATAAAACATTTGGGTAAAAAAAAACTGCATCCCATCCAGACCACACATTGGATTTCCTATAGTTTATATAGCTAGGTAAGAATCCAGAATGGTAAATTAATGCATATATTAGGAAATCCTTTGATGTTTATGACCTGTGACTCAGATTGCGGTTCACATCAAAGCTCTGTCACACACGGACTGTGAGCCAGGCATGCTGCAGTCAAAGGGCACAGCTGGCACCGTTCTCCAGCAAAAAGGAAGGCTTCAGCTGGCCAGAGTAGCTAAGCTGTTGATGGCATTAGCACCTAATACAAACCTCCCCTGGAGCCTACATGCTCCTGGTTGCCAAATGTGCAATATGCACCGCTTATCCAATTAGTGCTAGTTTTCCAACAAGGCATGGCGTGAACAGTACAGAGTAAGGATAACGATGCTGTATTTGACCGGTGCACCATTGAGAGGGTAATATTAACAAGGGAGAGCTGATAAGGAATGAGTTGTGTCATTCTATTATTTTATAGCAGATATTTACAAATGCACTACCTTCTGTTACTATGCAAGTTTAGGACAGCCTTTGAATTTTCCCTTAAAAGACTGGAATGCAAACAAACATTCGGCATCCGTCCATCCACACGTTTTCTAATCTCTTGCGACTGTCGCCATGGTAGTAGAACAGCTATGAGTAATATGATGTTCTGTACTGTGTTACAACAATTTCATTTTGTATGTGTAGAGCTGTTAATTATCTCACATGCAAACACTCACACATTGCGCATAGTCTGTATTTCCAGGTAGCGGGGATTCATAGCGACTTTGTGCTTCTTTGAAAACTGGGTGGTCTTTTAGACCAGTCTGCAAGTCCAGATTGTTGCATAAACTTGTTGCCAGACTTGCAAATCTGGAGATGTGCTCTTTTACTATCCGAAACTCCTCAGTACAACTTGTAATCAAATGTAATCATTTAGTAATTTAGTAAAGTGCAATACTCTGTACAACTATTGTTTCTTGGCAGCCTCACACCTTTTATATACCTTGGTCATAGTGCTATTATTATTTTTAATTTAATTTATATTAGCTTATATATATATATTTGTCTACTTAATTTCCTGTTTCTCATTATATTTGACTGCTCTTGACTGGAGCTACTGTAGCAAAACCAATTTCCCCCCAGGATTAATAAAGCATTCTGATTGTGATGTAGAAATAAAACAGCTCCCCTAAAACAGTTCTGTTCTTGACCCAACATCTCTGACCTAAAGTACATTAAAAACTTTTTGAGTTTTCAACGCACTCTAAACTGTTTTACCTCATACAAAATTTATATATAAATTATTTTCTAATACTGTATTGACAAAGAGAACAATTTAAATGTAATATTTCATATGAAGGTATCTTGTTGTTTTTAAATAAATATTTAAATAAAATACAAGAAGTAGCAAGAGGCAAAAATAAAAAAAAACGGTGTTTATATTAACTTTATCTCGTTCAAGGTAATTATTCAGCACCACGGTTCTTTATTTACTGTGAATCATATTACGTTTTCACGTCGTATTGGGCACTCAGTCGACAAAAATGTTCACATGGAGCAAAACATTCATTTTATTATCCGGTGCATGTGCAACACTGCATGCACAATAAGTTGAAGCGTATGTGATTTATGCAAAAGATGTAGCTTAATACTGGCGGCATTCATACTCCCTGCCCATGATATGATGCTACACCTGACTGAGCACCTGTTCATTATTACGGGTTTGCATTGCTTCCCCTCTTTGCAGTCAAGCGTAAACACATCGCCGATATTTGAAAGACTAGTGGCGTGGTATCATACACAAATATTGTCTTTTAAACTCTTGTCATTTTTCGTTTCCCAGGATCAATCGATTACTTGACGCATATGTACCAAACATATAACATGAAAAAGAGTCTGTTATTTAGACGATTGCCACACACGGACCATCGGCTGAGAATCTAATTTATAAGCGTACGACATATTCCACACACATATAGACGGGCATAAGATGCCGAAGGACGGAAAGAAGCGCAGCACACGGCGTTATGACTCAGCCTCTCGCAGCGCTGCATGTTTTGACAGAGGCTGCACGGAATGACGCATGCCTGCCGTCCAGATGCTCCGGAGCTCAATGAATCCGCAGAACACTAAGCAAAGGCGATCGTTTTGCAGTCTTCTGCTGGACTGAAGGAAGTGTGACAACACATTTATTAATAGGATTTTTACTGACGTTTTTATGAGTTCACTAATACACCAATGCTGGATCATTTTGCTTGCAATTGGAACCAAACAACACTTAATAGATTCACTGAGCAGCATGCATCCCGTTTCATAGCACAGTCTCGTTAGTGGCATCGAAACGAGCGATTGGTCCTTGTACTGCACTCAACTACATACACATTTATATTATCCGACTAATAAGTATTCAGTCGCACTCCCGGACAGGAACGTGAGTGAACTTTTAATTGATGCAAGACTACGCTGTAGCAAAACCCCGCTTCTCACAAAGGCAACGGTTCAAATACTCACATACTGAGAAATTTCAGACGCTTCCAAGGCAGCGCATCGTTGGTTTGCAGGAGTTTAAAGTGTGTTTTTCCAAAGCTGATTCCTGCTTCTCCTTCCTTCCTTCCAGTCGGCGATTAGACGCAGTAACTGCGTCACTGCACTGGTTTGGTATTCTGCTGGTAATAGGACTTTCATCCCTTAGAAGAGATTAGGCGATCTTTGCTTACTTTTCAGGACAGATGCAGTGAATAAGGTTGCAAAACGCACACGCAGGTATTATTCGTATGCATTTATATTTTAGCTTACCAGAAATAAAACGTGAAACATGTTCCCTTGCATTATCAATGTGAAACTTGGTGTGCTGCGCTATTATATGCAGGTTGTACATTAAGAACAGAAGTGATGTTAACCACGTTACGTTCCGTGTGCTCGTGGAAATTTCAAAGTAACTGAAGAAATAAAGTGGTATTCACATTTGTGTTAGCAATATTATTTATTGTTAACTTAGTAAGCATAACAATCATTTGGAAATTGGAGACAGATTCGTGGAAAGTCATGAATAACAAAGATCAGACAGCTTAGATAGTTTTACGTAAATCACTTCCCAAACAAGGTCCAGCCAATCAGTGTTTGTTATTGTGAACAACACGAAGGAGGCCCTCTACCGAGTAACAATTTCACCGTCAAACCTTTACAAAACACAGAAAATACTGGAAAAATATGGGTGGATAAATAAAAGTCCCTTAGGCATTAAACAAAGTACTGAGCATAACACGTTCTCTTTATAAATAACCCTTAAAATTATTTTCTAAAAAAGAATTAAAAGAAAGATTTTATTTAAAATAGATTTGTGTAGTAATAGCAGTGCACTTGGCCATCTTTTAAAAGACACAAGTCATTAAAATAGGGAGCTCTACACAAACAGATAGAGCTCCAGCTCCTTGGAATGTAGGTGCTGGGCGAGGTTTTTTATACGACAGAGACGCACGGTCTGCGAGTCCCCAGCGTTGTAGACTCTGTAGATGTGGTATCTCTCCTTCTCCTTCAGAGCCAGATCCAGCTCGTTGGCAGAGAGGTGGATGAAGTGTTTCTCAGACCTCACGGTAGACTTGACCTCCACGAAGACCTCATGAAGGCCGGTGTCCTCCGTACCGAAGGTGACTTTGAAGTCGAACGGCTGCCCTCCCTCTCCGTCACGGTTGTACCACATGATGTCCTTGGGGCCATCGGGACTCCCACTTTCTCTCCAGTGTGTGAGGAAGGCATTGACCAGCTGCTCTCCCCACTCTCCAATCTCCAGGCAATCTGATTTATCTTCAGGGAACACCACGGTGTTGGGCCGGGAACAGTCCAAAACCAGGTCTTCCAGTACACACTCTGGTGGTAACAAATTTGACCAGACTGGGGAATCCAGAGCCATGGGGACACGTTGAATACCCCCATTACCGTGGAAAACTCTGGAGCCTACACCTCTCTGTTCTGGTGGTTTATCTGTAGACGTGTTTCTGGACACAGGACAAGAACGAGTCAGGACAAATAAGAGTGCATTCTGTAAGCCTGAGTTAAAATGTCAACTAGATCTAGAAATATGCAGTGCCATTTCTGAAAGGTCAGGCCCAAAGCAGACTGTTGTGTAAACTCTCAAGATGAGAGGACAGTAAAAAGTTGCTTACTTGGGTGAGGAGTGGACTGCATGGTGCTCGGGATCAGTGGCATCATGGGTAGATTTTTTGGATTCTGGCGTAACCGGCTTGGGCTTCATTCCTTCATCGTGACTTTCACTGGCTTCTGGTGGCTGAGTGTCAGCAGCTTGGGTCGTCGGCGTGCTGGCCTCATTGCTTTTGTCTGACAACAACACAAACAACTGTCAACATCCACAGTTCCTCAGTATGTTCTGCAGTAATGAAAATAAAACAGGGTCTGCTTTAACATGCTGCGTGGTCCTATTATTGGGGCCAGAATCTTTTGGAAAACTAAAAAATTGGTTTTCAGTTAGGGATGATATATCTTTATGCAATTTTGTGGGAGGCGTGGGGACACCAAGACCAACCTGCAGACTGCAGGGCACTTGTCCTGGAGCCCTGCTGGAAGTGACTCTGTCCTCTCTGTGAATGAGGCCCTTCTCTGCTGTCTAGGTGGCTGTGACGTTCTATACTTTCATTGTCACTGGATTTGGGTGGGGCCGGAGGTGGCCACATCTTCATCACAGACTCCACAACAGACCCTGCGCTGGCTGAAGCAGACAGTTCACAAAATCTGAATAACACACCATGGTTTCTTTAGCTTTTATAACAGGCAGCATTAACTACCACTTCTCATATATAAAAATCCAGATAAAATATACTAATGTCAAGCTATATTACCATATCTTGTATCACATTTTTAACCAAATATAATCTGATGCATTATTTGATGAAAGGGGGCAAACTTAGATGCAAAAGGCATGTTTACTTTATAGAACTATTATTTTGCATCACTAATAACAGTCCTCAAGACACACAGGGATTATTTAACCTATGGAATTTAATCGCAAAAAAATCCAGAGAAATTAACTAGCATTTAAAGCTGTGCGAATGTTGCCTAGCAACAAATATACTTAACGGATGCGTTTTGTGGAAGAATGTAAACAAATCTTTTTGTATTCCTGTATATTATGTAAAAGGACACAATGCTGAACATTGCTACACTGATGTTAGACTTGCAGACCATAAAATAAAATCTCTTTTCATTTGGAGAAATTGATTTTCTTTTCATGTGCCCAATGACAGGGAGATGTAAAAAGGGGCAGATGTAAATTGATAATATAGCCAAAAGGACAGGACAAAGTTAAAATTACCTTATGTTACCAATCGTTAATTTAAAAAAAAGTGGCCTGAAATAGATTCCCACTGAAGGGGACTGTGAAGTTCATTCATAGCACTGTTTTCTATCCCCGAATTCAACACTTGCAAACTCAGCATTCGTGTCGCCTCCCTCTTGTAACATCCTGCAATCTTACCTGTGTGTGACCCTGTATTTCTGTGAAGGGAAGCCTTGGGAGGCCAGCATACCAGTGTATCTTCTCCATCTGTCTGCTCAACCTTACGTTCATCCTCCACAATGCTTGGTGCCCGGCTGAACATTGAGTTGGTTAACACTGTAGGTTTGCAGAATGTGCAGTTTAAGTCTCAGGAGCTTTTGCCCAAACAAATGGGTACACACAGCAGAATAGTGGATTTACATGTAAATGATAAAGATACCTGTACCTCCATTTTAAGTCTTAAATTTCAAAATATTGTAACGAACACAAAAAAATCAGTTTTTAAATAGATTTTAAGATATAGAAAGAAACTGCACTTAAAACTGAAATACAATCTGGGTGTGGGGCAGACTACAGGTTACGTGTGTACCTACACAACCGGCAGATTTTCTGGTATCCAAGGCGGTGTTCAGCCAGGGACTTACTTAGAGGTTCAGGTTTAATCTCCAAGGGTTCTGGAACCTCCCACTTCTCCTCAGAATCTGGCAGTTCATCAATGCGCTCCCTCCGCAGGAACCTTTTCAAGTCCCCTTCATCCTGTTTGCGAAACACAAAACTTTCCATGGAACATTTTTTTTTTGTTTAGGTAGAAACACAATGTTTTAGTTTGAAACAGGCTCTACTGATAGAAGACATTAAAGCAAAAACGTACACAGCCTGATGTGACCGTGACGTGTTTGTAAGGCTACAAAACTAATGAATATACATCTTTTAAAATGATATCATTTACATCTGTTTGAATGGGTAAGACCCTAGCTTCTGACAGCATTAAGTGCTGTTCAATAGACGGAATGGCAGAACACCACAGGAACTAAAACACACAATTTAAATTTCTGGCAGACTTATAAAACAAATAAAAAAGGGGGGTGGATACACAAAAGAAAAAACATCTTCTCAACTTAAAAAATATAGCTTTTAATTACAGAGCCGCTGGCCTGAGTACCATTCTCTATTTGAATACACACTTAATCGATTCCTTTGAAAATAAAATAATGAGGTCCCAAGGTTCCTCCCTGAAAGCGGCCCAGCAGCAGCAGTAGTGAGGCAGTGCGTGTGATAAACATTACGGTGCCTCACGCCCTAAGAGCAGACAGCCATGCACCTCTCATGTGTACAGCTTACATACGATTGTATGCCTCCCTTATTCACACAGAAAACTGAATACTGAAACTCATGGAAAAACACAACATCCAAAATAAAAAAAAAGGAACTCTCTGCTCTTTCATACACTCTGAAGTTTAATCCAACATACACAGAAAGAAGTTTCTGTAAACAGTTGCATAAAAATTACCTGGAATTTTTTTAGATAAGGTATAAATTAACAAATATCGGTTCTTCTCTTTTCATTTAAATATTAGTGTCCGTAACATGAAAACATACAGCTGTAAGCAGAGAGCTTCACAGAGTAGGTGCAGCTGTCTCTGGCTGCCAGCTTTGGTATATAAAAAAATGTCACAAGGTCTAAATATGGTACAGGTCAAGTATGATTGATTTAAACTGCAGTTACTGCCTCTTTTCGCAACCCGATTCTATGATTTGTTCTCCCAGAGAACTTTACCCCGCTCAGAGGCTTAGGTCAGGCTAAGTCAACATCTCTGCAATACCACATTAATACAAGCATCTGAGAATTCAATATACTGCTCCAATATATAAGGGGTCGGGGGGGGAAAAAAAAAAGCTGAAGACCACTATCACAGCAGAAATAAATTCAGGTTGCACTACCCAGCGAGACGGGTCCTGATATGAGATTCTGGTCTTATTGCAGATGGGCTCTGCGTGCCCAAAGTCCTGAGCTCACGGCATTCCGAATCCCAATAAGAGCCCATGCACGTGGTACAGCCAGTATAAGGAGGAGATGGCAGGGCGTTAAATCAGAGTGCCGCTCACCCACGCAGTGTACAAGACATGTGCATTAGCTTTATTTCAGTTTAGCATATTGCACAGGTTTTTTTCTTTTAAATTCAGGTTCATGGCAGTTTGCCAAGAACTTGAAAAAAAAATACCAATGAAGTTTTGTTTGTGAACAGTTATGCTTATTAGTTGTAATTCATTATCCAGTTGAAACATAAGGACTGATATGAAGACCAAAGACGACAAAGGACAGAGAGGCCCACGCCCGTCCCACTTACATTCAGTCTGGAGATGAGCCGCTGCAGGAAATCCTGCAGGTCCTTCCCACTGCCACTCTCAGTGCTGAAGAACTTCCCCAGCTCCCTGTAACAGAGACCCGCATGGTCATGGAACACACCTCTGCTAGTGGAAGGGGGAGGTGTGTGGTTCTGTGGGTTAGGATGCTTTGGATAAAGGCATCAGCTACATAAATGTAAAATAAATGGCAGAGTCAGGCTCCTGCGCCTTACCACGGCAGCACTGCCCCACACTTCTTAACGCCTACAAAATGACCAAGGGACTCCAGAGACTGACACAGGCTGCTACTGATGCAGTTCCCAGGGAGCTAGGCGGTATCTCTGGAAGATGAACATTAACTGTACTCCACTGTGCTGTGCTCTGAAATATGGGATTTTTACCAGCCTCACTTAACCCTGCAAATGATGCCTCATGTTTCATAGTTTCCATAATCTTACCTTTTGAGTGCTTTCTGGGTCACTCCTAGACATTCGTTTAAAAAAGGAAAATGCAGGGCTAAGAAGGAGAGCCATGGTAGTAAATCCCACGTGCTGCTGTGCAATCCCCCACAGCCTCACAGACACAGCCCTCCCTACTGCTGTCTCTTCTTCCAAACCCAAACATACCCAACAAACTGAGAGTGCTGTTAATACTCTAATTTACAATTTCCAGTGAAATAGCAGCTCCACTCTAAATATCTCACTCCAAAAAGGCACTAATGGTCTCTACATTAACAACAATATGAAAATTTTAACAATGATACAGATGCTCCCCGAGTTACGTTTCAATAAACCTACTGCAAGGCAAAAATATTGTGAAGGTGAAAATGCATTTTTAATACAGTACACCTAACCTACCAAACATCATAGCCTAGCCTAGCTTACCTTAAACATGCTTAGAACACTTACATTAGCCTACAGTTGGGCAAAATCAGCAACACAAAGGCTATTATATAATAAAATGTTGAATCTCATGTAATTTCTTGAATAATCGTACCCATCGTAAAGTCTAAATATCGTAACGCAGGGAGTGTCTGTAGTTAGAAACATGCAAGGATGCTGAACGGCAACAGGACATCCTGAGTGTCTATGACCTGTACCTTATGGTATTCCTGTACCTTCACATCTGCCGCTAACGGCAAGACAATGTGATATACAATATTATGGACATTTAATGGGACTTTAAGTGGCCCAGTTCAAGGCTTTGGTGCATCATCCGCCAGCCTATCAGCTGCTCTGCACAGTTCTGCACAGCGAGACACGACTGGCACCATGGCGGTAGAGTATCAGGTGGCCTGGGTATCTCGGCAGACTTCCCGTCACGCATAAAAATCCATCAGTTTTATTGGCAGCATCAAGGGGACACACAGTCTGCCTTCAAGGCGTGTAGACGGAGATGGCAGACACCGTGGACAGATTTTACATATGAAAAAAAAAAAACAAAATCAAACTGAAGAAAGAAGCCCCTTGTTAGCATAACTAACCACTTATCATATTTAAACAGATGTTCCATTTTTGGCAGATTAAGCAATTCAGTTGTCGCTTGTTCATGACTGATAGCCACCCAGATTCTGTTTTTCTTTGCAAATACCAAAGTATTCCAAAGGATCTAGAGCACACAAAGAAGAAAACCTTTTATGATTAACATATATGCAGGAATGCTGTTAAAGAGAAAAAACATCAAGCAAACATTCAGCAAGTTCTGAAATAAGAAAAGAATGGACAATTTAAAGCAACATAAATTTATGCTATTCGGATATTACAATTTTATTATTTTATATATACATTTTTTAAAGGTTAATAATTCTTCAAGAGGTGAGGAATTATTCAGCCAAATTATTAGACTGTAGGGTGGGTCGACAGGATTTTTTAAATAAAGAACCTAGCCAGGTCATGGGGATTAACTGCTTTTGTTAAGCACCCTGGGATCATTAATGACCTGTTTCTGACATCTCATCAGAAAGATAAAAATTCCCTGCAGTAAAAGTTCCCTTTCAGCACACTGGGCTTTTGGTATTTTATTTGGTCTAAGGGAAAGCACGCCTCCTACTGGGCCTCCAACCTTACTTCAAGCAGATGCTCAGTGATTGCCAAGCCCACCCCTTCTGAGATTCACGTGTGACAGAATGGAGTGGCTGCTTTAGGAAATATTTAAATAGAAAACTGGTGGGGAAACAAAATATAACTGGAGTGAAATTCCCCTTTAGCAACTATGCCACTAAGTAAATTACGCTCAGAAGATGATTGTGTGACGTAGTGTTTATGGTCAAATCTAAAACAGAAACATTTAACTTTGTAAATTTTCGTTTAAGAGTACAGATGTTTTTCATGTTGAAATTTTTTAGTTGTAAATCTATATTATCAGTGAAACAACTGTGCAGTATGCTATTATCATGGATAAAACATATTTATGCAAAGAGCTATAACTAATATTTGGCAAAACATAACTCCAACCAAAGCTAGGGAGTAAGGAGGGGAAAGCCCAACATCTCACCTGCAGATATCAAACTCAGTGGACAGATGGTCCTTTTGGATGTACATCTCTTTTTTGTCCTTCAGAAGGCAAATGGCATCTTCCTTTTCAAAAAGAGGGTCCTCATTGGATATACTCAGCTGATACTGGATGTACAGCTTTCCCACCTGTGCAAACAAGAGCGCAGAAATAAACAGAAGCACTGGAGCCGTGGCTTTCACTCTGCATGCACGTTGGTTAATATTGCAGGGGACTCTTCCAAGCACGCACACGCCTCCGGAGCCTCATGCGCGGGCTTCACGGCAGCAGTTCAGGTAACGTGCATCGCTGAAGTCGCCAAACTGCTGAGGGATCGAAAGCGGCGGCGTCATTGGCACAGACTCGTGCGGCCTGTATTATTTAACAATGAATGTTTTCTTTAAATGACTGGTTGTTACGAAAATCAGAAAAATTACAGAATAATAACTCTGTCTGTGTTTAATTCTCTCCTAGTTTCCCCTCCCGCTTTCGAGAGCATTGGTTATATGTGAAGTCCTCGTTAAAAATCACATAGTCTGTCCTATTGCCTTGTTATCTTCAAGGTTTCCTTCAGTAAAGTATATCTCCTATCACATTACAGATACCAACCAAAATGTTTCTAAAATTATGTATCATGTTTTACATAAAAATTGCATAAAAGACAGAGGGGAAAATAATTTGTTTTTCAGTATTTTTCACTTCTGTTGTCATGGACAGTTTTCTGGTTTATTTAAAGACAACAGCAGGCAGCAGAAAAGCGGTATATTAAGCACAGATTTACGAGCCTCACAGAGACAGGCGAGATTAAAGAGGGCAGTGACGTTCCGGACAGCAGCCTCGCCAGTCCAGGCGCTCCTCACTTCCTCACACAACTGCACACTACCAAGCTTGAAAGACAATGAGGACGGGGCAGCTCTAACCAGATTAACAGACGACGTACCAGCGGGCTGACAAGTGACGAAAGCTAGGAGGACAGGGGCTCTGCAGAAACAAAACCGTTAGTAAGACGCCGTTATGAGGCTTTCACGCCTACAAGCAGCGTAGCCCAAGTGAGTTTTCAAAGGGCTTGGCGGGGCTCCATGGGCAGCACTGGAACAGTTTGTCTCCACTTAAAGCGCACGGGGGGGGTGGGGGGGGGGGTGGGGAGTGTTCTTGTGGGTCGAG
>JAAGVU020000092.1:17087199-17111062 GCA_011763525.2 Mormyrus iriodes | reverse complement strand
ATTATGGTCCACAACAATCTGGGCGAGGCAGACAGGAGCCACCAGAGACAGCAGGACAGCCATCGCCTGCCACTCACATTCCTGCTCATTTTTGCCTATGCCATTGTCTCTAGCTTGTTTGGAGGCTTTGAGTTTCATCCAACTGCAGAGACGAACCATGATAGTTAATGTGGGCCAGCGTTGTACATGTTATGCAATACAGAAAAGGGAAAAAAAACACTGCGGCCTGTACACTTAATACGTATTAATACACTGCAGATCTTATATTTTATCTTATTACCATTTTTGTGATATAAAGCAAATATTAATCAAAGATGTGAATATTGGTTGTTATATGCTGCCCAGTGGCAATCAAAGCATTTTATTTCAGTGTTGTGAAATTTAAAGACTTATAGATCTCTGATATAATTGCGTTGCCTTTTTACCCACACCTTAATTTGTTTTTGTTTCAGAAAATTAGCCACAATGCTCATTGTTGGGTCTGCTGCTAAGCGGGGACGGCATGAGACTGCGCACCTGTCCGAAAGACAGCGCCTTGATCAGCTGGGCAATGCCGCTATCTTGCAGTTCACGGTATGCGCTCTCCTCATGGTGGAAGAGGTACCTCTGGATGTAGGGGACCAGCCTGCGGACCAGAGTCTGCAGGGCCGGGCATGGCCTGTAGTTCTCAGTCTGGGGTTCAGCGGTGACGCACTCAGACAGCTTCTTCACTCCGCAGATGTTCAGAAAAAGACCCCGATCCTGGTCACTGAACATCACTCGTTTTTCTGCGGACGTATCGGTGGAAATGTAAAACGCACATCGACAAAGACGCTGACTATTACGAAGATGAGCAACATTCCCTTTCAAGGCATCGCCGGCATCACACCACATTTTATACCATGCAGTTTGACAGTGACAGCTATCGTCCAGATAATTCTTCATCTTTGCTCCCACATAAACCCAATTCTGCACCTCCTGTAGCCATTTGACATTATAAGTACACAGACAAGCTATTCTGCCGACTGTCACGTATTAAACTTTCAGCAGCAGCAAAACCATGGTAATTAATGTGGAAGGGTGACTTAAATAGCACGTGTCCTTAACTGTTCCAGTTACCAAAGAAATTTAACCGATTCTGCTTCTAATGCACGCTGCTGACTGGAGGTCCCGACAGCTGACAGTACAGTACCTTGGGCGGACTTGGTCTTGTTAGGAGGGGGGAGGTTGAGCAGACACACATTACTGTACGATCTGAAGACCTTTTCCAGAGTCTTGCTGTCAGGGATCAGGGGGTTATGGGCTAAGGTAACCCAGCTGGTACTCTTCGTTGGAAACACCTTCTGCTCCTTCAACATTTCTGTTAGGAGAAAAGAAATGTTCTTCTTAACTGAATATGGCTCAACATGCTATCCATCAACATTACAATCAAAAAACCTGCCATTATCCAACACTAAAAATAATACTAAATATTTCCATTTATGTGAGATGTTCTTATGTGATTAGGTGCTTTGAAAAAAAAAAAAAGTGAGCACCCTGTGTAGAAGCATCATGTGGAAAATTTCATGTAGTACTGATAGGAGTTCTACAAAAAGTGTTATACAAAAATCTCAAACTGCATTTAAACTGCCAGTGCAAAGAAAGCACTGTTCCTGTTATTCTTTATTTTGCATAGTCAGCCTCATAGGTCCTTCACTTAAAACATACACTGTATATAGCGAGAGCAAATCCCACTTACTGTACACTCAAAGAACATCGTTCGGAACACCAATGCCCTGTTTCATAACAGTAAGTGTGAATATTTATTACTAATAATAAAACTGTACTGGTATTCCGAGAAAAGCTGCACTCTCATACTCTGCTGTTATTCTTACTGCTGTGAAAACAGTACATATCAACGGTGCGAAAACATTTTTATTTAAGACGCCTTAAATAAAGTCAAAAACAGCAAATGCATAGTGAACACAAATGCTTTTGACTGACAGCATGTCCCCATACCACTTTATCTGGAAATAAAACCTCCAGTTAAGAGGGCCTGGCTTATTTCCAAACTCAAAAATCATCGATAAAGTATACACATCTCTGCACGTATACACACCCTTGAGTGAAGAGCAGTAACTGTGGTTCAGCTGAACGTTATTCTCCTGCTCTCCAAATTGCGACATTCTGCACTTATCAGCTGCAAAAACAAACAGAAACCAGACTTGTCCTTAAAAGAATGACAGAATCACACAAACTGGATAACGGTTACAAAAGGGAAATCTCACACCCAGAGATTCACTGAACATTATTATGCAGTTCTCACTGGGATGAGGAGACCTACCTAATTTAGCGAAAATAACAGAAATGTCCTGTAGAACATCTGCATTGGGGAGGAATGAACTGCAGATGACTTGGAGGAGGTCTACATACTGCTTCATAGAGGGGTTGGGCTCCACGGCAAGACTCTACGAAGAGTAATGAGTGTCAATGAACTGCAGTTGTTCACAGTCCATAAACGCTCTGACTGTAGCAAAGATACAATGAAAAAGGACCGAAGGCAAAGCACCTGAAGGAAGAACTCTTTCATGCCCCTCATGTTGATGTAGAAGGGGGCCAGCACCCTGGGCTCCTGCACCTTGTGCTCCGACTTGCGGACGAGCTCCTTATACCTCTGGAACATTCCCGTGGGGTCGTTCCAGCACAAGTCTTTCAACAAGTAGAACCTGCCTGAGGACCACTCCTCCACTCTGAAGAAGTCATCAGGACAAATAGTGTTGTTTACAGTTTTGCCTTAATGTTTAATTCAGCAATATGTTAAGAGCCCAGTTGTTCAACAAGTATAAAAGATGCCAATTTCTAACAATCACAGAGGTAGTTTCACACCAAAGTTTCCTATAGAACTCACGTATTTTTCAGCTATAAATAAGGACTGAGCGATATGGCAAAATCATGATTTTTTTTTTCCATATCAAACAATGCGGATAATTATCAAATTCCATTACATTTGCTCATAAACATTCAGAACATGAAAAGGGAGAAATTTAATGACCTGCAAACTAAAATGAAATTTTAATAAATAAATCATAGGAAGATAACCTTTCCTTGTCATAGCGCATACCGCTAACGCAAAACACTGACGGTATGTTTTGTGGCTAGGTTTTTTCTTGGACTGCTGTTCGTTCCAGAAAATGGGTTTGACTAGCGCCAGGTGATATACCATAAAAAATGATATCACAATATTTTCAGAGATTTTAACAATATCAATATTTACCACTATATTCTAAAATTCATATGTAGAAAACAGTTAAATGTTTTGGGTTTTTCTGATTACGATGACCAAATTGTTTCGCTAACAGTTAGGAGCATGTGACAGGTACAATAAGGTAATTACACCAATTCCTTGATGGAAGTTGTGCAAAAACAGTGCATTATAACTTAATAATAAAAGAAAATAAGTGTATAGGCTATATCACAGTACTCACAATATTCAAATTGATGACAATATGAATGTTCATAGACTCGACACTACATTTTAACAATTTATCACACCAGCCCTACTATAAATTATGAGAACATTTGTCTTCAGAACTCAAAAAAAAAATTCCATATATAATCACTGCTTGGCTATTGTCTAAGCGGTCTGTAGGGCTACACACCTCTCATACTCCACAAAGACAGCTGGAGTCTCTTGGAACAGCTTCTTCAGCTGGCATCCATTTACGCTGTCGTGCAAATAAGTGTAGACATTGTGCACATGCTCCACAGTGGTGGTGAACCATGCCCCTTCTAGCTCCCCAGAGCCACCATCCACAGTCTTTGTGCACCATGTCTTCAAATGGAAGATCAGCTCATCCTGTGACACACAGTGTTTCATTCCTATCCAAGGTGAAGGAAAGTATTAAAGAGGTGTATAAAAGTTGGACTCAAATAGGTAGTGCAATCCCTACAGGGAGTGGACGAAATATCCTACAGCCCATATGAAAAACGGCGGTAACTCTGAAGTAACTAAATCAGAATTACAAACGCAACAGTGAAGGTAAGTTGCTTTAGGTTGAATGTCAATTAGCATTATGTGTCAGCTATAAAACACGTCTGATAATCTGCACTTTGATGTGCGAGTTTGACGCAACTAACGTGCGATTCCAAGAAGGCCAAATAACAGCTGCTTGTATTGCAGATACATCGATCACAAAAACTGCAGAATAGTTTAACATTCCAAGGCGTACAGTCCCAAAGAAAAAAATGGCAGCAAACACCAAACATGGACTAACCGCATCAACAAATAGGAACAGTGGTTGCAAATTAAAGCTAACTGATAAATGAATACTTAGCAAGATATTTGCTGCAGACCTGCAAAAGTACAGACTCAAATATTACAGTAACACTTCAGTTAAGGCCAAGTTTTTAGTCATTTATAAACACATTCAGAGTGCATTTTTTACAAACACGACTATTTATAAAAAGGCATAACACATTATAGTCATGTTTATTATGCATTATGAATGTTTTATAAAGCTCTCATGCATAATGCACTATAAGTACCTTCATAATGCAGTACAAAGCATCCTTAATGCTTATACTGACCATTATAATGCATTATGAAGGTATCAATAGTGCATTATAGATGAGCGCTTCATAAAGCATTCATAACGCATAATAAACATGGCTATAATGTGTTATGCCTTTTTATAAATATTTATAGCCATGCTTATAATGCTTTATGAATGCATTACTTGTTATGAATGTGTTTATAAATGACTATGTTCCTCTAGTGGAAGGAACATAAAAGCTCATCCCCCGAGCAACGTAAAAAAGTAATGTGATCTGATGAGTTATCTTCCACCCCATTTTTCTACATCTAGAGAAGTTTCTGTTGGAGAAAGCTAAAGAATGCCTTTAATTT
Source organism: Mormyrus iriodes (assembly GCA_011763525.2). Taxonomy (NCBI): domain Eukaryota; kingdom Metazoa; phylum Chordata; class Actinopteri; order Osteoglossiformes; family Mormyridae; genus Mormyrus; species Mormyrus iriodes. The sequence continues at coordinate 17,106,198 of JAAGVU020000092.1, read as the reverse complement.
CCAATATCTGTTGGGACGGGCAGCCATCTTGTGGTTCTAATGATTGCCCTGCATGGCTGTATAATCACCAAGGAATATAAGGCCATCTTACAGCATCAGCTGCGCCATATGGCAGAAATACAGTCCCCGGATGATGTTTCCACATTCCAAGATGATAATTCCCCTACATGACAGCAAACTAATTCAAGACCTTTTTATGAACACCAGAATGGAGTCAAACATCTTCTACGGCCTGCCTAATCACCAGATATAAACACCACTGAACCTTGAGAAATTCTAAGAGCACAGTTTAACGTGGATTTCTACTTCATTCATCCCCAGAAGAACTAGATGTTTTTTTCCCTTGAAAAATAGTCCAATATCCCACTTTAAACAGTTCAGGACTTGTATCCAAGGATGACTGAAGCTGTTCTGAAGGCAAAGATATAAAATAAAATAGTGGTACCTGGTCCTAAATCAGTTCTTACCTATACAGCGGGAGAATTCGCTTGGCCCCATGTGATAGACGTAATTGACGTGGATTCCCAACAGGCTGTGCACCTCATCGGAGTGCAAATGGACAGAATTTGGACGCAAGTAGTTCACAGAAGCCTTGTCATTTCCCCCGGGCAGTTGCTTGAAAGCAGGCACCCAAGGAAGCTGGGTGAGGTAGTACCAGAAAGAGGAATGGGTCTCTCTCAGCTGCTGTCCTTTGCTGTCTCGCACCTTGGCTTTTAGGTATTGAGAATAGTTGTCCCTTTATTTAAAAAAAGGCAGAAAAAGGGCATAAGAAAATTGCACAAACACAACATGTCGCTCCAAAATAAGACTGATGAACATCCATCCATCCATCCATCCATCTTCTACACCACTTATCCAGGTCAGGGTCACAGGAGAGGGAGCCTATGCCAGGCAGTATAGCACACATGGCTGCGTTACACCCTGCACAAGATGTCAGTCCGTCGCAGGGCACATAAGTGTACCTATTTACACACACAATCATTTTGAATTTAAAGAAATCAACCTAACTGCATGTCTTTGCACTGTGGGAGGAAACTGCAGTATACAGAGCAACCTCGCACAACACGGGGAAAACGTGCAAATGCCACAAACAGAGAGGGGAGTTAGGATCCAAAACCCCATCCCTGCAGGTGTGAGGCAAAAGCCAACATACCACTAGACTGATTAATATATATGCAGAACTGGATGAAGTGGAAGGTGAATTGGCTCTTATCACTGACTTTTTTGATGCTTTATAAATCCCTGTCGGGAAATTTTATTTTATTTTTTTTGCTTTTGCCCCATCCTGCTCTCCATACAAGTGAGAGCAAGCTTCGGGGTCACAGAGAAGGGGCAGAGCCACCTTGTGGCACCCAGGGATCTGGGGGTTAATGGCATGGCCATAGATATGGTTATGGATGGTAGGGACATGTCCCTACCAATATAATGGGAGTATCGTGTGAGTATAGGGGAGCAAGGGGGGTCGGGGCTGATTTGCTCCCTACCAATGTCAAGACTAAACCCATGTCCTTGGCTAAGGGCCTTGCTCAAGGGCCCCATGGACACGTGTCTATTCTGCCAAGGCCAGGCTCGAATCGGCAAGCTTCTGATCGCAGACACAGAGGCTTAGCCCACTGAGCCGCACATAAGTATATAAGATAATAATTTGTCCCCAGCTCTATAGTTTGGCCCCAGGTGGATGTGAAGCACAACCGTTTTAGAAACGGTTATCTAAATGTGTCACATGACATAAATGTCCCTTTTAAATGGTGTGTAATTAAAGAGTGGGCAGGATGATACATGGGAATGACTCATATGAAACATCCAAGATTCAGGTCAGATAATCTCACAGCCATCAAGAAAAATACAACTTGGAAGCTCAAAGCGTTATCAGCAAAGTTATTCTGATAGAAACATACGTATATGAAGATGTTACTAACACTAAAATGATGAACATTTAAGCAGTCATACCTTGAGTGTTAAATTGACTGAACACATCCAGATGCACACAAAGACAGCTTATTAAAAAGAAATATAGAAATAGCAAGTGTGCAGTGAAAGGTGAAAATGATACCTAAAAATAGGAAGCTGGACACATGACGCAAACTTGACAACCAAAAGAGCCTGACAAGCATTATGATTCGACAATTCAGCATGAGGAATAGACAAGAAACTGCATTATGACAACATATAAGCAATGACTGAAACACCACTGGCAAAAATAAAGGTTTACAAAAGACGTCATTCGGCCAATTCCCACCTACTTCACTGCACGCTATATGTTGCCAAGGGAAGAACTGTATGTAATGACAACTACCAGAGGCCCAGAAAGTCACTACAAAGATTAGACATCCAGATCAAAGCAAGTTCCTCTTCTGGAACTCAAGTCACAACTGGGGTTCTTGACCTCAAGAGTGCCAAATGTACTTTTATAAGCACAGCAACTATAAATCTGGCCTAATTATAGGTGGGAATTATTTCTGAACTCGGTGGACAGCAAGCAGATGAGCAAGTAAGTGACGTGGATAAAGAAGCAGCATATATAAAGCCCCAGTCTCACACATGGGGGATTAAAGGCCAAGGGAGCCTGCTCATCAGAGGCCGAGCGGCTTCTGCATTATGCATGAGCACATCCATTTCCACCACAGTGTCAGGGCTGAGGGCCTGAACAAAAGGCCGTGACACTCGCTCCCCAGACTCACGCAGAAAGTGTGGCCGCTCATCTGCTGCGGGTCAGTCACGTCCCCACATCCGCAATGATGGCTAAAACAACTAAAAAAATCTCCTGGACGTGCCAGGCAAGGCTTTGCTAGAGCCGAAAATGCCAGGGTTTCAGGAGAGCGCGCTACAGAAAGAGATCAAGCAGCAGCTACTTGAGACTAACAAGAGAGAATCCTACCCGGTGACCCAGTTTTTCTCCAGCAGGTTCAGCAGCTCGTGACGCTGCTGCAGCTTCACCTTGTCTGGGAGGTGGTCAGCAGTGACCAGGGAGTGGAATTCTTCACACTGGTAATCCTCTATGGTGTACATGCCACTTGCAGGGTGGCACAGGTCAGCCTCCTTGGCCCATGGGCTGACGGACTGAAATTTAGACAAGAGCGCGAAACATACATGTTTAAGTTCACTTTGAGTTTGTAACCCCACTTTTTATGGTAGCATACTGATTCCTAAAGGGAAGATACGTGGAGAACATTACATACTTTGGGAAATACGCAGCCGGATATGAATCATCAGCTGCTTTTTGTATTCATGCAGCTTCTGGCAGATTTAAAAATATAATACCACACATACATGCGACTGACACTGCTTTACATTACAAAAGATCTGCTTTCAGTCTAGCTTCAGCTGCATGGCAAAGAAAGACTTAATGTGACAACAGCTTTATAGGTCCGTGTGATCAGAGTAAAATCAACAGTGAAACATCAAGAAACCCCTACTCACAATTTATTTAGATAAGTTAAAACTACAGAAAAGGAAATCATACACGTTTTTGAACGGGTGTCCTTCTGTTCACGAATGCAATAAGATGGCACCTTTCCGTTACTTACCTGGACTGAAATCAGCAACAAACAAGATTCAAGAATAACTGGGTAGAGATTCCCAAACAGTCCAAGCTACCACCCAGCAGCTTTAAGTAAACGTAAAGGCCAAAGGTTATGTCTGCCATGGTGGCATATGGCAACTACAAGAATAGGCCAATGACCAATAGTCAATCAACCAAGAGATCGCACCTTAGAGCTATCAAACATACAGAAGGCAATCATGTATGTGAGTGGAAGAGCCCTTTACATGCTCTCTCTCCCTCACACTTGCTACTAAGGGACAATGCCATTCAAACCAAAGCTTTTAGCTTCTGCAAAGAACTACAGAGTGTGTCTGAATGCCTAATTAGGTGCATGCTTAATTAGGAATGCACATCCACTGCAGAGGAGGGAGGAGGAAGGCACCTCACACCAGCCTGCCGCCCTGAGCTTGTCATCCTTTTGATTTGGACAGGCTGAGCCACCTCACGCATGAAGGCCGCAGGAGATGGCCCAGCACGGTCTGACTCATGAAATGCCCACTTTCGGCTACACTGGTTCACTGATTGATTCACTCTCGCGTAGCGCATTCGGGATTCACCCACCAGGTCCTGCGATGACATCGAGAGCTGCTCTTTGTTGAAGATGAGCAAATCCCGCACCCCCAAACCACTGAAAAATTCCTTCCAACCTCCAGGGTCTCTGTCAGCCTGCAAATAGCAGGTATCCAGCAAGATCCAATCTACACCTGTGAGCAACAGGTAGAAGTAAAGGGGTGACATGAGCTCAGGTTGACTGCGCTACAGAAATCACATCCTTTCTTCCACTGCTGAGATGATAAAAGCCTCCCTTGCATCTTACAGACATCACAGATATTTCCTCAAATGCTTCATGTGGTTTAAAAGCAACTTTAGTGCAGCCATAACATCAGTTACCATGTCAGAAAATGCTGACAGACAACAGAACAGACAACATAAATCTGCCAATCTAGTGAGAACATGCAAGCTGGAAAATGGGTAAGAATGTGGCCCTTGTTTACCTGGGAGTTTAGTGGGGAGATCGATGTTACCGTATTCCTCTGAGAACTGCACCTTTGCTTTTCTGGCACAGAGAAAGCCTTTATTGGTCAGCACAGGCATGAATTCATCCAGGGTCCTATAGTCCTGGTTTTGAGAGTGCTGCTTGATAAACACGACATAGCTGATAATAATGTCCTTCTGTTTCATCTGAGGGTGAGACAAAATTGGCTGTTCAGGTTCCTGCAACATGCATGCATCTGCACTTCAGGTCTATGCATGGCTGTGTTCTAAGATCTGAATGAAAGACACTAAAAACACTCTGGTCAACCATGCTCATGCTATATTTAATACACTCAAAGCAACCCCCCCACCCCAATGCTTTCCAAACTACTTTGGCCTTTACCATTGGAACACCTTACCCTACCCCTAAACCAGTGGGACACTGAGAAAGCGTGAAGGTATAGCCCTATTCATGTATACATCCACAGCTAAAAAGCTTCACCTTCCAGGCTCCGTTCCTCAGAAGAGGGTAGATATGCTCCTGCAGGACTTTCTGGGGCTCCAGCTGGTGCACGTTCAGCCTCTTCAGCAGCTCGACGATAAGCGAGTTCCCCAGGGGGTCCAGGCATTCCAGCAGCTGAGGGGACACGGTGCTCAGGTCCTTGTAGAGTGCCTCTAAGCCTAAATGGCAGACGGACGAAGTGAGAACACCAGCGGGTCATTCCCTCCTAAAATAAATGCACCATGCTGCTCTTCAGCTTGGTGGGCTTAACCTTTTCATTCATTTTAAGGCTTGCTATTTAAGTGTGTCTGTTAACCTAACCCAACCTTTAAAAAAAAAAAAAAAACACATATATTCAAAGATTATTACAGGTTACCAACCAATCCCCTGGTGGCTGAACACTGGTTAGCGTAGCCCTTCCTTCTGTGGGTGCCATGTGGACGATCTAATATTTATCTACAGGCATGTACCATTATACTTGAATTATTGACTAAAATACAGACGTTACATTTCATTGAACATCAGCGTGAGAGGGGGACTTGTCCTGCTTCTTCTAAAGTGTTATTCATACATAGTTCATAAATTAAGCTATAGAAAAAATTCAAATCAAAGAAATGCTGTAGGAGAAAAAAAATCAAGGACCGTTTCAAACCACTCATTCAGTTTTCCACTCATATTTGTTTTATGATCAACCTTGGAATAAAATCAAGAATACCAATGTCGGCGTTCTTTGGGTCCATGAGTGGAAAGAAGACGCCTTCATCTTTCAAGGCCACCATACGGCCATCGGCGAGGGGGATGAGGGGAATCTCTCTGAGCACCTCCAGGATGGTGCCCGCCTCACCATACTCCTGCTCCAGGGCACGGAAATTACATACCAACAGCTTGGCCACATCCTTAAGATTGGAGTCTGCAACAGAATTGTCATAATTTCATGAGAACAGAGAGCATATTTTAAATCAAATTTTGTTGCAGTAATCAGTAGTCAGTAATCAGGCCGAACCATCATTGGCCATAGTCAGTAATCAGGCCGAACCATCATTGGCCATAGTCAGTAATCAGGCCGAACCATCATTGGCCAGCTGGATAACCTTTTCACACAGTAATAAACAGGACTGTTACCTGACCAGGTGCCTGCGCCACGGAAGAGCTCGGTAGTCATGGCACGAGTCACCATGGCAATGTCTGGCGCTCTCAGACGACGCACCCCCAAGGCAGATATTAAAGATTGAGGTAGCACCGACTGCAGGGTAGGATGCAGGTAAGACAAGTTCAGGTGTCTTTGGAGCACGTCTTCCCCAATCACCTCCTGAATGAGTGGGTCTTGAGTGACAGCAATTTGCGAGGGCAGTTTGAATTCCCAAGCTCCGTCTGTGAAGAGACACGTCTCAAAGGTCACGTCATCTGTAGAGAGCCGAGGCCGGAAACTCACGCAGTCATCAAAGATTCCGTTAATACTGCCTATTATGGGTTCTGAGAAGCTCACCTTGGTGTTTCGTGGTAGGCAAACAGGCCTTGCCTTTCAGCAACTGAATAATCTGACTCGCCACAGGATTGAAAAAGTCTAGGATCTCGTCCGGAAGAGGAACGAACTGCAGAAAATGGCACAGCCCCTGCAAACCACTGAATTCAGGGTGCTCCTGGAATATGTCAGAAAAAGTCTGATGAAATAAGCGCATATCTATAACAATAGCACATATTCAAAGGTACAATTTGGAGTCAGTATAGTAAATCATTTCTAAGCATGAACAATATAAAAATGAAATAACACCTTAATTGTTCAAAACTGAAAATGATCCTTAAACTTAATTCATATTCAATTTAAACTGTGGATAATTTAATAGTAAGTGGAAAAATACAGCCCATTACAGCATCCAAATACCTTTTAGTTAGTGACAAGTGATCTTAATACTCAATACTAAGGGTTCAAAATGAATCTGAAATCCATGTTGTGGTGAAAGTTTTACTGTGTCTAATCAGAATGTCGTTCTGCTTGCCATCACTCTTACAGAAAAAACATCCATAGCATGGAGGAAGAGCTCGGGAATTTGGGAGCGAAGCCACTGGTTCCAGCCACTGTCCCGGTCAACGTCCTCTCTGGATGATGGGATGTCAAAGTCTCCTGTGAGAAAGGATGGAAAAACAAACAGATGCCATTTTTCCATTTAACAAGCAATCATGCATGAGGCCCTTACATCCAAGATTAAATATGAAAACGAAACAATGACTCTAAATCCCTGTGGAGAAATTCTCTTTTCACCCACCCCATCATATTCTCCATGACACCCAACAAGCTTGGCAGCAAAGGGCAGCCTCCTGCCATGGCACACATACAGCCTGGGGTTAAGCACCTCGCTCAAGGGCCCACTGTTATATGAGTATTCTGGGGAGGCCAGGGCTTGAACTGGCAGCCTTCCGATCACAGACACAGAGGCTTAACCGCCCGAGCGACGCAACACCCATAAAAAGTTTGATTTAATATTAAAATCCTAACATCATTACTGCATTTACAAAGTTATCCACGTCGTTATCTATGTCAGTAAAGTGCAACAAAAGTGTGATAAGCAAATAAACAACCAGAACCCCACATATACTTCAGCTGATGATCGCCGGGTGCACCACTCTGTGGCCACCTACCTGTACCTCCTGCTGTCCGTTTCATACACCTTGCCTATCAGGTATAAATCACTTTGGAAAATCGGCACATCCTAACCTTGGACGATGAAGCGGAAGCCAAAGCTCCGCAGAGGTAAAAAGGCAAAGACGGGCTGCTTCTCCGGCTGGGATTTCCCATCGGGGGCGGAGTCCTCGTTCAGCCTGAAGGCCAAGGCCAGCTCGGTGGACTCAATGCCCTCCTTAATCTGCAGAGGAACCAACAGCTAATTCTCAGAAACAAGGTGCTCTCAACCACTAGAAGGGTGTGGTCAGGATGGTGCGTGGTGGGTGTGGTCTTCAGGTTGGGACGCTGGGCCCATGATCAGAAGGTCATCTGTTCAAATCACAGAGTTTCCAGAATGGTTTCACCGTTGAGCTCTGCAGCATGACGCTTAACTCCAGCTGCTCTAGGAACTTGCCTACTCCGTTGTATGTTGCTACGGATAAAAGCATCTGCTAAATAAACGTAAAACCTCTCATGTTCGAAAATGAGCAGCACGCCAAGTCCGAAGTTCTTAATCTAACAGTGAAAAGTCTTACCGATCAGATTCTACACATTAGTCTAGTTTTTAAAAGTTTCTACAAAATTATCCCTGGTCCTTTGTCTGCAGTGCAAAACCTCTTTAATTGGACAGCTCTTCTGTCTTCCATGAATTATTTAAGATAATGATTCCAAAGACTTGAAAAAGGAAAGTAACAGAGGAAAAACAGAGCAGTAAAGTACCGGTTGTCTGGTACCTGTAAAATTCAACTCTGCCTGACTGTTTTAAAAGCACCGCTTCATCCCACAGGATGACAAAACTTATTTTGGATATTAATTAACTACATCTCATCGATAAGACCATTTTCATGAACCTTAAATGAGATGCAAGCGCCTCCGTGCTGATGTATGCTACTAATGAAACCTTTATATAACCCAGACAGCAAATAAAAACAAACCATTTAGCCACCTGTCTGGGATGAAATACGCATGTTCAACATGAATAAATGTCTGTTTGGAAGACAGGAAGTGCATTGCAGGGGAGGGCAGAGAGGCAAATTGACTGCACGGTGAGTCGCAGTGCCTTGCATTTTCCCTTTAGAGTTCCTTGTTCTCAGACAGCTCTTCAGTATGAATGGTAAAAACAAACTTACAATTTTAATTCTGGAGAACAACTGATCCCTTGATTATTTAGAATTGACTGTGGATATATAGGGGAAAGCTGCAAAATAAGAATTTTATTAATTGAACGCTTGTGATAAATTAGTTGCTGGCCCTTTTCCTGTGACCCTGTAAACTGTCTTATTATTCACACAGTGGGAAATCCGCTTAATTTGAGGAAAAATAATGTATTTATTATTCATTTAAAAATGTGAAATTTACACCTCTAAGAAAAATAAACGGCCAAATGGTTGTAACATCTTGATAACCTTCACATCTGAGAAATCTGTCAGTCTAATGTTCAGTGTATGGTAAATTTCACACACGTTTTTCCATTAGGAGTGAAATCTGATCGTCCTCATGTCAGAAAAATCTGAACTGCACGTGAAGTATTTTATTTCATATCTCCATTTGCGTGTTTTATAACTAAAACACAATGCATATATCTGTTTACATTTACATTCCTTTATATGGCAGATGCCTTTTTCCAGAGCAGCGTACACTTGATGCAAATAATGCATAATGAGACAACAGTTGTCAAGGAGCTGACTTAGGTGCCAGGCGCAGCTTCCATAACCAACCGCAAGCTTCCTGTGGGAAAGAGAGCTATATGGACATTGCTTAAAGCCTGACATCAGGAATGCTATATCCACAGATATCACCCAGGAAAGAACCTAGTAAGATACTGACTCTAAGTGGAACATACAAAGAAAAAGCTTTCAGAACAGCAAAACAAACTGCTTCATTAAATGCACACACCACATACTATGAGTGATCCACAGCACTGTGTTTGGTCAATCACTAGAATTAGCAATGTGATCGATCAGCAGCCCTCAGCTGGCCCCGTTTGAACTAATTAACTTGTCAGAACTCTAAAATGCGGTCTGAATGTTAACACAGAGAAAGGCTACTCTTCTGTATATGGTCTTTAAGTATTCATTTGCTCATTTAGCATTTCTCTTTGTACTACATGTAGCATGTCGTTTTAGCCAGACAAAGCTTGGTTTTGACTGAACCTGGTGACCTGTGCCTCTGTCCTGCAGTGCAATGAAACCCAAGCAGTGCTTCCTATCTTTAGGTCAATCGATGCAAACTCCACAGTGACATATGGAAAGCGTACGCAAAGCCTATGCATTATGTTCAATGACTGCTTATGCAAATTAGGGCTGCAGGGGAGCTGCATGGCGTAAGGCACCGAATCACCGGACATGTATTCTTTTGGACTACAGGATGAGCTTCACAGCCAACCAAAATACAGGCAACAGACACTAAAGGGCAGAACTAACGCAAGACTCTTTAGCTTGACAAGAACAATTTGTCTATGTAAATCACACACTTCTACTACACGTAATGAAAATGTCAACAAGGAAGCTACAGTGGTCTTCGTTTCACTTAATTGCATCCACACTTTTGGTTGAAGAATTTATGTACACAGCTATGCAGATAGTTTGAAGGTCCCATGGAATACAAGAATTTTAATTGTACTGTTGTAATACTCTGGTTTAGAAATGTGGAATGAAATTTTCCATAAGGATACGCAACAGTGTACTAAAGGGAATCAATACAGTTGAATGGGACATCAGCGCATTCATAGATGTCTTGTTTCCTTTAATACACTTGTTTAATCTGTGTACACTTGGTTTCAGATAATTAAACTGAAAAGAGGTACACTCTATACTCCAGGAACATCATATTGTACTATGGGTATTCTTGTTAATGAATTAAGCATTGTTACAGATGCTAAACACAGAGAAGACACTTGCCTTGTTGGGGAAGAGCCTCCTTTTGACTACCAGCCAGCGTTCGACACCATCAGTGTGCTGCACTTCCGAGACCATGTGGCTCAGATCTCTCCGAGTCATTGAAACGACATGGCCCTCGCTCTGGCACAATAAAAATGCAAATATGCAATGTGTGAAGTGTACGGGAAGAATATAGAGATGGTATTCAGTGAGAGAGAGATCAGATACGCACAAAGGGAAGCATTATCAGAACGAAACGTTGGCTGGGTACCTGGTTGACGATGGTAATGGAGCGCAGCCGATGCAGAAACAACAGCAGCGACGGGTCAACATCATGGAAGAGGTTCCTGGTCTGGTAGCTCTCTGACCGAAGTGGGAGAAAGATCTTGGTGTTCCAGCTGCGGAAGAGGGTGGAAGAGAAAACAGACCAGCATTACTGCAGAACAATCAAGGAGAAGAATGAGCAGGATGAATCTGAGAAGAGCAGCATGCTGAGGCAGACCCCGCATTCAATATTCCATGCTCCTTACCTATGCTTCTTTAATTCCTTTACATTTGTGTTCACGGTCTTCTGTTCCTCCACCCAGTGGGGCAGGATGTAGCCCATGGGGCCGCTGTTCTTCTCAAAACGAAGGTGGAAATCATTGGAGTGAATCTCAGGACAGTCCGTCACCTTGAACACTGATTTGAAACCGATGCCCTTTTGTCCTGCATAGGGATGCGATCGCATGGGGACACCCATCATAACGAAAGGCAATGACAGTAACCATAATTAACACTGAAATAACAAAAAGTTACACTTATTCATAAGTGTGTCTGTGTTTTTTTTGGTGAACTGGTAGTAGGACTAGTCAGGATTAGTCTAAATCTAACGCGAGATGATCTCTCGGCCGTGTTTCAACCCTACTTGTGGTTCAAAGGCAAAATCTGCCTGTAGGATCATACCTATGTAACCATACTTGTGCTTCCCCTTGGTGCTGCGTCCCACGTCACAGATAGCGCGGATGTTTTGCTCCTCAAAGCCGTTCTCGTTGTTGAGAATGACGATATGATCTTTTTCGATCACAAAGGCCAGGGCTGGCTGGACATCGCCACCCAAATTATAGCTGTTGTCATCTGCATTCTGTAGAAAGAAAATGGACAACATTAGCTTGTGTGACAGAAATTAGTTAGTTTTAATAAAGGATTTAAATAAAGGATTTTTACAATGTATCCGGATATTGTGTAACACAGCCCTACTAACCTGGATGAGCTCCAAGACAAAGTGGGTGTCTTTACTGTAGAGCTCAGCAGACAGACGGTCCAGACTCCTCCCCAGGCGATCCTGGTGAACCTTCATGAGCTGCACACCCTCCTCACTGAGCTCCACACCAATTCCAAACTCATTCTTCCTATATAGATAAAGGAGCAAAAAAACAATTACCAAATGCAACCAAAACTGCAGAGTTCTGACCCACATGGGGAATCTATTAACATTTATGCCTTTACCTGCTCCTTCTAAATGAACAATTTCAAAGTTCTCATCACTTTGCTTATTTGAATGGTTCCATTTTTCCTAAAGAACATTATTACAGTGGCACTTCAAGAAATCTCCATCAAAACCTTCCTCATTACCAAGGCTATGAATTTTTTATTATTCCATTAAAAACCCAGAGAACACAGGGTTTCCAGTAAATCTGAGATAAAACACGGACATAAAATCCATTCGCAATGCACCGGCTCCTAGCAAAATGTTGTCAGACGCGAATGGCAGTTAATATCAATGTCAACAAATGGCATCTTGCTTTCTGCAACTTGTCCTAGAATATTAAACTTTAAAGGAGATTCACACAAATTTAATTAGATGCTATTTCAAAAACGTTTAGTTTTTAGTAAGAAATAAAACAACCATTTCATAACTTGTTCTCTTGCTCCATATAAAACAATTAAAAGGAGCTTGGGCTGAATATGTTTTCTCTAAAACATAACAAATATGCAGGATGTTGTTTAAAAAATGCAACCACACCCACTGAAATAACATGGAACAAGTGATTACACAAAAAAACCGACTGGCTCACTCTACATGTCATACTATTTCCCTTGGGAAAGCAAGGCAATATCTTGTGCAAAGCTTAAATATAATTAAAAAAGTATTTTGCCAGATACTGTACAACTTAACTAGCTTAATGCATACTGGGAAATAGACTTTAATTTTTTTTGTGGTAAAGATATTCTTTAAATGCTTAGGAAGCAGCTTAACTGTCAGGCTCCCTATAAATTCTTAATTTTACATATATCCTTTAGTGCAAATCATAGTGAATAGTAGTAAGACTGAATGCTGCAATGCAGGTCTTGTCACACAATACAGCAAGGCATCCTGCTCATGCAGATGTAAGAAGATACCCCAATTCTACGTTAAATCCATCTATCTGAATTTAACTTTGCTTTTTTACAGCACTTTTATTTATAATTATACAGTGCATTTCCATTGAGGGAAGTGGGGAGACCAAACAAGCTGCCAGAACAGTTGTTTTCTTGTATAAATGTAAGCCCAGATGTGATGTGAGAGGAGACGGCGGACCTGATGTCCTCGATGACTGCTCTATGACAGGCCAATTGACCGTCAACGAGGTGACCATTCGGGTCCTCCCTGCTCTGCCCGTCCTCAGCTGTAAGTTCGATCCCCACATCCTGAACAGCATCGTCGAGGTCCTCACAGGAAGCGTGCGTTTTCTCATCCCTTCCTGTTGCCAGCTCGAATTTCTCCTCGCTGTCTTCATCGTCTGTGTGACCATTCAAGAGGGAAGGAATTTTAAGAGAGAAAGCAGCAGCATTTTTGAATATAATAATTTGAAGCAAGCATGATTTGGCAGACGTCTGTCTGGGCGAAAGTCTGTCCAAAGCGATTAAAACTGCAAATGTTCAACATGATAATAGAGAGTTATGCAAAAGTATTAATGGACTAAAAAAATCTCACCATCCATATTGGGTGGGCTCAGAGATGATGCTGAAGAATGCTCCAGTTCTGGGCCGGACTCTATCAAGACATCCTCGTCATCGCTGAGGGCTGAAGACTTGCTGCTCACAGATAAGCAGTCCGTACCTCTGAGCTACAGAGGGGACACGACACAGCAACACCTTTTATTTCAGGACAGCAATATTCAGGAACAACAAATCCCCTGCTCTTAGCCGAGAATGCACCTTACATTTCTATGCTTTAACCCCAGTACGTATTATGTTATCACCAAGTAGAAACAGGCTGTTTTATGAATACAGCCTTTCAAAACCAACGCATCATCAGTTCGAAAGTTGTCATTTTAAAGACATAAAATGAAGTTTTGACTTCACCCTAATTAATATGTATTTTCTGATCTTTGATTCATTGGGCATGTTACCTGTATAAATACAATGTTTATATTTATGATAATACACAATAATTACTAAAAGCTTTAAAATGGATGAGCTTTGTATTCCTATTCTCTACATTCTTGGTGTTTTGCAAATAAACCAGGCTCGACAGTCATAAGAGAGATTATTTCACAGGGCAATGAGTCTGAACCTTTTTCACCAGGGGGAGAATGATCGTAGTCTGCGGTGGGCTCAGCTTGCTGTGGAAGTCCTTGACCCAGTCTGTCATCCCCAGCAGGATGCCCACATGGTGCAGCCTGTTCAGGTGGCGGCAGTCTGCCTTAGCCGTCTGCAGCAGGACGGCCTTGGATTTGGCCTGACCCAGCACCCTCGAGAGGGGCTCCAGGAAAACCTGGGGTACAGCATGTCAGACTGCTGTGTCACAATGCAGAAGAACCTCCAGTAAACAAAACCCAATGGGGCACCTAGATCGTCACAGTTTTACAGTGCCTTTTATGCGATTTTCTTGCAATTATATATTTATAAATTACATACACAATAAAAAGCAATGAAATGGAGGTTATTTGGGGAACATAAAAGTTTCAAAAATAACAGATTTTAATTAATCTCTACTGTCACAATTCATGACAAGGAGGCTACGCAAGATTTATCTGCCGTCATATACACTTCTGTCTTAGCTATGCTCTCAAGAATATAAATTCACTATTTCTTCAAGACTTTGTTTTGTGGGTCTCAACACACTAACTGCACATTCTTCTTCCCATGCCTTGCCCTAAAAGATGATCAAACCAGAATCTAGCCAGCAACATTTACTATATATAACCCATAAAAATATGGGTATATGCTGTATGCACCTGTGGCAACAGTGCTTTGCAGATTCTCGCCGGAATTCTCAGGATGCAGTCAAGAATGAACTTTGCAACGGTCTTGAATGGGTCAGTATCGCCAACTAGTAATAAGAAAAAAAAGATCATAAGCATTTTAAATGCAAATGTAATATACATTTGTAATGTACACAAATTACTAGCAGGGAATGAGAGACAATTCCTACGACAGAGTAAAAAGCCCATGAAATCAGCCCTGTGCAAAGACACTGTATATTTTATGGACCCTCAGAATATCCCCTGTATTATTTTTGGGATTGAAGTGACCCCAGTGCATTTTCAAAATGAGGTTAAATTCTATAGATTCTAGAATTTAGAAAGGAAGAAGTAAAATACACAAGGGATATACAAGCTCAACATCCTAAAAGAGAATGAACTAAAATGTCAGGTATTAATCATTTTAAGAAGAGTGTAATGGGATAAACCACTGTTTCTAAACCCAGTTCCCAGGGACCCCAGGACAAATGGCATTTTTGCTCCCAACACACCGTGTCAAGTATCTTGACTGCTTGATTGTTCGGTTCAGCAGTGCTAAGAGCTGGAAGCGAGCAAAAATGTGGAGTGTCTGGGGGTTCTTGAGGACCGTATTGAGAAACAATGGGACAGACCACCACCCCAATGACTGACACGAAGATTAAAACGTAGCCTGTTATACTGCAGAAAGACACCACAGCCTCCTCACCTTCCCGGGCGACAGCAGCAGCCAGGGAGTTTTCCATGTGATTGGCCAGCAGGGCCACAGGGGCATTAGCCATGCCATCAGCCACCACAATGGACACCAGGTGCCCGGCTGTGCCAACGGGATCCAGGGCCTCAGCCGCCTCGGAGAACAGCCTGTTGCCGGTGAAGGTGGTGATCCGCAGCAGCACGCCAGGCTTCGTCTCCAGCGCCGCCAGCTCTGGATTAGCACCTGGACAAAGATGAAACGTGCATTGGTATAGGTGCCCGGATCAGGCACAACTCGATATAGCATTTGGCTGCCATGAACTCGAGATAAAATGTTGCCAAATTTACAGAACGAGTTTGCTGTTCACAGCAGTTTGTCATACTCAGAGCCCAAACTAAATGTTCCAAATGGAAGTGTCGAGAGGGTCAACAACACTTTGCGAATTTATTATTAATCTACCTAATGCAACTCCTACTAACGTACTCAGAAAAGCAGAGGATTTGCAACAGCAGAGACCAAGGCAAAGTCATCTTATCCCCATGTCTCCCCATTCCTGCTTTCTGATAACTAAATGCCAGTTTCCTTCAGATTTAACCTCACCTTTTCCCTGCTTATACTAGATTATTCTTACACTTTACTCATCCTGGTGGGAAAACAGTCCTTTCAGCTATGCCATTTAGCTCTGTCCACAATACAGATGGAAATATAGACAGGTGAGAGCAAGTTGGGGGGGGGGGGGGGGGCGCAACACAAGGTCAGTCAGCATCCAGCACCCTAAGAGAAATTAGTGATAAGCGCCTTGATTAAGGGTCCACTGACATCACTTTGTCAGCCATGGGATTTGAACAAGTGACCTTCCGATCACGGGCACAGAGGCCCAACCCACAGAGCGCCGTGGCACTTGATGGTTATCTACAGTTACATTTCATTGACAATGTCTCTGATACAAATTGAAGCAAGACATTCATCTGCTTATACTGTCAGACATTGTATTTACAGATTAGATACCCTGCCAAAGAGAAAATCTTTCCTGGGACTTTACCAAGCAAGCTCCGGGGCATGAGTCTATGCCCAACTACGCCACCTGCTGCCCAGTTTAGTACATTTATCCTCTGCCGCATGACAGTGTGTGTGTAACTTAATAGTAGGAGCCCAGATTCAGCTGTCATCACTGATTTATGTGATGAGGTATAGTAAAGCTTACAATGCGAGCATTTTTTGTGTATGGGCAGCTTTTCATTCATCGATCATCTGAAACAAACGGCTCCGCTTTAATCAGATTCGTACCAGAGTTCTTCTCAATGAAGTCTTTCAGAGGCCCAAGCTGCGGCTGGAACACCAGCTCCCACTGGGACCACTCAGCCAAGTCCTCCAGTAAAGGGGCCGACACTAGACTAGACACGGCCTGCTCAGGAGTCACAGGCCCCAGGAGGCCAACTGCTTCCATGTCGCCACTCCTGGAACCACAGTCAAAACAGAGAGCGACCATGCAGCAGGGACAGTAATGTCATTCTGTATTAAGAAAATGTCTAACTCCTCGGAGACTTCTGGCACTGACTTTCACTCACCTGAAATCCTTTATGAACAGCGGAGGCTCGTATCGCACCGCACTCTCGCGGATGTCAGCGCTCAGCCCCTTCTGACGACGGACCATGTCGACTTGAGATGACAGCTGGCCGTATCCCAGCTCCCGGCTGTCCCTCAGCTTGTAGTGGCTCCGCAGGGCATGCTCAATGTAGGGGACCTACCAGGGCAGGATACACACCACGAAAAGCAAACTTACTGAATGCACATTCTGAATTCCTGCCCAGGTTAACAGCTTCCCAACCTCTCACCCTGTCTTGGTCCTCAACCCCACACTGCTTGATGAATTCATACACATCCTGCTGGCTGGGCCTGAAGCCACAGGAACTGTTATCTTGACTGCCAAGGGAAATAACGCTACCTCCAGCTTCTTGAAGCGTCTGGGGACAGAAGACAATCGACTTGATCCAGCTTCAGTGAGGTCAGATTTTGGAGGAGTTTCGTTTTCTGAAACTACTCATTTAACTTTGTAAACAGGCAATGGAACAAACAGAGTATGTGGTAATCTTACCTGTGTGTGCTTCACCAGGAATTCCAGGAAGGTGCCCTGTTTCAGCTGTGTGAACTCCCTGAATTTGAAATACTCTACAAGCTTCTTCTCCAGCCTGGAAACAAAGGCGAGGGAGAGGATTCCCCTCAGGCTAGAGATACACTCCTGAAAGTAGAGCTTCACAGCAGCTATGGGAAGAGAAGCAGATGAAGATTACACACCCTAATTACACGCAGCATGCAAATTATAAAAGTGTCTGTTCAGTCTCTTATATTTAATTACAGCAGCAGTGTCCCCCCCTCAACCCTGCAAAAACAACAGGGAAATTTATAAATTTACCCATGAAGTAAAATAATGTTGTGTTACAGCTGATTCATTTGTTTTTAGAAAAATCAGCTGGAAGGAGACAAACATTTAAATAAAATTACATTAAAGGAAAGCAATACAACATACCCTCACTAGGAGGCAGTATGCTGTTCTCCTCCTGCCCTTGCTTAATCCCCGTGCAAGACTTGCAGGACTTAGAGGACTTTTCTTTAGCCACCAAATCCTGGGGGACTTCAAGGGACCCACAGCAGATGGCAAGCTGGAAGAGGGCAGTGGCCAGCCTGTCGCTTGACACACGCAGAAGGAAGTCCTGGACATACTGGAAATGATGAAAAGTACAGGCCATCATTAACAGCTTGTGGGAGTCTTACACAAAAATGTTCAGAAGGCAGAAGGAAAAATGATTGGTTCAGAGAGATAACCAATCAGATTTTGGAGGTGGTGGGTTCAAGCATTCAGAGGAGGTGGGACCAAGACATTTGACTGGTTGGACCCATCTCCTCTACAATCTGATCGTTTCTCTCTCTGAACCAATCATGTTTCCTTCTACCTTCAGAACATTTTTGTTTAAGTAAAACTCCCATGAGCTCATTAACACGGAGGATAATGTCATCTAGACCATCAGAACGAGAATGCAGCATAGCAATAGCAGCCCTGTTGTTTAGCCTTGACTTATACGGAAGGATCAAAAGTAGAAAATGATGTACTTCAGTAAAAGACTTGCGGGATTAAGCTCTGTGGAGTTGGCATCACTTCCCTGTAGGCAGACTGTCAGGTTTTGAGAATTATCACATGGACAAAGCAGAAGCCTTCTGACAACGAATTCCTTTAGGGCAGTGTATTATATTAATAATATATACATATATTATGTTAAAAATCAAATAATCAACCAATTAATGTGATGAAATACATTTCAAAAGAATGATGTTTTTTATCGTGTTAATTCTCTGCCAGTCTTAGGGTCGTGTTTGGCTTCTGGATGTCTTCTGTACCATAATGTTTATCTGCTCCCGTCATGTTTTACGATCTATAAATTACTCATTTTTAATATAATAAAATATTATATAATGTATCTTGTAACTGGCTCAAGACAAGAACCAACCCTGGATGGAGCGTCAGCCCAATGCAAGGTGCACACTT
>JAAGVU020000092.1:17074589-17087099 GCA_011763525.2 Mormyrus iriodes | reverse complement strand
TATAATGTATCTTGTAACTGGCTCAAGACAAGAACCAACCCTGGATGGAGCGTCAGCCCAATGCAAGGTGCACACTTAGTCACACATATGTTCAATTTAGGCACTCCAAATCACTTCACTTGCACGATGCATGATGTCATAAGATTCGAAACTTAACAAGCTTTGCAAGTTTAACGGTGGTTCCCTTTCAACATTATCAAGTATGCATCAAAAAAAATAAAAATCTTATCATTTTCATACTTGCCTTTTGATTCGCTCATAGATAGTGTGGTATGTTTGTGAGGAATTTAACAAAATGCACGAGGAGAAGAAAAGCAAACAAGAACAGATACCTAGTGACGGCTCTAAAATCTTTCATTAATCACCAACAAGACAGAAGGGCGGATTAAAGAAACTAAGAGAAAGTATTGATAGAGCATTACATCAGGACGGTTTCAGAGCAACACTACTTAGTGCCATGACTCCATGTGCCCATGTTAGACACTGCACCTTGGTCATCTTGGAGCTGAAGACACCCTGGGCGTTGTTAAAGACCGTGAGCACGGCTTCCGCTGCAGTCTGGGACACATATTTCTTCCTCAGCTCCAGACTGCCGACAGAGGAGAAGGAGACACTGGCCTGGGCTGGATCCAGGATGCTCTTCTTCATCTTCCTCATCTTATCTGCCACTTCTTCCTCAATCTCCCTCTGGAGGGTCACTTTGGCTTTGTCCATAATAGCGTGCTCTGAACTGGTTGCTTTACTAAGGGTCTGCCCAGGTAAAGAACGGAAAAATTAGAAATTTGAGGAGAAGGGTGTGAAAAAGAAGAAAATCTGCTTAAACTAGAAACTGCTATTACCAGTCTACTCAAACAGTGTCCTTACCGAGATGGGAAGGCCAAGGCTCTGGATCCTAATCCCAAGCTTGTATGGTGAGTCACAGTTATACTGGTCAGCAAGGTACTTCATAAAGTCCACAAGATCGATTTTTGGTTTGGAGTATTGTCTCTTAAAAATTTTCAGATTCTACAGAAGAAAAACAATAATAATAATGATGATGATTATTATTATTATTATTAACAAATTGAGTTAAAAATGTTCAAAAGGTTCACAGCACACAGAGTCATGGCACACGCCTGACCTTAAGAATGTCCACCGTCTCTATGGTGACGATATCGTCATCCCTGGTGGTGGCATCCACTTGAAACATCCTGTGGATAAGGGGGATTTTGCACAGAGGGCCGAGGGTGAGTTCTTCAAAACGCTTCTTGTTCTTGAGGCCTGCCAGGGCCTGGCCCAATTCGTAGAGCGTGCAAACCGATTGCACGGCTTCAGCAGACTGCCGAGAAAGAGGTGTTAACACACAGCCACTTACTCTTATCATCATATATGCACGCCCATATATGCCTGCTCCCAATGACAGCATCTCTGCCAATAACATTCACATGGTTCAATATTCTGTGACTAGTGATGCAGCATCGATATCTGGGCAGTCACCAACCAGCAATGAAAGGGTCAAACATTTTTGACTTAACCAATGTGTCGTAATATTCTTGAAGTGCTGGGTATAATGTGGCTGGCATTATACTGCCCTACCTAGGCAAAACACAATGACTGCATACAGGTTTCCCCCACGATGCAAAAGTAGAGCGTTCCAATGAAACGCAGAAAATGAAGAAGCAACTGCCATGAATTTATATGGGAAATGTTTTTGAGCGTTCCCAGGCTGTAAGAATAACTTACCAAATCAGACCAAATAACAAATAAAACCCAAAATAACACTATAATATAGTAAAAGCAGAAATTATATAAGTAAACAGCCCATATAAATTAGAAAAAATGTATATAGAGTGTAGTTTCCCTTACCAGAATCTACAGTCATGCATCGCCTAATGACGGGGACACTTTCTGAGAATCGCGTCGTTATGCGATTTCGCCATTGTGATATCGTCACAGAGTGTGCTTACAAAAACCTACCTGGTATAGCCTAACACACACTTACGCTATATGGTATAGCCTAAATAATGACAGAAAGTACAGTATAGTAAATACTTAAATCAGTAACAAAGTTGTTTATCATCATTATCAAGCACTACGGACCGTACGTATCTATATGTGCTATATTTTTATACGACTCGCAGGGCAGTAGGCTTGCTTACACCAACATCATCACAAACATGAGAACAATGTGTTGCGTTATGGTGTTACAACGGCTATGATGTCATTAGGCAATAGGAATTTTTCAGCTCCATTATAATGTTATGGGACCACCATCATATATGCGGCCTGTCATTGACTGAAACGTCATTATGCAGCACATAACTGTATAAATATAATTCTCACTGAAAAACAAACATTGAATGCTATTTACTCCTTTTTTCGTAAAAGCAAAAATCCTCTTGGGATTTCTTCCGGTTAGCAAAAACAGGTGCTAATGTAGGTCTTCCGTAAAAGCAAAGCAGTATTTCGCAATTGTTCATAAAGTGGGGGATACCTGTATTTTATCAAAACTGAGTAGTAACTGAAACTGGGTCTCTGGTTGACCTCTTGACAATTGTAGTTTAAATATGTTAAAACTTCTAAACATATTAAAACTATTAAAAATGTTTTGAAGAAAACAGGGTGAAAATTAAAGTAACTACAAAATCTATACCAAAATCAAGGCAAAATGCCAGCTTGTGTCTCAGTGGTGTGTTTTGCCGCTATAGGACAGTATATTAAGGCTACAAATTTTCTGCAATGACAGGCTACAGTTGTAACTTAACAGACACGTTACCGATATATACGAGTTGACTTCTCGCATGGTTCGGGAAAGATCCTTTACAGCTGGGAGCTGCCGTCTTGGCTCAATTGGCTTCAAAGACAAAACCTGGAAGTATCTGCAAAGCCTGGATATGACCTAAAAGGATGGAAAGACTGACTTTTACCTTTCATATCTCCAAGCACTGTTTTATAAAGATGCACCTAATTTAAAATACAATGCAAACTACATGCTTTTTTTGTTTATGGCCTTGCGTCTTTGCATCTGAGAAAGGCATCTACCTACAGAGGAGCCGTCCAGAGAGATAGGGTCTGGCTGAAATGACTTGTGAGAGAGACACACCTTATCCTCGGTTACCAGCTCCCCTTCGGCTGCAATGGCACGGATCATATCTTCGGCACGGCTATTCACTTCCTCCACACTGGGCACCCGGCCACGCTGCCACACCTTCTTGCAAAGCTCCTCCACCTCCTCAGCGGCCCGAACATGGGACGACTGCTCTTCCCTTACCCGAGAATGGAATGCCTCCCTGAACACTACAGTACTGCCTGCTTTTCTAGGGTCTTGCTGGGTCTTAGGTGGGTCTGCTCCCAGCACTGGGAAATCAGAGTATGACAGGCCCATAGGTACAGTGACCGTGGGGGCCAAAACACAAGGGAGCTTGATAAGCGGGATGCCTTTTGCGGACTGCGGTAATCCCGTCTGTTTACGTTCAGCCAGACCTGCGTCCTTGGCCTTTGCTCCACCTGCACAAAACCAGAGTGTAAAGTAACAAATATTACAATACCTGCAGTTAATACACACTATTACAGTATGCAGCTTAAGGGTTGCTTTGCTAGGCAGACCCAGGGGCGATTCTAAGATT
Source organism: Mormyrus iriodes (assembly GCA_011763525.2). Classification (NCBI taxonomy): domain Eukaryota; kingdom Metazoa; phylum Chordata; class Actinopteri; order Osteoglossiformes; family Mormyridae; genus Mormyrus; species Mormyrus iriodes. Next base: position 17,083,494 of record JAAGVU020000092.1, on the reverse strand, counting down.
TTTTTTTAAGGTGGAGGGAATAAGAGGGACCATAATTCATACAGAGGGGCCAACCTCATTATTAGCCAATGATATGTTTTGAATCTGTGAGCGAAAGGCACTCCAAGGGCCAATCAGCTTTCAGCTGGGGCCAGTGCCCCTGAGGCCCCGCCCTTGCACACATTCCTGGCTAGAACCAAGTCACATGACATCATGCACACTTATGCCCAGTATTACGTACCAATCAATGCAGAAGTGCCTAATGGCAGCTGCGGCAAGGTTCCCTGGGGATCTGGTGGCTGGGTGCTGACAGTGTACCCTGTCGCCATGTTTGCTGCACGTGCTTCAGCAGATGGAGGCGTGGCTCTGTCTATGGGATTGGGCGTTCCTTGGGTGGGGTCAGATGTTCGGTATGACTTCAGAGAAACCACATTGTTTTCCACGCACAGTACATCGCGCATGGAGTACAGGAACGTGTGTAGGGAGGGGAAGCCAAGCTTAGATACTCCAAGCCTCCTGCCGTATTTCTGCTTGAATTCAGTGGACAAGTTTTTGATGGGGATACCGTCGGGATGCAGCTTTAGCAGATCAATGACATCACAATGGGTCCTCTCCATCTTCACAGCTATAAATAAAAACACAAAGATTAACTCCCCTATACTGGCTCTCTTTCTTTTTCAACTTCCCCAGCAAGCAGGAAGGCAAGCACAACTAAAATTTCTCTTCCTGATGAACACCTGAAAAATTGTTTGCATGTCAGCTTGTTACTGAAGGGACTGACCTCCTTATCCAGTTCAAAACATTTAACATTTGAACAACTAAAAAACACCACTTTTCTTTGGAAAAGACTCATCGAAATTTGTGTATTTGCAGTCAGAAGTCAGATGGGAAAAGTTTTTCTTTATCTTAATTTAACTGTCATCTCTGCATTTAAATGATAAGTTAGTAACCATAGCAACCTAACCCCTCAGACGTCAAATCAAAGCTGTTTTGGGGACATTAATAGGCAACAGCTCATTGATGACATTTTGGAAAGAGATATTTTGAAGAAAATGCTAATTTAGCTTAATAAATTGCATAAGTAGGCCATGATGGTCCTTTTCCTGAAAGGTAAACTATTTACTGTTCCAGATAATTACTAAACAAGGTGACTGAACAGTTTGCACAATGTTGGTCTGCATAAAAATATTTTAAAACATATTCATATGTACTACACATCCATTGTAGAAATCAAAAGACATACGATTTGAAATTAAAGGCTACATCAACAATAATAGGAAAGACATTCCATCTAATATTGTCCCACCAACCCCTTAAAAAAAAACTCAATCGGTACCTCGTATCAATAAATGAAAAAAAAAGCATGTTAAGAACACAGCAAATAAGAATCAAGTGTGTATTATAACGTGAAGGGATAGTACCTGCTACATGCATTTTACATTGTTTGGCCCCTAAATGATTCACATATAAATATACCAGAACAAAACAAATGAGCAATTAAAGGCCTTAGGTAATAAAAAAAAAACCTGATCAGTGAACAGCACAACCTCACCAAATTAATGTGTAATACGTCATTATTTATGGGATGCCAAGTTCTCTGACAGGAAACGTACTGATACGTCATTCACATTGTGCCGGTCTGCAAATCACTGAAACTGATTCCGTGAACTGCTACAGAACTCAAACAATGCAAACAAACAATCACAAATCGTGCCAAAATATCACGTGTCCCCATTTATTGTTTGTTCATCTTTTGACCATTACCAGTATTATACAAGACAAGGGAACACTTAACCTAAGCATAATTGTTTAAAAAACCTGTCAATAATACGATTGATCAATAATACAACACGAGAAAAAATATTAAACCATTATTCTCCATGTAACTTTCAGTCTAATATTATGCAGCACCTGATCCAAATTTTTAATGCATTACAAACTTTTCAATAAAAGGAAAGGTCAGTAACCGGCAAAAATCTGAAGTCATATCTTCACTGTTGTTCATTAGGTGTAACTGTAAAAATAAATTCAAAATACTGTTAATATTTACCTTACAAATGCTCAGTGACTTCAAAAACGTATGTTTATTCCCTTCCTGGTATTATCTCACGCTCAGTCCCAATGAAGAGGGCAGTCAATGAAAATACTGAGGCATTTGTATTACTCTGCCAGTAACTCAACTGCCCTCCCTATTCTGGGACAGCCAGCCAATAGAAACTGCACACAATGTCACCTGACCAAACAGAAACTGAAAGATGCTTAGCTCTCCGTTTCCTAGAAGAACAGGCACCATGGTAGATGCAATTCTGTAAAAAAAACAACTAAAATGGCCACAGACAATGCATAGTTCGGCCATGAAAATAGCTGACAGCTCTTAGCTGTAGGGAATTGCACTTTTTATTTTCCCTACCCCTCCTGGGGTCTGCTGCCTGGAGACTACAAATTATCAAGATATTCTGCCAACCCTGCTGCCCGCGAAGGCTCTACTAGTTGTGGTGTCTTTCCTGCCTGCTCTCCCTTCTGCCTGTGACATCTCTCCTGAATGCCCTGCTGCTGTACCACTGTTTGTCCTGCCATCAGAAGCAGAACCAGCACCTGCCTGCCCCCCACTTTGAAACTCAAATCTTAAAATTGGGACGGTGTGAATTGGCACTTTGCCATCTTGCTCATTTGACTTCCTCTATCAGCCCCTGGAAGATGAGCTCCCCTTTGAGTCTGGTTCCTCCCAAGGTTTCTTCCTTCTAGGGAGTTTTTCCTTGCCACTGTCGCCTCTAGCTTGCTCACTGGGGGCTTTGGGTGGGGATAATGTAAAGCGCTTTGAGACAATGTAATGTTGTGAAAAAGCTCATTATAAATTAAACTGAAATTAACTGAATTGAATTGAAATGAACTGAACTGAATTGAAATTAACTGAATTTAACTAAAAGGATGATATCACTGCATCTCTGTGGCCCATCTATACAGCTGACTAGTATCAGTTTTGAGCTGACGCACATGAGACACAAAACTGAAACTAAGAGTTATCAGCTGGGTGTTGAGAAGAGGAGCTTTAAGTTACAGTTTCCTGGGTTATGGAACAAAATCAGCTGACTCTCCCAGCTGTTGCCAAGGACTGAAAATAATCTGAGGTGTGATCTACTCAGTTCCACATAACTGCTGTGCCTGTTTAGCCTGCTAAACAATACAGTCACTCGGGAACTTCTTGTTTGTTTAAGGGCATGTTTTAAAGCATAGACTACTTTCACTTTCAATTATTAGCCTCGACATAAGACAGTGCATTAACATCCCCAATAACAGACACATTCAAAATGTTAATCACCTGTTGACTCCCCAGAAGGCTTGCGGTTTGTTTTCGAGCCCTCTCGTCCGTCACAGAATCCCCCAGGCTGACTGTCGCTGGTGCCTTTGAGCACGTTCTTGTCACAGACCCGCTCCACATGTACCCGGTCGCCAAGCAGCATCAGCAGCTGCTCGACACCCCTCAGGCCATACCTGGACAGGGTGAGTCGGCGCCCATACAGCTCTCTGTACCGGCTGCGCAGTTTCGACAGCTCCACGCCCTCGGCAGTGTGGCGCAGCATAGCGACCACTTCCCCACACAGACGCTGCAGTCGGGCATCTGCCAATGTGCACCCATACCAAGACGACAAAAACTAAATTACTGCCGTGTATAATTAAGCAAGATCAAGTGTGTATGATTAAGCCAGAAGGGATCAATGAGATATCGCTCTAGCAAAACATCAGCTACCAGCAAACCCTGCATCAATGGTATTAACTGAAAGTTGAGCACTAGCTGTCATCATAGTGGTGACACAAAATTTAATCTGTGAAACTCATGTTTCAGGAAACCATGATTTACTTATCTTTTACCTACTTGCCTACACTTTCTAGGCCACACACATATAAGGATGGGTGCGGACCTTAGCTGATTAGGATACGGCAATCATATGGTGAATTGAATTTTAAGCTTAATATACATAACACAAAATATTCAAAATAATGAAATGACCTGTAATCAATCTATTGTTTATCATTATTATTGCTTATTATCCTGTGATTGTTTTCAATACAGCACCCATTCACATCAGAGTACTGAGATGACACTTATACACCTAATAAAAAGACATTTGTCTAGATGTGGGTTCAGGTAAATTAAGCATCCTGGTGTTACTGGACCTCATCTTAGCTTTTGACACGGCTGACCATAAAATACTGTTACATAAGTTTAAAAAAACTGGATAGGCCTATCTAGTACAGTTCTTAAATTATTAAAAATCTGGGGATAATCTGATGCAAAAGACTTCTCAAAAGACCATCAAACAGCTACAACTCGTTCAAAATGCGGCTGCAAGAATCCTAACACCAAGAAGATCGAGTACATTACTATAGTTCGCAGATCCGTACAATGGCTCCCTGTCTCCTACAGAACTGATTTCAGACTACTACTCAAGGTCTACAAATCGCTGAATGGTTTACCCCCAAATTATATTGCTGATATGTTTGAAGAATATAAGGCTGGTGTGTCTCTTAGATCAGTGGGGTCTGGTCAGCTAGTGCTGTCCAGAGCTGAAACAAAGCAGGGTGAAATGGAATTTAGTCATTACTTAGCCAGATGTTGGAACCTCCTTCCAGTGAACATAAAAAATGCCCCAAATGTTACTTTTAACATGTTTCTTACTTTTAAGTTTTATTATCTACTTTCACATAATCGATGTGACTGGGACTTTTCCACTTTTGATATCTTTTAATTCTTAAAATATTTTGTGTTCTTTTAAATTTTAATTTTCATATTTATTCATTTGCTTTTATTTATGTCTATTTTTAGATTATGCACTTTATTTCTTACCTCATTTTCTAAAAAACACTCTTAATGACCGTTGTGTATGAAAATGTGCAATACAAATAAACTTGACATGACTGGTGATCCTGTGTACTGGATAAGTTATTTGGTGTATGGATTACTTATTAGACAACAATCTAGTTAGCATTTTACAACATAATTACCAAAATTTATTTGCTTTCCAGACTCACAAAGCTCACAGTTCCTACTTTTCCACAACAATACCCTATGGTTTACAGATAAAACACATACAAGATGGATCTATAAAGGGCACTGCTGGGAAGCAGCTCAGCTATTCCTTACAACCCGTGTTTCACTATTAAAGGCCTTTCACCTTCATAACATCTGCAACTGTACTTTCCCCCTGTTCCCCCTGAGATTTAAAATGGCAATCAGAGTCTATGGAGTGTCTGACATTCCACAACCATCACACCCAACTGACATTCCACAATGCCCATATATCATACATATAACTGCAAATCAATCACTAAAGCCAGTCCCTCTGAGTTACAACAGAAACTTAAAAAAGAGACATGGGGACAGGCAAAATGTCTGTGATTGTAAAAAAGACAAGCATTTGTTCATAGTAAAGAGCAAATGTGAGTGCACAGAAAAGGGTATATGTTTATATTAATAATCTCACCTTTTTCATCACCTTCGGCTGCATGTGACACTTTGCCCAGAGAGTGTTTGTTAAGCAAGGCAGGAGGGGGTACCACTGATGAACAACTGCCCGGTTTTACAGCCCATTGGGCGGTGAGCTTGTCTGTCATATTTTCCGTCAACCATATGCAATCTGGAAGGGCTGCATTACTGTTTTACGGGGTACGAGTTTTAAGCCTACCCTAAATAACACTGGCATCCTGACGCAGCCCAAGATTCAAAATGCCCTCCCTTCAGGATCTCCATGATGTCTGTCTGGAGTGAAAAGAAAGGGGGAAATGGTTTTGCTGTCCAGTCATTTGGGGCTCATGATTTCTGCACAAACTATACGACGCACTGTAATTCTGTCTGCGAGGCATAACACAGGTTTGAGCCTTATGGTCAAATTATCCTTAAGACTTCTAATTTTACATTACTACTGTTTCAAAGTACGGGGATTAGACATATTAAACTGTACCTGTAGCTATACTATACATATCATAAATAAAACTGCCGAATCATTTTACGATAAACACAGCGATGCACCCCCGTAGGTGGAGGGTGCATCGACACATAATAAATAATAACATAAGCTCAAATATCGCACTGTATTATCAAAGAACGCCTCCATCGTCCATTTCTACACCCACTACCATCAAATCCTCCACAAACTAATCAGGGTCCTTTTTTATAAAACTCGTTTCGCAAAACCTGTCGTTACTTCAAAAGTCAATCGCGCTACCCAGCGCCTTTGTAAATAAATACACAGTAGCTAAAAATCATATATTTATGTATTGATCGGTAAGTGAATTTTGCGTGAACAATAGCTCACAAGATATTCTTATTAAAAGCTGCCCACTAAAAGGATAACATGCTCATCATTACGCCGCTAGCTACCTCAAATCCTCAGGATGCCCCGCGCCAGCTTCCTACAACCGCCAAGATCTCTGCTGCCCCCTGCTGTCCTGGTGGGCAATTACATCTACAGCGCATCATCATACTCACAAAAATACGGACTCGTATAACATCTACATCAGACAAATTATACACATTCTTTATAATACTACACTAAACTGAGTGTCTGAGAGCTGATTTCAGTTCTAAGCAAATTTAATAGTACTTTAATATCTTTACCATCTGGATTATGCTAGTGCTTGTGAATTAAGGCATACAAATCAACCGAGTGGCCAAAATTCTGGAAACACACGATTTTACACCCCTGTGGCCATGGAAGAGGTTGGAACACCGGATTTCAATGATTTGGAGCGGTGTCCCAATACTTTTGGCAATATAGTGTATTTGGCAAGGGGGGGACTACGCAACCATGGTATGGCGTGAATTAAAATTAAGCACAGACATTGACATAGGTTTACGCAACAGAATTGTCATACATGTACAGGAAAGGCTTAATCAATCAGATTTTCCCCATTGTTGATGTTTGATAAATTCCCACAATGCTCTGATACAGAACATCACTTCAGCAAAGTCCATAAAAATATCAACAGGCTTTATTCTTGATAACCGTAAATCTTCCTGTTACACTGAATGAGTGCAGTACAAAAAGTTCAATCATTAACGGCCAGGAGGGTAACCAAGCAGTTAAAAATTCTCCAGACAATAAATACCAAAACGCAACAGCTCTTTTATTGCAAAGATACATTTTGAGTTTTCCAGTCTGGCCACTTTAGAAAAGGTTTATAAGATTATTCAACATGTACTCGCAAATCTTTCTCACATAGAAACACACACATGGACATTTGTAAATGTAACTCCTAATCAACACTGTTTACTGGTAACAACGAAGGGCTTGTTTTGACATTTACATAAACATTCTATTTATGGTATTTCCAGTTTGACCAGTAATGTACATTTTGTGTGTGTTTGTGTGTGTATGGAAGCTTTCATCTATATTGACCAAGAGCATGCAATTATTGAAAGAGAAGTATGACAATGCAATGGATAGTAAAAAAATTAAAAATACAGGACAAAGTGTTACATGCCAAAATGAGAATACACGACAACAATCCTCAGCTGTTCTGGAGCCTCAACACTGACTTTCTGAAAATATGATAATAATAAAACATTTAATTTTGGCAGACACAGATAAGTTGTTAAACTCATCATTTAGATTTTGTTTCTAGATTAATAAAACTTTTATTTATGCGTTGTGAATTTTGGCAGATGGCTAGACGACAAGATGATAGGGCAATAAAAATAGCAAGATAAACCAAAGTACAGGGTTTTGAAAAGAAGCTCATATTTTTGCCAGTATTTTAAAGCTCAGTTTTAAAGTACCCCATTGCCCAAAGCTAATGGTACATCTCTGTGACTATAAAATCCCAAAAATACAATTTCAGATACATAAGACACTTTTTAGTACTGCAATCCATTTCACAATATTGGTTTAAAAATCACTTGGTCAGAGGCAATGGCAGAAGTATTGCCTCACTGTGAGGCATTAGTGTACTGACTTATTGCTTTTTGATTCAGTAGAACACATTTTATTTTATCAATAATACTATTGATAATGTTCTGACATAGATAAAAAACACAGATTAACATGGAAATCCTGTTATGGCTAAAACTGAATTTCACTTTACCCATCTCCAGGTCAGGATTTGATAGTGTCTTTCAAAACTGAAATAATCTTTCAGTTACACATTAGGTATATTGGCATATTACTATAGCTGTATTAAATACAAAGTACATTTTATATTGTACAGATAATATATTATTTATACAGTGGTATATTGTACTTGAGATGGAAAACTTTCAATCACAAGAAAGGCTGGTTCTTTAGGCAATAGCGGAAATTATACAAGTATTTTTGCCTTCTGCTCCTTCTCCAAGATCAGATTCCAGGTCTGTCCTGGTGTCCTTGATGCAATCAAAGCAATCCTGTGAAGAATTTCGTCATTTCGATTCATTATTACATGGTAATTTTTTTGTATTTTTTTAAGCTTCAAAAACTTGAGCTTTTGGCCACAACTTCTAAAATCCATAAGATGGGAAGGTTGTTCAAATGAAATTAGTATTCTTAAGTTAAGCAGACCATAGAAAAAAAACACAATATCCTCTTTGAGAGAAGACTTCGTCCTCCAGTGGTTTATTACCCCAAGTGTCTTTAGGATATACTTCCCAAGTGAACTTGAAACAGTCTATTATCTTGACATTTTTCTTCGATAGCAAGACAACACCCCCCCCCCCCAAGTCTCCAAGTGCATTTGCTGGTCCTTGACATGCAGTTGGAAGTCTCTCTCTCCCTCACACACGCACACACACACACACACACACACACACACACAGACTCACACACAAACCCCAATCCTACCTCAGCAATTAGCCGATGAGCTCCTGCTACACAGCTCTGATTTAGCCACCAACAATCGCAGCCTGTCCCCTGATGTCCGGATGAGATCCCGACCACTGCGGAGAGAAGAGATG
>JAAGVU020000092.1:17064069-17074489 GCA_011763525.2 Mormyrus iriodes | reverse complement strand
GAAGAGATGTGTGAACACCTTTGAATTATCGGTAGCAATTCTACTCTTTCCCTGAACAGATAGAGGGTCCTTACCTGGTGTAATCCATTCCCACCAAACTCAAGCCATTGACAGCCAGGATGCGATCGCCTTGACTCAGTTTCTGACACTGAGCAGCAGGAGATTCCTGAACCACTGACTTGATGTAGATCCCACTCACTTTCAGTGATGTTTTCTATGTAAGTGAAAAGTTAAAAAAGGGGAGGATAAACCTGCATTACAATTAATCAACATTCCTCTTCGAAATTCCGCATGAAATAGTAGGCTATCAGAGGGTGAAAGAGACATGACGATTACAGTTTTTCATCCAACCAATAGATGGTGCTGTTTGAATAATTCAACCTTACAGAAACATCACAGAAAATAAAGGAGCAAGTACATTATGTGATCTCTTTATCACAGGCTGTAGGCCTAAATAAATGCTGGCTTGCATCACTATCAAATTCCACTTTGAGTTATGTAGCCAACTTTCTGTGTCTTAAAAGAGATACTGAAATAAAGAGTCTTTTTAAAATAGTCATTTTGGGTGTAAACTTCTGTGTGACTCCCCTGACGGCCCATCTGGGGTGTACCTTGTCCTGCCCCCTATACGTAAGGCAACAGGCTTTGGAGCGCCTTAGAATTAACAAGAACAATCATAACAATCATAGAAATAGATAGATGGATTTTGACAGTTTAGTATCAGCCTTTTCTCATGACACTTGTGTGTGACGTGCACAGTTTCAGTATTCTGCCACACCCTTTGGCCCAGAATGGAAGTTAAATTTAGCTTGTTATGTTATGGACCATGGCCACATAATTCCAGGGTGAGGTGTGTGATAACGCAGTGATGACAGCCTCTTGCAGGAAGGCTCGACAAAGAAAAAAAAACCTAACACGTATCTTGTTGAATTCCACCCAAAAGGCATGGATATGGGTAGACACTGATAAGCACAAGTCATTGCAGAGACGCTGCAAGTGCTTCCCCGACGGATACCTATGGTCAAATTCAACCACTATTAACACTGCTTTGTTCGAAAGTTCATGTGTTAAAGCTTTTGGGCCCCAATGCATGAAACCATCCAAGTTTAAAGAGAAAATGAGTAAGAAACTCACACACCATTCCATCCACAAGAGCCAAACCAAGACCATGGGGACCCCTCTGCAATTCCACGGCAAACACCTCTTCCTCTTCATCTTCCTCTCCCTCACTCCTCTCAACACAGTGAGAAGTTTGTCTTTCCTCTGAGGATGGGAACAAACAGCATATTCGTAAAACATCTTGTATTTTACCTGGTTATAGTTACAAGAGAAGATTGCATTTTATCTAAATACAATTTACTGATCGAAAAAGGAGCATGCTACAAACATGGACAACATTTGTTCTGAATTCGCACAGAGAAATATTTAAAATGAGAACAGTTTTTCATTTTAGTGCTCTCATATACCACATGTGGTGGCTTTTTAAATAACAACATAAACACAGACTGAGAAATCAAGGTAATATTCAAGGTACCCCTAACCAATGAAACAGTACATTTGGATCGGTGTCTGCTGAAGCACTGGTTAATTCAACAGGAACCAATATGACCAACTGGCTGCCATGTTATGATAATGCTGATACACTTATGGTCTGACACCAGACTCCTTGTTTCTTAGCCCTGAACAATGCGCGTCCCAATTAGGATTCCACACACCAAGCCAACTGCAAATTCCCATGGGTGCCTGGGACCACTGTCCTCCCTTCATACACTGCCACTGCCCCCCACTTCCCTGTACCAGATTAAGCGATTATCTATGCTAAAAAAAACACTCCCACTCATTAGCTTCAAAACTGAAATCTACCTGAAGAACATTGCATGTTAGTTACATATAGTGCACTGTCCTCTACCAACCCGACGCCTCTGCATGTTCTTTGAATGCTCTTATGTTGCACTTGTGGCCCTCAAATAGGTTCTTACTTTAAGCTGTTCTGCAGTTTTTGTGTCGCTCCAGCTACATTACTGCTCCCATTTGTAGCCTAGCTGCACCTATGCCTAGCTGACTGCTTAATAGCATGAATGTTTGCAAAGTGCAATGTGCCTCGCTTGAACATTGCTTTGGACAAAAACACCTGCTAAATACGTACAGGTATCACCCGTTTAACGACTGCATTATGTTCTGCAAAAGAGGATGTTGAACATTGATCGAATATTACCATAGTCACTTAAAAAGTTTAGGCTACTCTGCCCTGCCGTAGTGTAAAATGCCTTTAATTACTGTACTAAGTAGTTTAGATACTTTGCAGATAGTGCTGTATTTTAACCTTAATTTGGATTATTAAAGCACAATATGAAAACAATTGGTATAGTATAGTACAGTACAACAATTTTTCTTATCTATGTATCTTTTATTAAACATGAAACCCTTATTATACATAGTAAACAAACACATATCCTGTGTAGTACCTACTGTCTGCCTGCACGTTTTAAAAAGCAGCGGCATTAAAACACACATTTTATTTTTTATTGTAATTTTTTAGGCCACTGCCATTAATGCTAATGGACGTTGATCGAATAAACGTTAAAGGGGGGGATACCTGTAAATGTAAGGTAAAACACATTTATCAAAATCATGATTATTTTTATATGCAGATTTAATTGTTTTCAAAATACATTGTCACTATAACCCGTGATGTCCACAATATAGGAAATATTACCCAAAAACGGATTTATTGAGATAACAGGTGAGTCTTCTTTTAAAAACTCTGAGCATGTTAGTTTATATATGACACTATTTACGTGGAATTTAGTGGCAGCGATGCCAAAGCGTGCCTTTTGTACTCCAGCTATTTAACTTGTTCTTTTGTACACCAGCATAAAGTTCAAGCTTGTGTTATAGAGAAGAGGCACACCTCCCAGTCGCCCGCTTTTCACTGACATGCTGCGGGAGGGGATAAAACAGTGTTTCTGTGGTGGGACCAGGCTGTCTGCAGCCAGAGACAGAAGAAACTATAAAGTGGCCCATGAAGATTACGATGCCCATGTCTGGTGCGTATCCTGTTCGGCGTGCTCCACAAACCTCAGCCAAGGTGCACGCACAAAAGAAGAAGGGGAACTGAGTATGTAAGCGATAGTTTGACATGGCTGTCTTCTCTTTCAGAAGGAAAAGGAACAAAAGGCGACTGTGTGCTTGTCGTTCCTAGCAGTCTGCCTCTCCTGTGCATTATTCATCTGACTAACTACTTTCTTGGTTTTTCAAAACCTCTTCATGTGTTGTAAATAATCCCTCTTCCTACATGGATTATTTGTCATCACCCATGGTATGCGTGCAGATGATGGATGGATGCTATCATGTACCTGAAAAGGAAGGAACATAATGGATACTGGTTTCCTACTGGCAATCCACCAAAATGGTTGACACTTGGATCTGATACAGGGATATATTTCAGTAGGTCTTATTGTGAACAATACATAAATATAGTAATGAGCCCAAAACGGCCAAGGTTCAAGACATTTTGGGAAATACTGACGTAGAAAAATGAAAAATTATTGCAAGAGAATGGAAGTAATGACTAACACAGAAGAATCAATGCTCTCATGGAATATCCCAAAGACAATCATTATATTTACTTGACTGACACAGAATCCCTAAACAGCACTGGTTCAGACCGTTCCATTACCTTCAGCTTTATGATGAATGGATTCTTGGCTCACAGCCGGCGTGTGTTGGACAACTTCAGGCTCTGCCAGCTCCTGACCTTGAGGCGTGTTGGGTGGAGTAAGCAGACAAGAGGGGTCCAAGGCCAGGTGCTTACTGCAACTTGGGTCTACGTCTGTGCTGAGGGTGTTCAGCAGCTCCAGATTCTTTAGCTTATAGCTCAGAGCTACATCACAAGAGGCCAGGTCCCCAGTGCCAGTGATAAGTGCCTTTGACATTTGGTCTGGGGACTCTTCTTTTCTTGGGCCGGCTCCCGTTTCAGTGACATCTGCCTCCACAGAGTATTCTGGAGTTACTGCCTGTCTTTGCTCCACTGGCTTTGAACAAAGAGACCACCCCACATTCAGTCCAATAAAGTACATTATTTCTCACACTCTTATGTCAACTGTAAGCCTCAGCAAGCTAGAGTGGCTCTTTGATAATTTGGCTGTTCCCAACAGAACAGTTACCTGCAGTAGCTTCTTGGGGATGACAGGTGATACTGCTGCATTAAGACTCTGGATGATGACCTCTAGTTTACCCAACTGCATACACAGACCGGAGTGTTTGATGGACTTCCCCAGCTCTAGATGAAAGCTGGTGCTTGGTAAGATTAGGGGTGGATGGTTATCAAAACTCTCCAGGATATCAGCTGTGAAAATAAGTGCAGTCAACAGTTTGCAACCATTAACGGTAAGCAACCATTAAAACCAACAATTTGGTTTTCAATAAACAGTGCATTTTTAAAAGACCTGTCAATTACTCTGAGTAAACCAAAATGAATATTAAATTTAACTGCCTTACAAGTAACAAACAATACTCCAGTGTACACAGAAGACAACCCAGCACATGGATAACAAGATGAATACAGGCCTCTGTATGGCAGGGCGGGGAATCTGGCAAAAGGAATGGAAAGCTAAGCCCTCTTCGATGGCAGAGGCTTGGTCATACCAGGCACAAAGACACAGAACTCCTTCTTACTACATTTAACAATTGCTTAAGACTTAGCAGGAGGTACAATACAGGGTTTTGATCCACCCATAGAACAGAGATTTTAATTATTAATAAGCCTTTAAGGGTGGTTACTATAGGGATGCTTGAGTTCTACTAGTGCAGAATTGAGAATGATGTGCGTGCACAGAAGAATATCCAGGGGCGTAGCTGGGTGAGTGCAGTGTCTCTCACCAGTACTCTGGGCTGCTTCAGCTTCCTCTGGGGTGGGATTCCAGCCAGCCGGACAGACCCTTCCCGGGTCATACTCCCTCAGTATGTGATGCAGTTGTGCTGGGTTCAGGTGCAGAAATTCCCTCCGCAGTGAGCTCCACGAGGCCTACGGAGACCCCAACAGAGAATACCAGCTAATGGCCATGGTGAAAAGGGAAAGTAGATTCTTGGGGGTTCTCTATGTTCTTGAAAACATTAAGAGACTGGCTTATTTGCACTCAAACAGACATTATACAAAGAAGAAAATCTCGCAAAATCTTTAATACTGTATTTTCCATGATTGTGCCACGGGGACAAAGTCAAGGTGAGATTTTTACAGTAGCAGGTTGGCATGATGATGTGAATGAGGGTGGAAAATGGGTATGACATGCAGCGACAAAAGAGGGCAGGGCCGGGATGGGGGGAGGTAGGGAACTGACGGCTGAAGGGGAAATGGAAAACGCAAGGGAAAACACCACGCTTAATGTAAAACATGAATTATTCCAATTGCCCTCATGATTGCACAATTCCTTAATGCAAAAACGAAAAACCAAAATAGTTTCCTTGAATTATTTTAAGCTGTTCAAATAAGGTTGGGCCAGTAGCAGGTTTTCCATCCTGTACTAACAGAGGTAAACAAAAAAAGCCTTAGAATTTCAAGTACTGTAGCAGGCAATGAAGCCCCAAACTTGACTTACTCTTTACTTTTTAATATGACCAATAATAGGTATTTTTGTATATTCAATCCCCCATTACTTACTTAAACGTACTGAAAATTACTTTATTATTTTGGTTTGGTAAACATTACTATTTTGTTTTGGTTTGGAAAATATTTACCCTGACTCTAATGTTTATCTGCAAGCAAAAAAAACTAAATACCAGACTGAAGTATATTAGCGTAGCATCATCTGCTTGTATTGTTCTCTGTGCCAGCAGCTAAAAAAATACAAAGGCTTTACAAAGCAACACATCAACAGGTGGAGGATGTGGCAGAGGAACATCTGAAAGGGTGTGATGGTCTGTGTGCATGTGACAAAGACTAAGAAAGGTTTATGAGGGAGCAGTATCACGCATGCACTGCGCTGCACCAAAACGTCACCCCAGTGGGTGAAATGCGAAAGAGAGAAGTCCACCCTAACAGCACCCATGCCACTTAGTGGCATTAGCATTCAGTCCAAACATGCAATGCCTAATAACACATATGACTGTAAGCTGTGCAGTCTGAGCTTCTCTGAGGGCACAATTAAGTGTCTCTACTACATCATGGACAGAGGAGAAAACCAAATCAATAAAGACCTGAAAATAACGTTAACTCAAGTGCCTTCATTAACGATTGAATTCTTCTCGGGTTTGACCTGTATTTAAAGGTGGGTTCAAAATCTACTCCTGCTCTGCTCTGGGTGTGGGTGTCTGTGTGTGTGCGTGTGTGTTTGTGACGGGGTGGGGACTCTATGTTATCACCATGTTGTGTGGGTTTCTTCCAGAAGTCTTCGCTACAGTTAGATTTACTGGAGTCCCTAAATTGCTCTTTAGTATTTGATTGCGTGTGTGTGTGTGTGTATGTGTGTGTGTGTGCGTGTGTGTGTGTGTGTGCGCGTGCGCATACTCTAGCATCCTGTACTCATTCTGCTGCCTGGGATTAGTTCCCTCACTAACCTGTACTAGATAAGCGACTGGAGATGGATGGGTGTGTATATATACCTGAATACATTTTGATAAACAAATAAAATGATGAATATGCCTTTTTACAGTGTATTGTTCCTCTATATCATAATTGTGATACTGGTCTTTTATGATTAATTGCTAATGATTCAGAAAAGGCTGTGCTGTTTGGGTGACAGCCAACTACTTCAGCTGATATTATTCAGACCATTTTTGGAAAGGAAAGAGATCTCACACCCGAAACCTCGCAGTTCCCCTAGTAAGCGGGAATAACTTCTACATGAGATCATGGCCTACCAGTACTGAGGTCATGCTCACACTCAGCATCCTTCTTTATTCAGCGATTAACAAAGCCAGGGGCATGACCTGGGCCGCATGCAGGTATTACTGGGTGACAGGTTTGGGGAATCTGGGCTATGGCTCATCTAGGACGCACCGTAAGCAGCAGACATCAGTGTCATCAGCCCAATTCAACGAAATAATAAAACTTCCATTCTCACTTTAGTCCTTATTTGCACCCCCAAAATTCCTCAGAGTTTAGTGCAGAACTTCTAGCGTTAATCCCCTTTGCTATAAACCATTCTGTCTGCGGCAGAAACCAGCCAAACCCCATTCTCTTATTTAGCCATTATAAGAAACAGCACCAGCTGCTATGTCCAAACAAAGCTAGAATTACTTAATGTCTCACAGTGTCTTGGCCCAACTGCATTGATAACATGTAATGATGTTCACATGTGCATTCCGCATTTGTGCCAATTCATACTGGTACAATAAATAAATATTTTCAGTCTTCGGTGTATGGTAAGAAAATAAATACTTCATGCAAATCCTTTGGCGTTTTATAAGCTCAAACCAAGTCAACAACAATGAGAATTACTGCACATGTTTGTGGCTCCATAATTGCAATTCTATGGAGCTTCAGGCTGCCAAAATGCATGTACATCTAGGGCAAATGGCAAATGTTTTTAATCACGTAAATGGGTCTAAAACATGTTGGATTAGAATTTTTCTTGATTGGTCCCATTTTTGGGGGATTGTGGGTTGTTCTTAAGGTCTTAAAAGATAAAGGCAAAACAAATATGGCATGTGCTCTCATTAGGGGAAGCTAAAGTGAGAATATGTCACACACTTCCGCTAAAGCGTATTCTACTGATTACGTGACACTGTATCCATACAAATCTATATCCACGCAAGAATCTGGGTATTTAAAGAAATCTCCCTAATCTTTTGTTTATTTTTGTTCAGACATGGAAGCTAACATCCTAAATTAAAAAACTCTCTTTTTCATTTCAAAAAGAATTCTTTTATACTTAAGTCTCAAGAAAAACATAATACATACTGTATAAAACAGTTCATAATACTATTTGCATCTTCAGAACTAACTATAATTTTGAGAACATTGCAATGGAATCCCGTCCATGACTATTCCAGGTAGAGCCTAAGAAGCCTACCTGTGTCATTACAGTGATATGCAGTGATATGAGCCTTTAGCTTGTAAGTTACCTTCAAGGCAAGGGGTCTTGATTGTCTGTTCAACACTGACATGGAAACATTGTACAGAAGCAAAAGTAAATGAACACATCTAGAGTAGAGAATGAGGCTTTTCTGACCTGCAGAAGGTACTCCTTGGGTGTGGCCAGAAGGTTGACAGCTGAGGAGAGTTTCTGGAAGAAGTCCAGTGCTAAGTCACTCAGCCCGATGCCCTGCACCCAGTCCATAAGGAGGTCCAGATTAGCCTGGATCTGAACCCCTTTTGACCACTTGTAAAATCCGCCTCCAGAACCTTTCATGGAACAATGTTGCATGAGCAATTTCGCTAAATGAAAAACAAACAACTACTCATTTGAGAAACTCAACAGACGCTAGTTGTTGGTAAGGCTCCAGAAATCCGGCAATAGAGTTTGCACTCACCTCTCTCCATCAGTGCATTGAAGAGCGAGGCATTGATGAAGAAGAAGAGGTAGACAAAGAGCTGCGAGGTGATCTCTGAGTGCACCTGGAATGAGTTGAGCAGCTGCAGGGTCTGCTTCAGGATGGTCAGGACACTGCTGACGCCCTCAGGAACCACCAGTTGGCCGCTTTCTGAGAACGGGTTACTGTCCAGCAGGGCAGGTAGGTCTGCATAGAGAGTCTGGAGGAGGAGAGGAGCAGGTAAAGACCAGCATCTCTACAGGACTGTAGAGTGAAGGAGCACCTTTCTTCCATGTTCCTGTTAATCATCTCACTGCTTTGCTCTTAGTCTTCTTCCTAAATATGACTTTAATATTGATTAATAATTAACTTTACAGCCCTTTCAAAAATAAAATGACATGAACATTTCTGCTCTGAAAACACAACCAACTCACGCTGCCTTTGCTGTTACAGGTACATGTATTTCGGGTGTGAGAAGATGTGAATGTATTGAAATGTCTATGCCCGCCTCAGAGGGTTGCACTGTAGGGCCCCACCCTGTGTGTCTGCATGCTCTGATTTACTCCCAGAGTGCAAAAACATGCAATCAAGCAAATTGGCAACTCTAAACAGTCCATCTTTTGTGACTGTGGGCATGTGGTCCCTGAATTGGACTGGCATCCTGTACAGGGTGTTGCCCTGCCCTGTCTCCTGCGCTGCCTGGTATAGATTCTAGGTTCACCATGACCCTGTACTGGACAAGTGGTCTGAAAGATGAATGGATGGAACTTAAAGATCAAGGCCATTATGACAGTAAACAGTAAAAATTTCAAGTTAAAAGCAGAAATGCACAGTAAAAACAGCTTACTGAGAAATTCTGTGAAGTACCCGGCCTTCCGATTGCTGAGTCCAGGCAAAATGAAAAAGCACAGACTGACCTTTCTATAGATCCATAAATCCAAGGCTAAATTATCCTCAAGCAATAGGGCCTTGTGTTTCTGCTGCTTTCTTTCCAGCTACTAAGTTCCAACAGCCGAGGTTCTGTTCTGGCCAAAAGACCGGCAGCTCCCGAGATTCTGCCTCTCTTTCCAGTATGCAAAAAAACGATTTATAAGGTACGTGCTGCATGTACATCCAACTGCCTACCACTGTCATTTTTCAAGATATACAATTGTTTTTTGAAGCTCTCTGAAGCTAACTTACAGCAAGAATCTCCTGCCCAACGCCCAACATCCAGCCTATTCTTCAGAGTATGCAGACTCCACAAAAATGATGCAGACTCCGTCCAAAACCACAACCAAGGACTCACGTTTTTTTTCCAGACATTCTGACATATAACATTACCTGGTGCAAATGAATTACTAGATATTAAAGTAACAATAATTCTTTATTGATTCCTACTGGGGGAGGTCTGACTTTTAATAATAAACACATATAGTGCTGGGATTGAATTTCCAGCAGTCATCTATTCAATGGCCTGGATAAGGTTGCATGGACTGGTGGGTAAATCTGTCAAATCAGGCCCACAGCATTTATCAAGAGCTGGGAGCCAGTCCTGGGAGGGACTCCATCTCTTTCTACAGGAACTGTAACTGCAAAAACACGCCTTTGTTTTCCGGGCACCACCAGCAGCTGCTTCCTCCCAGACCCGATGGAAGTGCACAGAGTACCCAGAAAGTAAACATTGAGTTTAATCTCTGTTATTCTAGGTCGAGAAAGTCAGTTAACCTTATTCACTGCTCTGTTTGTTTTTGATATAAATTTTCTCAAAAAAGAAAAAAAAAATATCCACCACTAATCCTGAGAGAGAACTGAGTCCACACGCGCACCACCGAATGCTTTCGGAGCGACAAAATAAAACTATTCTCAACGAGACCACTTACGGTAAAGCGCAACAGGAAATAAGAGTTTTTGTGAAGGACATAGCATTAGCCAGATTCAGATGAATCTTGTCAATGTGACAGCCAGA
>JAAGVU020000092.1:17030379-17063268 GCA_011763525.2 Mormyrus iriodes | reverse complement strand
CCACATTTATAAATGTAAACTATAATATAATAATAATACATTTATTTCAGACCCAAGTAGCATACGTATTGAGCGGGACCAAGCATGTTGTCACGGGGGCACTGTTTAAGCATATCTCCTCCTTATAATGTGATAGATACTTAGATCATGTCCCTTTCAATACCCATTATGTGATACTAATGATTTATTTTCATCTATTAATATCAGTTTCTGAGAGAACTGTTTACTCGCCAAGAACTATTAGGAAGCAATTTTGAATGCAGTCGTAGTCTTGTTGACCCCCACCATTCATAAGCAGGAATGTTTGAAGACTGCTTTATCCACGAGAGTGTGAGATGTAAGGGCCTCTGTCATGTAATTAAGACCAAAGTAATTCTGATTCCCCCTAAGAACCTGACACTGGCAACAGGGCCCAGGATTCACCGAACATACAAAACATATTGCAGGCCATCGCAGAACCAACACAGTTGCGTCAAACATAGTTTGAGGAGAACCGCGCTAATGCATTGCTGACGACAGAACCACGAACGCCACAATGACAAGCCCAGGTCATGTGTTGTTATTCTTTTCACGGTGAGTAAGCGCAATGATCAGCAAGAGTCAGGTGTGCAGGTTTGGTAGCTATGGCTACCATCACCTCCCCACTCTTTCACCATGTTCATCTGTGACATGAGAAATGCAGCAGGGAGAGGGACACTGAGGTAAATATGTCTGAAATGCCTATATCATGGGAAATCACCATTTTTAATAAACAAGAGGTGCCATATTCCAAGTGTTTCCAGTTCATGATTAGCATACCGTCGTGTAATTTAGCACAAAAAATACATATAATTTGAAACAAAGATACTTAAATATCAGTACAATTTTATACCCATAGTGATATATTTTAACCGTAAAGGAAAACACCATTTCTGGATTTTTTTATATAGAAACTCACACAAAATAGCTACATTATTGCACAGCTGTCCTGTGAGACAGCAGTAACGACACCAAAAAACTGGGTCATTCTTGATACTGGTTAGTACTGAATGTACTATATACAGAGCCTGTTATGCTGGATTTTTAGAACCGTCTGGTGCTGCCCAACCCCTCGTCCTAGTTAACCATAAGATTTTATCTCCAGCAAAGCTTTCTTTTTCAATGAAGCCTGTGTTATTAAACTCAGCTCACTGTAATTATTTAATTTCTATTTTCATTTTAGATGTTCAGTGAACCAATTCAGATTTTAATTTAAGGGCAGTTTTTAAGAGGCAGTCGATGTTGCTGAGCCATTAAGTCAGTTTAATGTAAAGCACTTCTAACCAAAATGTTCCTCTCTGCTTTGGTTAGCCACGGACTATGACAGGTCCCTGGCTCATATAGATGACAAAGTTTCAGCCAGTGTTAACCCCAGAATCATCTGGTTATCTACCGCATGACGTAACATTCACCATGTAGCTAATTCCCATTGACTCAACTGTCGCTGACTCTCTCTGGAGCCTTGGTAGCCGTGGGTCACGCCTCCCTCTCCCCTTTCCTGCACAGGAAACAGACAGTGAGGATGCTTTCCCTCCACGTACCCTATACCACTTCTGGCTCCAGCTGCTTCCTGATTGGCTAAAGTGATTACGCACATTCTGCTTTCACTGAAATCATCGTTAACCTCTCAGTGCCCCCTGCTATCAGTGGAATTGTACTGCTTCTACCGTTGCAGGTCACTTGCCAACAGACACGGCAGGATAACAAGAAAAATGTTACAGGATGTACCGTGACCCACAAACCAGTAACTGTGTGAACCATTGGGCAGAGAGTTTTTTTTTTTTCCATTTTTCCAACCAGCTTCCCCAGGATTATGGTAACGCTGACTGTTTCCAAAAAATTTAATGGAAACAGTAAGGGTAGGACACAAGATTTACGACAGCTTCTGTGGCAATTAATGCCATAAAATCAGCAGGCGAAAAAATGAAACCGTTCAAAAACACAAAATGGAGTTTATAAGAATCTTTAAAAGTTGAAAGTTATTGCCCTTTATTTCTCATATTTAATGCTCACACTTTAGTAAAGGTGTTGTTTTCTGCCTTTAGGAAGTCATTTTTGAACAATATGGATCTTAAGCTCATATTTTGCTTTCTAGCTTAGTTTCCACTGACAGATATGGAATTTCAATTTTAAAAAGTTTGACATATGCACTGGTGTACAAGAAGCAAAATTTAGCCAAATATCTGCAGCATCTGCAGCCAAACACGACTAACTCCAATACTCTTCAATTTAGTTGACTGAGGTATCACCGACTGTTCTTCATTCATGACAAAAGTCTACCAAAAAAGCAAGGGTTTTTATCCAAAATCATTCTTATTACCATCAATCAGTGATGACCATAAATAGGCTCTAAAGGCAAATGGAGGACCAGAATGCAATTGGGTTCTAGCACTTAAATGGCCTGTAAAAAGTAAAAACTGCCAAAAAGTTGACTGGCTATTGAATATGTGGGTAATAGTTCTAAATGGTCCTCCTGCTGTCCAGGATCAGCTCACGGTGCATCAAATAGCAACACTGGACAGAAGAACTTCTCCTGACCCTGGTTGCCCACAATAAGCACTCCTGGTGTTTTTTGAAAGACACAGCTGTTCGGTATTGAAGTAAGAATATTTTCCCGTGTCCCTTTGATGTAAATGTAAGAATCTGACTACTGACTGTGGATCTAAACAATCACTGAACTGTGTAGTGCACAGGCTTGAATAGAGAGAGAAGAAACAGGCACTCTTATTGTTGACCTGCAACATGTTAACTGTCGTGGTCCTGACAACAACTAAAAACTAAAAATTTCAGCTTCAGAGAAACTATAATCCAAACATCTGACATGAAAATTCACAGTTTGATCCACCTGACATAAAATTTTAATTCCCTACAAACTAATAAATTCAAGAATATTTCAAGGTTTAAAGCTTTAAGAACCTATAACTGAAAACTGACCAGAGTACAGGGAAGAAAAAAAAAACGTTCCGTTTTCTTCATTAACTAGCCAGACAAAGCAAAGATCGACATAATAACATAATAATGTTGTAATACATA
Organism: Mormyrus iriodes; assembly: GCA_011763525.2. Lineage (NCBI taxonomy): Eukaryota > Metazoa > Chordata > Actinopteri > Osteoglossiformes > Mormyridae > Mormyrus > Mormyrus iriodes. The sequence goes on along the minus strand of JAAGVU020000092.1, from coordinate 17,060,217 downwards.
TAATGGTGTGAAATCTTACAAAACAAAAAGTAATTAAAAAGCAATAGACATCCTGGACCAATCACTGTCATCCTGTTCCCTGTCCAGATGATCTGTGAGTTAATTTTCCTTCCCTATGCAAGCCCCTCTCTTCCTCCATGCCAGATTGCAGGAGTGTCCCCTCCATACAAACCACATCTCTCTGAGATCTGTGAAGCTGAACAATGTTCCCTCACTGAGCAAACAAGAATGACCAAATCAACCATGGGGGTGTGTGTGTGCGCCAAGTTATTCTTTCAAACTTTGGCAAGAGGAAATTGATTCCAGATCCAAAAAGAATGATAGTCATTATATAACCAATATAAAATTATTTTAATCAACCTGATTTAATCAATGTGATGCATGGACACGAAAATTAGTTCCATTACTATCTGCTGGCATTTTCTAAAATATTCAGAGTGACTTGCTGAGTCTGTAAAGACCAGAAAGCCACAAGCTGAAGCAGTACTGAAAACGTGAGCCAAAGGCTGGCCTGGGAGCCGCACGAAGTAGGACAGATTCGAGTTTCTGAGTCCCAAACAAAATCAGGCAGAGTGGAGCCTTACTGGGTCTGCGAGAACTGCTCAGGGGAACTTGCAAAGCCAGCATCTGAGCACCAGGTGATGAACATATATTATGTAACACAGATATAAAGCTCCGCTTTATCATTTTGGAAGTGCAGTTAACTTCTCTACATCTTGGTCTAATCATTTCTCCACATGGTTTGAATATAGCACATGTTTCTGCTCTAGGGGAAGACCTTTATTTTCTTTGGTTGCTGTCAGCTATTTGCAAGAAGACAGAACTGTTTATCTGTGTATTTTCTGCATTTAAATTTACTTCGCTGGGTTCTTTCATGGACATCTGTATTATCTATACAGCCTTGTATGTTGTCTTCACACATGCTGTCACCTCATTTCAATGAAACTAGGGGTTAGAACAGATGAGAATGAAGACCCTCACCTTAGTGAGGTAGTAGACTGACTGTTGGAATGTAAACATGATGACTTCCTCCAGCACAGTCACTGACTCCTCCATTGCTGACCGTGATAGATCAGAATCCACCAGGCCTGAAAGCATCATCAAGACACCATCATATTTGGTCATTTTGATTGCATGAACCAAAGTACTAGTTATACTCACAAGATCGCCATTGTATATCTGAGAGTAATAATACATTACTGAACATAACCAAGACTTATTCTTTCCTAGAGAAGAGGAAGTATCTCTTACGATGGTAGTGCTGCGGTATAAATGCTAACGCTGTCATTTCTTTGCAGTTTATTTCTTTCTTGGACTCTTATAATCAGAAGGTAACTGGAATAGCTGTGCTTGGCCCTTAGCGTACCTTCTGGATTCCAGGGCAGCAGCTTGGGTACTTCCTGCTGGATAAAGTGAAGCAGCTCGATGGAGTTAGCCATCCACAGAACCAGCGGCTGCAGGCCGGGGAGCAGTTCATCCATCGTAAGTAGGTGCACTTCTCCTGACTCAGGCTGGCCACCATTAGCACTCCTGGTGTTTTGATAGACAAAGCTGTTCAGTATTGAATTACTTATTACTGACAGATAGCACCCCCCCGCCGACAAATGGTCACGTTACGCATAATTTGAACAAAAAGCCCAATATAGTGATCACATACAGCTCGTTGGTTGGGGGGGGGGGGTGGTTGTGACAAACAATGACAATATCTTAGCATATAGTTCGATGGAATTATATAAAACAATTGCTAAAAAGCATTGACTCACATTTCTGGCTGTATTGCTGCAAGCTCTTTGGTCCTTTCCTGTAACAAGCAGATGAAGAGTACCCAATTAAAAGTTTAGTAATTAAAAACAGGGACGCAAAAAAAAAGGACAGATTTTCTCTCAAGATATTGCAGATGCGTTTACTCAAAAGAGCCTGAGGACATCATAAGTGAAAAAGTGAAATAAGGATGCCCGGTGCTTACCCACATAGTCATTTGCACTTGACTTGCAATCCGGAGCAAAACGCGGCGGAGGTCTACTGTCTGGCACCGAGTGGCCGAATGCTGGATGCAGAGGCAGAGCAGGAACGCCGGAGTCAGCTTGGGCTCGGCGCTGTGGGGATCCACCATAGCGATAATCTCCTGAAGTAAACGATCTTCCAATTCCAGCGGATACAGCAAGATGAGATCTTGGCCATCTGTGTCCTTAAGGCTGGGAGGGGCATTTTCCCACCCAGGAAGCCTCTTTCGGGTCTCCAGGAAAGTGGAGTCACACGTGTTACAGAGGACTGACCCGGTCTGGGCACAGCGGGGCCTGGTTAGCCAGAGGCGTGCCTGGCAATCTGGAGTGGCTGTGGGGTCCTTGAACATGAAAGTATAGTGATTTCCCAGCTGGATCAGGTCCCCAGATAGGAGCTCAACCTCATCTTTTAGAAGGACGCCATTGCGCATGATGAGGGCACCGTGGAGAGGACTCAACATCGTGATGGCCTTCCTCCTGTCCTCCAGACCGGAGATCTCCACACGCCTCACGCAGCAGTGCTGGGGCAGGATGTCTGGGGCCGCAAGGTGAACATCTACGTTCAGCCTTTCCACTTCCTCACCTGTCGAGTGGTCACTGCTTCGGCCAAAGACGGTGCTCGATCCACTCATCAGGTAGATGAGAAAATCCTGAAAGGACCATAGTCATTTCAATGTTTCCGCTGGTAACATTTCTCCATGGCGACCAACGTTAGAAAAAAAAACACCTAATCCAACCAATCATTCATCTAATCCAAACGCCTTGGTGACTCACTCGGGAAGCCCGATTCCCACTAACACCCCCCATGCACGTGCTACAGAATTCAGCCGAAGATGAGCTTATCTAGGTATTTTACAAAATAAAGGAAAACAGACAATGTAGGTAAACAGAGCAGGCATTTAGGTAGGTGGGGGTGACAAGGCATCGCTCTCCTCGCTCTCTCATACCCGTTTCACACACACACACACTGAAACCCGCTTACATATCGCTATTTTATCATTACAGTGGCATGTCAGAATGGGAGCAAAATGGTAAAGCCAACCCATTAATCTGTCCCCTGGCAACCTAATAACATTAACGGTAACTGTCACTGAAAAATAACTAGCCTGTATCAGTTCATACAATTATTAAGTGTTTGTTTACTATACGAACAACAATGGTCTGATGTCTACATTTTTTTTCAGTAGTACCACCCCTCACTCTCCGTCACATTGCCCCCATGCCAATCCTCTTGATCCACAGGAAACATGACATTTCATTATTATATATGATAATATGATGTTGAAGAAAATCTTCCTGAACTGGAAAAAGCTTCCAAGAAAAATCACAGAACTTCTCATAGGAGCTAAGAGATTCATGAGGTAATTAAAATGTTTTAATCAACAAATTCAATATGACACGAATCAAATGAAGTAATTAAAATTAGATATTTTAACTCAAAATATGGCTGAGCTGTAAAGAGTTTTACAGGAACATGACATTAATCATAGTTCGCCTAAATTACACAATTCAGTAGCGAGTGCCAAGGACCCAACCAGAAAGGCGAATTATGAACAGCTTCCTCCATAATGCCAGTCATTTTATACTAGTCCAAAACCAAAGGAATTACTATTCTCTTTAATTTTGTCCATTGTTTTTGTTAAAATTATACAAAATATAAAGCAAAGAGTTCTTATTACTATTAAAACATCCCTTAAATATAATATATTTTTTCCTCTTCTGTTCTACATTTACGGCATTTAGCAGACCAACTTCTCCACCCTCCATTTGGAAAGCTCTTGGATTGCCCAGAGAACAGAAAACCATAAATGGTTCAAGTCACATGGACCTATAATTTTATCAACAAACACAACATTGCTGCAGTTGACATATGACTCATATATAATATCTTTGGGTGAATTTACTCAAACTACAGCGGGCCAATCAATTATCTGCTAAGGGAAAGGATTTCATAGAATATACAGAGAGTTGCCAAAATGACAGAAGCATATAATAAAGGAATTAAATCTGAAGTTGCTAAATCACAATTACAAATGCAGCTAAGAAGGTCAGTCATTTCAAGATAAATGCCAGTATGCGTCAGCTACAAAACAGATCTGACAATCAGCACTTCGATGTGTCCATTTTCAAACCAGCATGAGGCAATTACCAGAAAAAAAAGTCAATACGTCAATTCCAGGTGCATCAGTCAAAAAAACTACAAAATTAATTAATGTTTCAAAGGAAACCATCTCAAAAAAATGTAACAGATAAGATCTAAGACAAATTGCATCTGAACTGAACAACTGTTGCAAGTCAGGCCTCGCTGATAGGAACCGATGGACCCTTACCAGAATAGATTCTGAATGCCACAAAAATATGGTAGCAAATGAATCAGCACGTTTGTGACAGTTGCAACAAAAACTACATTGTAACCTTCACAAAGGTGCAATTTATGGCAGAGCTGCCATTCAGAAAGATCTTTTATGCAGGGCCAATGCAAAAAGATTCCTGGACCCCTGCATTATAGGGAAATAATATGGTCTGATGAGTCATCAACCATTTCCCTTCATCCAGTCTTTCCCTACAATCATGTCTGGAGAAAACCAAAGGATGCCTTCAAGCCAAAATGCCTATTCTCAACTCTTAAATAGACTGGGGAATCCCTGATAATAATGTCATGTTGTAGAAATCATTTGGTCCAATTATTGCTCTCCATGGTCATATAGTAGCCAAGACTCCATTTTTCAGGATCAGGTGCACCCTATTGGTACAAACACTGTTCCCTCGTTATGTTCCCATTTTTCAAACTGATACTGCTCCCATATACACCGCTACACATATTCAACAGGGCTTCAGAAACACCGGCATGAATTTAAATCCTTTCAATGAGTTCCCCAAGCACAACATCATTTAACATTTATGGGAAGTTCTGGAGTGCAGAGTGCAAAGTAAATTTCCCCTGCTTCACCCCTCAAAGAACTGGAGGCCATTCTTCTTGAAGAATTGCCCACTGTCCTACTACAGCAAGTTCAGGACAGCTTTCCAAGAAAGACTACAGCTGTCGTGAAGGCTAAAGGTGCCCCTTCTCTTTGATATTAATATCTATATGTGTTTCTGTTATTTTGGCCACCACCCCTGTATATTTGAGGTCTGAAGAATATATTTAATCAAAGTTTATTGCAATGCATTAAAAAGAAAATGATTGATTTCTTACCTGAGAATACAGAAGAATACCAATTTTCCAATACAGTTCTGTAAAATTTGGTCATATTTAGCAAAATGGTCTATGCTGCTGTATAAACACACAAAAAATGAATAATTAACGTCCACCAGAAGTCCATAAGAAGCTACTTTTAATGTAACTAATACTTCTAGAACTGTTTTTTTTTAATTACATTCCAGGTTTTTATCCTACAATATTTGGATTTTCTGCTGTGAAATGACCTAATGTTACACAACTAACCATTTTTTAAGCCACTTTATAGTTAACGTCCCTGTCAGGGCTTCTCATTTGGCCTCATTCTCGCTGATGCACTGATCACTGATTCAGGTGCATTCTGACCAGGTAAAAGTATCCCGCTACCCCAGAGCTCCAGGCTGCCGTCCCAGTACCTGAAACTGACAGGGTATAGTCCACAGCCTGAGGCCCAAACAATACAACGGATGGAAGATTAATATTGCTCTGAGCTTCTGTCAGTCATCAAACCAGAAAAGACAGTCATTATGTTTTATTAAAGTAAGCCCCAACTATTTTGTCATTAGTCATCTGACCCATCACTGAAGCTTCTGTTAGACCCTCTGAGCAGTAAAACTCAGCAGGGAGTGGAAGTTTGGGGGGCAGAACTAAAAAAAGAAAAATGTGGAAGGTGGATTAAGAAACAAAATCATGGCGAGTTTTGTATTACACAGGATATTACAGGTTTACAGAAAACCTAGTATTCATAGTCAGGACCAAATTGCCAGTGTTCAGCCTTACATCTTTACAATACGTCAGGCCTAACGTTTCTCTGTGTTTTTTCTGAGCATTTAAATCCATAGTATCGCTGTCGTATATATGACAGTGATAAAACCAATCTCGAGAGACAGCTTGTTAAAGCAAGAAAATAGCCACATGGCTGCATGTGACAAGCAGTTGATATGACAGCGGGTGTCTCACACCTGTCAGCCCTGCTTCAGCTGGGGTCAGTCAGTGACCCGCTAATCTGTCAGGGAAGACTAACGGGTTTTGCTATTCCCATCGTCACAGCACTCGGCTTTCGTCCAGCCAAGTGTTCCCCATCAAGCCTCCCTCTCTCTCTCTTTTAATCCCATCCCAAAATATACAAGGACACCAAGCCTTTGAAGTTCAAATACATCATTTATATTGAGTACATCTTGTGTTTTGTTTTCACTTAAGGCCACTGAGTAATGAAAAAGCACTTCATCCACAAGCTCCTGTTCTCAAGCAGCCCCGCGTGAATGTGCTTGTGCCACGGTCGCAAGCAGAAAGTAAATGAGTAGATGTCGTAGTGGATGGCTGCTTATGAAAAGGACACATTTGCTGTAAATCTCAATGCTGACAGTCAAACAGTAATTATAGGTATAGGCTTGGCCTTGAGCACCATGCTGGAGCCTTGCACTGCTGTTAGTCTCTGACCGGAAGGTATCCGGATTCACTTTGCCGGCCGCGGGAGACCTGCTGTGCCCTGCCCCTCTACTGCACTACATCCGATCCCCTGCACTGTCTCTGCCATTTATAAACTTTTGCTAAGCTTCTAAATCTTTACCGTCAAAAATACTAGTGTGCACTTCTAAAGCCGCGTTCCCCGCTGTGGGTGAAATGAGCTCCAGGTTACCTGCTGCGGCGTGATCAGGAGTGAGGGGGAGCAGGCCATGTAGAGGAGCAGCGGGGGGGCACCAGCCTACCTGGCTGTAGCTGTAGCCCTCCAGCAGCAGGAAGTAGGGAAAGTCGAATGGCGGATGGATGGAGTACTGCGTGCTGTTTTCATCGCTGCTTTCCGTGTCCTCCTTCTCTGCACCCAGACAGCAGGTCCCCTTGTAGGCCTCAGGTTCCCCATTCCCCCCGGCAGGGGTCCCACGCTCCCAGGGGTCCTCCTCGCCTTGAGCGGGCAGATCCATCTCACTCAGACTCCTCCACAAGCTCGGGCTGCATTCCCCATCGCCGCCCCTGTGTCCACTACTGCCAAGGGCAGACGCGACACGGGATCTGATCTTCTGCAACTTACGCGCCTGGGCGTTTATGCCTGCGGAGGTCGAATGGTGAGGGAAGTCAAAAACGTGCTGACTGCAGAGCAAGGAATGACAAGAGTCTTTATACTCGACATCTGTACATCTCAGGAAAAGATCCAAGTAGGCTACTAACACAGAGAGGAAAGCCAAAAATGAGGATTTGTACCGAGGAACAAACGCAAAGGCTCTTTACAGTCAGATTTCTGTAATTTTCAGGTAAAGTTCCCAGTAAGCTACTAACAGAGAGAATCCATCCTTCTGTCCATTTTCTGTAACTGCTTGTCCTATTCAGGATTACGAGAGTGGGGGGGGGAGGTGGGGGGATGGGGTCCAGAGCCTATTCTAGAAGCTACAGGTGCAAGGCAGGGGCCATCAACTCATCACAGGTAACAGAGAGAATAAGGCCAAAAAATGCGGATTAGTACACAGGAACAAATGCCAGGCTCCATTACATTCGGTTTTCTGTACGTTTCAGGTAAAGATCCAGGTACTACCAGAGAGAGGAAAGTCAGAAAATGTGGTTCACACGGGAAAAAAAACAATGCTAAGGATGCAATGCAACTTCTGCTCGCTAATAGAATGTGAGGAAGAAAAAATGGGGGAAAATATAATGCTTCTGTTTTACGTTACTAACTTATAAATAACAATCCAGCTAAGCTTTTTGACTGTACTCTAACAAAACTTGTTTAGGATATGAAGCAGGTTTGCTTTGCCCGTTGCTACAATCTCTAATCTACAAATCTCTAATCTCTAATCTAATCTAATTACTCTGCTGTTAAGGGACATTACAACACACCCCAGCTAAAGATCCCAGTCAGCTGTGGAAAGGGGAAGATTTCTTTTTCAAACTGTTCTGCCGAAAACATTATAAAACGCCAGTTCAATGGGGCAGGTCCCTGGTGTGGAGGAGATAAACCGAGGTATGCCAAAGTCAGCGTTACAGAGATCTAACAGAAAGAAAAACACAGCATTAATTAACACGCGCAGAGCCCCAGAATAGGTAGGCAGAGCAAGGTCAGCCTGGGGAGATCGCAGAGAAAGACAATCAAAGCGCTGGGGGTCCCACGCTCTGGGCGCTAACACAAACAGAATTCATGCTGTCTCTCTTTCCGTCTGTGCTTTCTTTCGCCTACACCCCAGCGTTTCTCACGCCGTTTCATGGATGTGGCCACCCGCCAGGCCAGAAATTTACACTGCCGTGGATGCCACATCACGGGGCTGGCTGTTTAACGAGCAGCTATTATGATAGTGTTTAAAACAGCAGGGCTGGATCACTGAGGCACAGACGTCACAATGCCGAAGCTGATCTGTGCTTCACTGGAGCTTCCTGCACAGTAATACAGCTGAACAAATACACTGCTGCCAGTGTCTCACTGGTGAAGCGCTGCTTCCCATGCTCTGGATCAGCACGTTATCTTGAAATGACTAGATAAAGCTGCTGGTCTCTCCAGCTCTCAGAAGAATGCCAGGGTGTTAGATCATCCACCATAAACGACGTGGATGAAGCAGGGCAATGCGCTGGTTGGCTGGTCTTCTTACAAATGCTGCTCCTTGACAACATTATAAGCAAGCCATGCTGGTGAGAGCTGTCGGGGCTGTTCTTGCCCAACAGGACAGAGCTGAATGCATAATAGTTAGTCTAACCACAAGCCATAAATGGAAACACACAAATGCATTTCAGTGATCTTGTTTTCCATTACTCAACCCATTGACTGCTTTATACAGAAGATTGGCTGAAGAATGATTAAGGGCAGAAAAGACTTATATTAAACTATTTCATGGGATAATCAACGTTGTCTGGAACTATAACACAGGAATAAACAATGCCTTACAATATATAAAAATTATTTACATTAAAACGGTCTACATATTTTACTTACGTTTAAATATTACGTCAAGAAATATACTTTAAAGGCAAGCCTGTAATAAAACACTCAATTCCATACAAAAAATACATTTAAAATAATAAATATTAAAATAAAATGCCCCACGGCCTCATTCTGAGCTCTGCCCCTAATTACCATTGCAATGCCCCGCAGCCTGATTCTGCATTCTGACCCAATTACCATTGCAATGCCCTGCAGCCTGATTCTGATCTCTGCCCCCAATTCCCATTGCAATGCCCAGCAGCCTGATTTTGCATTCTGCTCCCAATTACCGTTGTAATGCCCCGCTGCCTCATTCTGCAATTTGCCCCAATTACCATTGCAATGCTCCGCAGCCTGATTCTGCATTCTCCCCCAATTCCCATCTCAATGCCCCGCAGCCTGATTCTGCATTCTGCCCCCAATTCCCATTACAATGCCCTGCAACCTGATTCTGCATTCTGCCCCCAATTCCCATTGCAATGCCATGCCTCCAACAGCTTTAGCAATTGATTAATCCATCCCATAATCACCATCCATCAAAAACTACCCCAGTGATCATTATGTTCATGGATTTTCCAAACAGAACTCGAGTACATTTACAAATCATTTTTTTATGATTCTTTATCATCGTCCTGAAATATTTTTGCCGTATTAATAACTTCTGTTTTTCTGTTCTCTGTAAAGCATGATGTCTGCTCTCAAATCTTCGAAAGCATGCATGAAAATACTCTGTACTTAACAAGATGGGCTCAGCAGGGCCGCATAGTGTAACAAGATCCATTCATCCATCCTACACTTGCTTGTCCTATGCAGGGTCGCAAGGGTTCAGTGCTTATCCTGGAAGCTACAGACGCAAAGCAGGGAATAACCCAGGATGGGGGCCAACCCATCGCCGAGTGTAACAAGATATTCAACTAAATATAATATAGAGCCCAAGTCTAATAAAATGGTTCTAGTGTTACTGTTACAGGAAGCCCAGAGGCCTGCTTCGCCATCCTCTGTGTGGTGACCTGCCTGCTGTGACAGTGTCCACCTCCTTCGCGTTGCGCTCCTCCACGGCGGCCCGCCTCTGGATCTCGAAACGCCGGGAATAGCCCTCCTTAGGTTTCCATAGCGACTGCAGCATAAGTGGCTTCTCGCTGTCACCCACCACCCGTGAGCACTCCGTCTTCCACTGGCGATCCGTGCCAACGTGCCCAATGACGTCACACAGTACGTAGTCCCCGGCGACAGCCTTATCCAGACAGTACCTGGGAACAGAGTGGGGTGGGGGGGTTACGACTTCATGCCTGTAATTGGAAGGTTACTGGTTCAAATCCTGTGGCTAGCACTGTTGAGTCCCTGAACAATGTCCTTAAGTCCAATTGCTTCATTGATTGTCTAAACCTTGCACTCTCCAGTATATGCTGCTTTTGATGAAAGTGTCTGCCCAATAAGGGGATACTTGTATCCCCTTAATCCTAGCAGCATAAAGCTTAGGAACCTGCTGCTAGACAACCTGAGGCTGTCCACTGTCTTCCCCCATTATGACAGAAAGCTAAATTTTGGGGTAGGGATACGTTAAATCAATATAAACAGCACATGCTAAATACTTTTCCAGTTAGGGGATTAAGAAGGCCTTCAAATCTGTGCCACATCTTTCCCTTGCTCTTAAAAAGGAAGCACAAAAGCAGCACTAAACACTGGAAAGAGCTGTTACATTCACAAAGAGTTGAAAATTACTTTTCACTATTTCTCCTAGACCAACTTAAGTTTTATATAATCCATTTCCATACATCTGTAACGTTTCAGTACAATTTCACTTAACCAAACAGTGCCCTCTAGACTGACTATCAAGAACCGAAGTTCTCGAAGGTCACTTGTTGTCCGACTGAGAAGAACTCCAAGACGACAAAGCCAGTGGTGTGTTTACCGAAGTCTGATCTCCTAACAGAACTTTGTAAAATAATATGATGTGTAGTAAGAGTGAGACCCCTGCCTTTATTGAGCCATACCTCTCAACTGCCTCTTTGACCAGCTCCTTCGCACTGGAGCGTGTGGTGGCCAGCACGCTCTTGTAATGGGCCCCTTGGCAGATGTCATTGCCGAAGACTTTGAGGATCCCCGGGGTGGATATCTGATTGGACAGCTCAGAAGGGTCATCAGCTACCAGCATGTTTCCCTCCACACCGGAGTAGCCCTGAGTGCTCTCCCACAAGGAGGTGCTCCTGGTGAACACCGTGGACAGCCGGTTGTTGTGCCGCCGGATCTTGTTCTTGGCCGGTTGCCTCACACTCACGCTCTCTGCTGATTTCGTGGTGGTGCTGGAGGTGCTGGAGCTGTGGGGAGATTTGAACAGCCGTCTGCATTATGGAAATGGGTCTGTGTGTGCGTTAGGACTCCGAGAATGGAAAGGTCACCAGTTCACATCCCATGGCTGACAAAATGATCTTGCCACTGAGCCCTTGAGCAAGGCACTTAACTCCAATTGCTCCAGGGATACTGGCTGACCCTGCTCTCTGTTCCTTAATTACATGTCACTTTGAAAGCATACTACTTAAATAAATGTAATGCAATGAATGTAAATGCATCATTTTCACCGGACAAGCTAGAATATTAGTACAAATCTGATTAGCACCATTCAGGTCATTTTCCCCAAAAAATGAGGAAATCCAAAAACATTTATGGTTAATAGGTAGGGAGATCAGATACATCCGTATATGACAAAACTCAACAATATCATATTTTATTAAACAGTCCTCCCAAGCACTGGTATATATACAACTACTGAATTATGTAAATGAGCACTATAGCATTTGGGAAGCTCTTTAGTCCACATTAAAAGCTGGGCAAACCCAGATAGTGTCTTTGTTTTCCTTATAAATGACTCCAGACTCAAACCTAAACACAGACTGTTTCTGTTATGGTCCTTCCGTTCTTAAATTTCCCATCTTCTAGCTTTGCATGTTTCAGTCAAACACCAATGAGTGTTACTAAGACACACACGTTCTTGGTACCTTGTACGCTTGCATTATTCACAACAAAGAACAGACTGTGACCCAATAATCTCTTTAGCTCAAAAGTACAAGAGCAGTTTTTCAAATGCTTTTTTTCCTTTTTGTTTGTTAATAAGAGGGAGTTAAAACCTGGGGCAAAATACTGAACTAAGTTCATGTCATTTTTAAAATAAAACTAATAATAATGCTCTAATAATTAAATTAAATCATAAAAATAAAAAGGCTCTGTGCGCATTGAGTCCAGATGTTTTATGCCTATCTGGCCCTATATTTTCCTTTTAAAAAATACCCAGAAATACACATGGGCACAACACAGTGGATCAGTGGGTGGGAATATAACCTCACACCTCAAGTGGTTGAGGTTTGAATCGTGCTCCTGGGTCTGCATGAGTGTTTGTCTCCTAATTGCATGGATTTCTTCTGGGTGCTCTACAACAGTGCTTCCCAACCCGGTCCTCAGGGACCCCCAGACAGCCCATGTTTTTGCTCCCTCCCAACTCCCAGTAGGGAGCAAAAATGTGGACTGTCGTGCAAGGAGCTGGGAGGGAGCAAAAACATGGACCGGCAGGGGGTCCCCGAAGGGTTGGGGCACACTGCTCTACAGTACTATTCTTCTTTCATTAGTCCAAAAATGTGCATCATCAGGAACTGATGTTTGTGAAGTGCTTTGCGTGTGCCCTATGATAAAGGGACATCCCACAGGGTGAGCCAAGTGCTTTCTGAGCAGGGCTCTAAGCTCAGAATAACCCTGTAATGAATAAGTTTTTCTGGAAAATGGATGGTTAGAATAATGCCCAACTCTATCTAAATGAATCTGCGACTCATCTCATACATATTTAGTTTATTTAGCTAAAACATATCTTAAAAACACACACATTCTCCATTTTTACAGATGGGTATAGCCGATGAGAAATGCAGGTTAGGTACTGTGCTCAAAAGTACTACAACCGGTCTCCTTCTGAGAACTGAAGTAACCTACCGTTAAGTACATGTAAACTACAGTCCTCAGATGATGTAGCCAGATGTTTTTACACTCAGGCATAGTTGTAAGAAAAACATAAGTGAAAATAATTCTTTAACAACTGAAAAGTCTGCCAAATTCAGTCCAATATCAGTTGTCAACCACATGTATCCTGCACATATTCTCAGTCAAAAAAGATGCTCAGGGTTAAAAAGATAAATACTGTGAAAAGTACATCACAAGACATTCTGCAAAAACAATTCATTCGCCCTTTATGAGAATTTCCAGCCTCTGTAGTAGAATATCCACAGTACTTCAAAAACTGTGGAAACCTTCCTAGAATTTTTCAACAATTTTATAATTATCTATATAATCCTACTACTGGCTACTGTTATAATACCGACTTACCTAAAGGTTTTACATTACGTCCTACAAATCATGGATATTTGGATCTAGATGTTTGAAATGCCTAAGAGAATATCCATTACCTTAGTCTGAAATTACTGATTCTAAGAACGGCTCTGTAATAAACAGACGCAACTGGGTATATGCTTTTCACTAAAAGCTTTTTTGCAATGTATACCAAAGTTGTTCCTGTATTTTTAAATGTTACTTAAACCGCGGGTATTTTCACATGAAGGCATCGTTTTATTCTGAATACATTTTCGACAAACAGAACTGTTAAAATCCACTTAAGAGTGCTTTTACATTTACTTGTAGCGGGAGCAAAACTTAGACTTCAGGTATTGCCATCTCGCTGCATAAAATTATTATTATTATTCCACCGCAGAATTAACTGTTAATAGTTGTAAAACTATAAAAATGCATGCTCTACCAACACCCGAAAATTGTGTGGATACGCCCAGAAACACAATGTAGGTGAACTTTACGATGTTTCAGATTTTCACAAGCCGTACCATAAAACTGTAAACTGCAGCGTTATTATTATTATTATAAAAAAGCAGCAGGTATCCCGCTGGCCACTTACTGTACTTACCTATTGCTCGGCTTCCGTCCCAGCTTTGCCAGTCTTCTTTTTGGTGAACTGATCAGTATGCCCACCGGGAAGGTCAGGGCTTCTTTAGATATGAAACTGTTTCTTTCCTCGGAAATCATTTTTTTTATTATTATTAAAAATGGTCTTCCTTAAAAGAATAAAGACAACTGTAAGCAACAGCCCTTTCCTTCAGCACTAATGCATCGCTGCACGCCGCTTGCCTGCGCTTCTACTTTGAAAACGTGTTTTCATAGATGGGTAACCATCAGTCCATTCAGGGAATCACTGCACTCTTTGTGCCTGGATTGGCGCCGTGGCTCAATACCCGAAAGCCGCCTAGTAGCGGTCTCCAGCATTAACGAGCCAAAAGGGAAAGTATGGAATTTTTTTTTCCCGCAGCCGCTTTTTAGACTCGTCAGTCATACCCCAGTGCAGGACAACAGAAGCAACGGTCCAATACCGCAAACTGCATCAAAGACACACACAGCGTCATCCTTTAAAATCAACAGCTGGAAAACTTCATCAAAAAAAGGAAAGAAAGAATTGCAATTTTGTGGATCCGCGGATCTTCTGAATTTCAAAAAGTGCTGGAACATTAAAAAGCAGCTTCGCGATTAACCACGGCGACCCCTCCAGCTTTCCTGCACGCGTGCCACTGTGCCCTGTTCCGCCCTACTCGCGGTAAAGAATGGATTAGCAAAGTGGCCGAATTCCTACATGCAACTTTCCGCGTATATTACTATAATTAAAAACTTTAAGTTTTGCTTCGTCCCGGGTTACGTGCGATCACCCCAAAAAGACAGCTCGCGAACAGCCCCGTCCCGCTGCCACGGGCACTTTCAGTGAAGTCCACACGGTTCCGTCCCAGCGCCGTTCAAAAAGCGGCGTTAGTGCCTGCCCTTACGTCACCGCCAAATGCTGCCTTTCGGACGCGTCCCATTCTGTGCGCATGGGGAGGAGCGCAGCTGAATTTCTCTTTCCTTCAGTTTGAGTGGTCCTTAAGTATTTTCAGATGAATGAATAGGTGACGGATACAAAATAATCACTTAATATAAAAACACACTAATCGACTACAGTGTCCTTGAGGATTAGTGACCTCTTTATGATTTCATTTAAATTAAAATAATTCTACTATAAGCTCTTATCTCAAATTCGGCCGCTTGTTTCAACTCGGTTAGAAGCTTTGACGTTGTCACTGTCAGCCGATAGCCCTAAATCACAAAACCACCCTCACGGATAGCGCTGCTTCGTCTTCATCTGACACGCAAAAGTAACAGTGTTTAAGAAAACGGACGCGTATCAAGTGACTAATGACTCTGGGGGTGTCCCCTTTGCCCCCCACCACACACACGCACATTTCAAATTGAGTAAGTGAAAAACTTCCACCAAGTATTTAAATAGGTTCCTATTATTCATCCATCCATTCCAACTGCTTATCCTGGTCAGGGTTGCGTACTGTGTCTGTGTGGAGGGGAGGTTAAGTATATAATATTATGGGGTGATCAAACGTCGCCACAATGTGCTGAAAACGGTTAATTTGACGTCGTGGGGAACATGTTTTAGTCCCCCACAAGGAGAAACTCAATTATATAAAAATCTGTGACTGTAATCAAAAAACTAAAAGTGCCAAAAGTCTTGAATTTCGTTTGGTACTTATGGTTAAGGTTAGGGCTGGGTAGGGGTTAAGGTTGTCATTTTTGGCATTAGGATTTTGCCCATGGAAATGAATGGACAGTCCCCAAAACAATATGAATTCGAATATGTGTGTATGTGTTGGGGGGGGTATATATATATATATATGTATATATGCAGTCAGGAGATGTGTGGATATAACATTTAGTGTAATGGAGGCTACCAGAAAAGTGATGTAAATGATATTCCATCCTTGTACAACAATTATAAGCATACAATGATATAAATATTTTGTGCAGTGGCAAAGTGTAATAAAATAATAATAATAAGAGATGTGGCACAGAGACCGGGCCAGAGATTTACTTTTTCCAGAGATTTTGCAGAACTATTGTCTAGGTTTTGCCTTACAGAGACTGCTTTTTTACAGTTAACTCTGACTTTTTTTACAATAACACTATCAACAAAACACAAGAATTGTAAAATACGTATGACATCACTTACAACTAAAGCAGCTCTTATGAACGCATGAATTACTTACCATAAACTTTATTTTCTGGGGCTTATGGAGAACCGGCTTCAGCCTGAAGAGAACTTTGTTCTGGCTGTGTCCTCTCCATCTGATCCCTTATGTAATTGAAACTTACATCCTATTGGACATAGGGTGGTATTTCTATAATTAAGAGCTTTATCTCCCTCTATTCACATGATTCTCTTAGCCATCCCATAGTGGTGCAAGTCATGGCATGCTACTATGGATCACACAGCAGGTGTTATCTAAAGTGATGGATGTAATGGTCAGTATATCTGTCCTTCTGTATCATGCGGTTCTCTCAGACCACTTCCTCCTTAAAGTGGAATTGCAACTAAAATTCCTATAAACGCTTTTGTTGTGGGTTTCTAATTACTGTCCCATTATATGTATTATGTTCCATTATATGTGTGCTGCCTTCTTGTCAAACTGTGCAACTTTTAAATAAATCTCATTAGCCATAACACCAGCTGAAATACTGAAACTGATAGCTTACTGCCATTGTAAATGTATACTGTCAAAGATAAAAATCATTTCCTCTGGTAGAATGACTTGTGCATTAAAGCAGGATTCTTAAAGATTGGAAAACAAATTTCATGTCTGGAAAATCAGCCATGTAAACATTAAAAAGTATTCTGTATGACTTAGTCAGCAGCAACTTCTGTCCAACTGATGGTAATATATGCAAGGTGTTTCTATAATAACTAAGGTGTGAATAACTCAAAAAACAATCAATATATACACTCAGCGGACACTTTATTCAGCACATTTAGCTTGTACCAGGAGGACACACTTTTGCCTCCAGAATTACTTTAAGGATAGGTGGATCGAGCATTCTGAGAAGCCATTCTTCACAGCACCGTTGTCCTACAATTTTTGCACTTCCTGATAGCTTTATACCGTCTGGTCATTTTCCTCAGATTTTCATCATTAACAAGGCGTTTTCCTGAATCACACCATTAACTGTGAACTCTAGGTAATGTTGTGCGTAAAAATCCTATGAGGGTGGCCGTTTCTCAGATACCAGACCTGGCACCCATGGAACCAGCAGAAACACAATGTTCACTTTGATCAGACATCTTAGCTGCTTAGATGCTGTGTATTCAGTTCAAGCTACCTGATTTGCTGTTTGGTAAGGTGGCCTATTTGAATTAGTAAGTAGATGTACTTAATTAACTCAGAGGTCAGGTACAGAATTCCAAAGAGCTGTTTTTGCTAGGTTTTGATGCTGGCCGTCTCAGATATCCATCACGGTTGTGTGCTGTATATCCTTTGTCTAGGTGTATACTGCCATACTTTGAATCAGTTGGGCTACTCCACGCTGCTTTTAGTTATCTCTTTTGAACCTAAAGATTTGTCCTAAAAATACTTCCCTCTTTTCAACTTCCCCTTCTGCTTCCTGCTTGGTGGCCCTCTGACCTTGAGCCAGCAGACTATCAGCTGGAACCAGCTTGTGACTTTGTCTAGAGAGACATCCACATGTTGGCATGATCCAGTGGAGTAGCACAGTCACGGACATTGACTCTCATTTCCCTGTCTCCAGAATGACCATATGACAGTGGTTGCTCAATCTCAGTTTTTGTCAACTACAATAAAGTAATCATTATATATAATATAACAATTTTAGTATTTGCACTTTTATACATGGGGGTGATATGGTGGTGCAGTGGTTTGCACTGCTGCCTCAGACAACTGGGACTGGAATTCAAGTCTCTACCCTCGTTCCTCCAGGTACTCCAGTTTCCCCCACAGTCCAGAAACATGCTAAGGTGAATTGGAGTTGCCAAATTTTGTATAGATATGACTGGTGTGCGTGCCCTGTCCTGGGTTATTCCCTGCCTTGTCCCCATAGCCTCTGGGATAGGCTCCAAACCCCTATGACCCTGAATAGGGAAAGCAAGCACAGAAGATGGATGAATGGATGGACTTTACTACACATCATTTTAGCACCTCGCAACTGTCTTTTCAAGGTTCCAGACAATTCCCTTGTAAAATAGTTAAAAACTCAAGGTGATTGCAACTGCTTTATATATTATGATAATATTTATTATTAATAGTAATATTAACAGTAGCCCCATACTTCATAAGTACTTATGAAAAATGTATATATGGAATATTTAAAATATATAATAAATGTGACTTGCTAATTTCATGATAAGATTGTTCCTTCCAGCAGGTGTGCAAGGAATGCATTAATTTTAAGGCTATATTAAATAAGTATTTTAATTTTCGTGATGGGGCATTAATCCAGAACTATAGAAATGCCCCACCATGGAAACAGCTTTATCCTTGCTAGGACTGTCTGGCATGACCTATGTGGCCCACAAAGTAAATGTAATGATTACCTGTAACAACACAAAACAAGATGTGCCAAACATACCCCAAAGGAGCAGTTAGCAAAAGAAAGAAGCCTTTTTCATTTTAATGGTTTTTATTGTGCAGTACTTCTGAAGACTAATTTGGTTACTTGTTTGCCTTTGGATATAACTGGTATTTAATTACAAAATGTTCTCTGAGAAGGAATATGGGTTAGAAAGTCAGTTGTGGATTCTTTGGTCTCTATAACAGAAATTTAACATAGCATTGTATAGTAAGCGTAATATATACAGTGTATTATATTCTACGATAAGCATAATGTACCTTACATATTAGGATATACATCAACCCACAATTTCATGAGACAGACATTTATAATTTTATGAAATTGTAATAAATGAAATATTAATTTCCTTGCGATTTGTATCCATAGGTGAGTTTCAAGCAGACATAATTGTATTTTATCCAGGTATATTCCAGATTTATATCCAGTCATAGCTTTGTACTTGCAGAGACTGCATGAGCTTTGGGTTTTCAGTCCAATCACAAAGATGTCTGAAGATGTGCAGTTCAGATAAACCGGCAAGTACAATTGCCCGAAGTGTATAATTATGTATATGTGTAAATACCCCATAATGGGATGGTTTACCTTGTCCTGTGTCCTGTGACTTAAACGATAGGCCTCAGTGTCACTGTGACCCTAACTCAAAGCTCCTTAAATACATCAGTTCAGACTTTTCATGAAATAAATTACATCTTGAGACTTATATGTGCAAACTCTTGGTCACAAGTTCACTTCCTTAAACATGTGGCCACCTGAAAGACTTGATGATCACCAGACTAATACGTCATTGTGGTTGTTTTTTGTTTACACTCCTCTGTCATGTGGCACCTGGCATTTATCAAT
This sequence comes from Mormyrus iriodes, assembly GCA_011763525.2. Lineage (NCBI taxonomy): Eukaryota > Metazoa > Chordata > Actinopteri > Osteoglossiformes > Mormyridae > Mormyrus > Mormyrus iriodes. The sequence continues at coordinate 17,040,797 of JAAGVU020000092.1, read as the reverse complement.
ACCATGTCAGTCTTTATAGTCAAACATCGATTGTAGAGGTATTCCTTATTATAATTTATTAACCAAAGACTTTTTTTCTTGGTTATCCTCCATAAACACTGTCCAACACCAGTTAAAAAGTAACATTTTCTTAATCACTTGAAGATAATTTATATTGCCACTTATTGTAACATAAGTGCAATAAGACAAAATGAAAGCTCCTTACATCACTCAGTTATTGGTATAAGTTATACATGACAATGAAACAGACAGAAAGGTGAGAAAGAAGTATGTCAGATAATCTCCACAGAAACCATCATGTCTTTTTACGCTTTTCTTGTGTTTAATGCGCCATCTAGTGGATAAGATTGTAAAGCGCCCCCTGCGGCACGGACCTTGTTTCAACAAACAAATTATTGCTCATTTAATACTGTAACCCTTTTTAACTTCTGACAAATTACAAACAAAACAATCACTTTAACATCGGAGCCATAGGGACATTACCATAAGCAGATACAATACAATGACATAAAACACAATTTGTCCACAACAATCTTCAGTAGGCCTGTTGAATAAGTTCTGGAGTCTTCAATATCCAAAGATCTTGACATCCTACCCACAGAGTCAAAAGGGTCTCTATATCAAAGTAACTTTGTAAAAACAACAATTTAGTTTTAGACATAGCGCCCTGACTTAATGAACATGAAACGTCCATGAAAGCTATCTGAGTGGGGACAGGTGTATGATGGGGGTGGGGGCACATCTCGTCTTCGTTTACACATAAAAATACGGAGGTGATATGATGTTATAAAGAATCGACATAATAATCGGCGGCACAGACAGTAGCTAGAGTCTTAAAATGAATCTGTCCGTTTCATAGTTGCATACCAAGCTCTCCACTTGAAGCATGCCTCGAAATACTCCAGTGAAACAGAATGTGAGATTTCCTAATAAGTAATTACATTTCTAATCCAAAAAGTTGAGGCCAGCTATTAAAATGGCGTGTAGCACAACAAAAAAACAACAACAATCATATAGGTTGTGTTCTTTAAATAATTCTTTAAAACTATTTTTTTATTATTATTTATAAATAATGTACTTATTAAATAATGCTTCCGTTGTTCCATTTCATAAAGGGGGAGGAGAAACTATGCAAAAATGCGATCTTCCAGCAATGAAATGCTTGTGAATTTTCTACATTTATAACTGAAGGAGACCAACATTTTTGAAGTGCCACGGCGGTCAGAAACCAAAACAGAGATCTAATATCAAAGTAAGTAAATATTGGAAATGTACTTCTTTACCCAGTTTTTATAGCTGAATAATTGTCTACCAATCCCCATCATTATAAAATTTAACAGAAAAGTTAATCTAATATATTGTTTTGTTGTCATAAAACTTTATAAAATAAATCTAAATAACAGGGAGTTATTACAATTCTTTATTATTGCGCTTATCATAAACTGTCTTACAGTTTACTGGAATTTGCAATGTGTTGTTTTTCTGTGTCAGGGTATGTTACTGCTCTGTTGTTTGTCATCCACCGTTCTGGTGGCGACGGAGTTTTTTTAATGACTGGTTTGACACTAACGTTTTACGTACGTTAAACGTTAACGTTATTATAATTACATTTGGTATGGCTTTTCATACTAGGAGTCGTTCGCAATTTTTACAAGCACGTGACTTTTTGCGGGTGTCGCGCGAAACAATCAAAGCAAATTGAATTAGACATTGTCTAATTTCAACATAACTGGTTTGTGCATACGTACAACAAATTCATTAAATTTTGGTTAGCAAGTTTAGGTCAGTTTGAGTTATTTTCAATTCAAAGGCAGTTGTATTGTTGCAAGGTCCGTATTATCTCAGCGGGTGTCACTGTAATCTCGTACAACCTGGTTTATAGCCATTATTGGGTGCCATCAAACAAATGTTAACTTCTGGGCACCCAATAACAGCAGTGCTCCAGAAAGTCTTCTCTTTGGTCTGGATCATCAGGCATTCCAGTTATTGTTGTGATGGTTGCATCCACCTTTTCTCATCCTCTTCGTTTATCTGCCTTATCTGAGCAATATGGTCTTTTCAAAACAAATGCACTGGTATTTGTTATAATGTGCCCCAAATATGACTGCTACAACTAGATCAGACTTTGATTGCTTTCCTTGGAGTCCATGGTATTCTTGAATGATAAAATGCTTCTTCATGTCCTGCATCTTCACTGTCCACCATTTACATTGAAAAAAGCATAGAAAATACTATGTTATAAACAATTCTGATCTCTGTTCATTTAGGTGTCAAGATTTCTTTATTAGGTCAGTGCTAATCTACGAAATATTATATGACTGCAGTAGCCTTTATTGTCAGGCAAAAGCTCCTTATGACAGCTGTGTCTTTACCATCCACACTATGATATAGTATATGCCTGCAGTATCTCCCACAGTAGCCTGTGTATCAGGGCACGTGGTCATATGCCTTCCCCAAGTCCACAAAGCACATGCAGTCTGTGTTAGCATATTCACATAAATCCTCACATAGCTGCTCCAGGTTAGAATCCACTTTGTTCCTGGTATAACCCCTGTGTTATTTTTGGAATTGAAGTGACCCCAGTCCATTTTCAAAATGAGGTTAAATTCTACAGATTCTATAATTTAGAACAGAAGACATAAAATACACAAGGGATAGTCTTTCCCACAGAAGCTGAGAAGTTTGAGCTATGTTTATTTGGAACACAGTCCCTTGTCTCTCCTTTTGAAATAAGGACCACTAGCCCTGTTTTCCAGGCCAGAGCTACTTTACCCGCCTTCCATGCAAGAAGAGGTAAGTTAACCATGTTACCCCAACAACATATGATGCTTTCGACATCTCTGGACAACATTTCTGCAGACTTTCCACTATGAGGCCTCTGACCACCGTAAAGGCTTCAGCTGTAGAGATAGACTCTGATCCAAAAGAATTTCTAACACTACCTCCTGGTGAGAGGGTATATCCACCAGATTAAGAACTTCCTCAACGTTTTCTTTCCACCACTCAGCAATAAATATCCGCAGAGCTGGTCAGCACTTCCCCACCCTAGCTAAAGACAGCTTGTGATAGGTCCTGGCCTCCTGCAGGTGCTGAACAAATTGTTAAATATCTTTGTGGTCATCCAATGCTCTCTTCTGTGTGCAAGCTTTTACCCCAGGAATGCTGTAATCATCCTAACATGTTCTAACCTGTTGGTATCTTTCAGCTGTCACAGGAGAGCCCCATGCAAACATTGCATTGATAGCCTCTTTCGTCAGCTTGACAAACTTCCCACACCACAGATGTCCACCAGTGGGTCCTAGGGTTACCACTATGATAGGTACTGACTACTTTCTGGCCATAGCTCATCTAGCCACTGCAATAATTGAAACCTTGAATACAATCCATTCTGACTCAATGATCCTGACTCAGCATGCAGGAGATATGTTTCCAAAGATGTAAGTTGAATTCATCCTGCACAGACGCTTCATCCAGATGTTCCCATGAAACTAACTACTTATCTGGATCATCCTGGTCCATCAGACATTCTCCTTACACACTAAATCCAGTCAGTTGATAACTGTGCCCCTCTCATCAAGTGTCCAAAACTCAAAGCTTCAGTCAGATGACACGACTATTAAGTTGATCCTAGACATTTCACCTGATCATATACACTTATGAACATGGTGTTTGTCATGGACAATCAATCGGTTGCACAGAAGTCCAATAACAATTCACCACTGATCTTAAGATCTCGGAGGCCACCTTTCGGTTACAGCCCTCCCATTATTTCTATCATTCCCCATGTTGGCATTGAAGTTTCTCAGAGGGACCAGAGAATCTGTTGGTGGTACTCTTTCAAGTGTTTCATCCATTTTTTTCTTGGAAGGCTGGGTAACCCACAAACAGATTTTTCATCTCTGCCATTCTCAGTTACATCAAGGCAACCCTCTTGTCCACTAGGGAAAACTCCAGCTGCACAGCCCACAGTCTGGTACTTGTGAGCATTCCCACACCTGCCTCCAGTCTTTCACAATTAGGAACTCCAGAGTAGCAGGGACTCTCACCCCATCAAAGAGTCTAGCAAGGATAAGAAGCCAAGGGGTCGATTCTCCCATCAAGCACTTCAGTCAAAAAAGAGTTTAAAAAGTTGTACATGTTTTTTTTTCCACTCATCAGTGCGGACATGTCCACCACACTTAATCTGAAAAAGAAGGCGCGCTTGTGCAAGAAGTGTAATTAATTCATCAAGCAAGGAATGGGGCTGTGCCCTCGATGATTTCGGCAGCAAGCAAAACATGGAACATAAACTTTTTCATTTATACTGTGATGCTAATTGAAATCTGCAGAAACACCTTTACTTTGAAAATGAAAGCAGGGCAGTAGTTTGCTACACTTATATTTGGTCATTCAAAGTTTTGGTCAAACAAAATAAAACTAGATAACATGTTTTTAAATATCTCAGCTACAAGTAACCCAGAATAGACAATTAATTAGTATAATAAAATATATTTCGACCCCCTTGTATTGGCAATTATTTTACTCCACAACCGAAAAGAAAGTCACAGTCAGGGCAGGTGATGGAACGGTCCTTACAGATGACACTGCAGTTGTGACCCACTGGGCCAGCTACTTTGAGCACCTGTTTAAAGCTGATCCTTTGGCTAGGTCATTGGACATCTCTGGGTCCAGAGTTCTTGAGGCTGATCCTCTGATTAGCTGTGAACCACTAAATCTTATTGAGATTGAGATTGTAGAGGTGGTGAACCAGCTGGGGGTAGGGAAGGCCGAGGGGATGTATGATTTCCGGGGTGAACTTCTCCAGGCTGATGGCAAGGCTGTCTTCCTGGCATTGCAAGCAATCTTTGCTTCCATTTGGAAGACAGGCGTCATCTCAACTGACTGGAAAATGAGACTTATCCCTGCTATCTGGAAATGGATGGGTGATCACCTGGATTGCAGTAACAAAAGGGGGCTAACACAGTTCTCAGTGCCAGGTAAGGTCTTTGCTAGGTTCATTCTTAACAGGATCTGAGATCACTTGCTCACCTACCAGTGACCAGAGCAGTCTGGTTTTACGCCTAAGAAGTCTATCACCAACCACATCCTGGCACTAAGGGTTCTCATCGAGTACAAATGCGAGTATCGGTTTCTTTGCAGTGTTCCACTCAGTTGGTAGAGCTGTCCTCTGGGACATCCGGAGACTTTGTGGGATCCCCCGAATTTGCTGGACATCAGGTTCGGTCTGAACACAGGTATTGTGAGTAATGTGCAGAGTGGAGGCAGAACCTCTGCGTTCTTCCCAGCTAATTCTGGGGTTCATCAGGGGAGTGTTCTTGCTCCTACTCTGTTCAATGCTTGCATGGACTGGGTGTTGGACAAGGTCGTGGGGTCCTTGTCCTGTGCTGTGGGGCATCTGCTGCTGAGGAAAGATTCACTGATCTTGACTTTCATGACGATGCTTTGATCTTTGCGGAGTCAATGGAGGCTCTGATCAGTGCTCTCAAAGGACTGAGCGAGGAGTCTGAGTGCCTGGATTTGCAAGCGTCCTGGATAAAAACCAAGATCCAGGCCTTTAATAACCTCTTGGACACAGCCATCAGTAGTGTGTCTGTCTGCGGGGAGAGCGTTGACCTCATTGAGAGGTTCACTTACCTTTGCGGCGACATTCATGTCTCTGGTGACTTTTCGTATGAAGTCAGTAGACAGACTGGGAGAGCATGAGGGGTCATGAGGTTGCTGGAAAGGGTGTGTGGCGCTCCCGATATCTTTGTCAGAGGATAAAGGTCCAAGTCTTTAGAGTCCTGGTGCTTCCTGTCTTGCTGTATGGCTGTGAGACATGGACGCTATCCAGTGACCTGAGACAAAGACTGGACTCCTTCGGCACTATGTCTCTTTGGAAAATCCTCAGGTAGCGCTGGTTTGACTTTGTGTCGAATGAGCGGTTGCTAGGGGAGTCCTGAATGAGGCACATTACCTGCATCGTGAGGGAGCGTCAGTTACGGCACTACAGCCATGTGGAGCATTTCCCTGAGGGTGATCCAGCTCACAGGATCCTCATTGCTAAGGACCCGAGAGGCTGGACTAGGCCAAGGGGACACCCACGTAACACCTGGCTGCGACAGCTGGATGGCCATTTCTGGAGGGTGGGACTGAACCTCGTGGGGGGTCGTCAAGGAGTATCCTGAGGTGTTTCTTCATGTGGTGAATGTGGCAACACACCGTAGCAGTGCAAGCTTCCTAACCTAACCTGATGTTCTGATAAAGTGCTTCAGTCTGATGTACTACCCACGGATTTTATAAAAGTTGGATATTCTAATAAAAAAAATTCAGTTTATTATGCTGCCTGTAGCTTTAATACTGGCAATACAATCCGATAAGGTATTTTAGACTATCGAGATGCACTACTTACATTAGTTCATTTTTTGGATTTAGTTACTTTCTTATTATGTTTAGGACGATCACCTTTCAGCCCATAAACGTGACGGTATTATTTTTCAAATCTATAAAATGTTTTCCTTCGATATGCAATATGCAGAAACACTATAATATTTGCAATTAAATTCTTAAAGCAAATTCACAACTCGATACAATAAAATAAATTAGAATATAAGGTACATGTATTTTTAAAATAAAAGTACAAAAAGAACAAAATATAACCATCCATCTTTCAAGCGCGTCTCCAGGTCAGCGCAGGGGTGTAGAAAAGAATTCTGTCCCCCTGGACAACACGTCAAACGGGTTGTGGGGGAAAATACAAAAGATTGCATAGATGTAATCATAGAGCCCCATATTATATATACTTAGCACAAAAAGTAAGGCAATTTGTGTTTGGTCGATTATTTCTTTGTTGTACCAATGCTTCTTGGCAATAAATCTTATACCGTTGGAAAGCCTGTTTAGTTCCCTTTTAAATGGTGCCACATGTGTAAGGAAAACGCATTTGTGGGCTGAGCAGCAGAGCTGAGTATGTAGGTTTCGCCCATACAGCACTGACATCTACTCGTTTTATGTGTCAATCTAAAATGTTTGTCTTTCAGATTGTGATTATTTCTCGTATTGTCAAATAACCTGAATCAACTCAAGTACAACAAAAATTTTCTTGGATTTTAAATACTGCTTAGATTTTCTATTTCCAGGAATGTGGTTTTTATTTGCAATTGTGTTGTATTGGAGTTTGAGGTTTAATGTGTTATTTTAAATTGCTTTGGAAAACTGGATTAATAAAGTAAAAGAAGAAAAAAATATTCACACTTTAATGAACGTCTAAAGTATATCTTTCTTACACAAAATGCCCAGAAATTTCTCGTTGACTTTCGTTCTGACTTTTTCCCCACTACAGCCTAGTCGGTATCGCTACTATTACCACGTGAGGCCCTGAATTCTTTATCAAATCCACGCCCACATCTAAGGGAGAAAAGTTTCGAGTTTTCAGTTGTGTATTCATTCATTCATTCAACTATTATTAAATAACGTCAAATACCGTAATAGTATTATTGTCGTTTTTTGATGGTTCTCAGAATGATAATTGGCATTTTTATTTCAGCTCTAGTCATTTTATCCGACTGGGAAGCCATTTTGTACTAAATCACCAAACATCGGCTGAAATGGAGAGGCGACCATTTCCAATAAGCTAATCAAATATAGGTTTATTATTTCATCATGTTGAAACCAATAGCAAATGTCCATCGTCACAGTATCTAGGTTTAAAGACTACGCGCAACACACAGCAGACCAGTCTCAATCAATAAAGCAGATCGCGACCCACCTTGCGATTTAATCTCCCAAAAAAGAACTACTTCTAATCAATTTATTAAGGCGCGGCGACATGACACAACACAAACATTAATACTGGATTTCAAACTAACTGATGGGTGACTTGACATCAATACATTCTGCTCACCTAACACAGAAGACAGAAACTTGCCATTGCATACGTTTTAATTTCCCGTGCACTACAGCGCCTAATGCGATTTTATTTTTAAACCAATATGGAATCAAAACACATCGCAGGGCAAGAAATGGAATTAGGAATTAAATTAATGCCAACGCACAAATCATCTCCTTTGCCATACCATTTGAAGTCTTATTAATGCACGTAACCTGACTGGTGTTTCAGTGGCAAGTACATATACCGGCAATTTATTTCCGCTCAAGGCGGGACTGACTGCCGACCGAGCAATAGGCTTTTCCTATCGCCGCAACACCCGCATGTCAATTACCCTGCAGCTCGCAGCCGCTGCCAAAAGTAAACTACGACATCAGACGGCAACTCACTAAGGGGCGGCAGGCGAGCAGACAGGGCACCTTTCCTTGTAGGTGTATGTAGCTCTTCTTTCTCTTTGTATGTGCAAAAACCGAAGAAAGATACTTTTATTCGTAATTCAAGGAAAAGGTGGAGCTCCGGGTTGACGTGCAATGGAGGCTTTTTGTGGACCAAAGCTCTCAGATTTTTGGGTAAGAAATGACTTCTTATACTTGCGCTGGACATGGTTTTTACTTTAGCGCTAGCGTTAACGGGGCGCCGTAACGATGAATCAGTTGTCAGTGGCAGCAATTTTTCACATTACAATGCGGCTGTAATTGCGTTAATGAAAAGGCTGCTGTAGGATAACATGCGCTATATGCTGACCTTCACAATGGTTTTTAATCCGCACGTACTGTAAAGTACTATGCAATATGTAAACAAAGACACAAGATCTATACTACTTGCTTTAGGTTATACCTGTAGATGACTAGCTACAGCAGACTGCTATCTAAAGCAGAAAAAAATGGATTTTGTCTTTGGAAAAGTATATTAACAAGTCTGAATAAGAGGCATTTTTTTTGGTCCGTCATTGTGGAATCATTTCCCGATACACGTGAGCACTTTGGGAAGTACTTCTGCGCTATTGTCTAGTGTGTGTGTGTGTGTGTATTGGGAACTAGAAATGATTAGCATTTCAGTCTTAAAGATCGTCATGTTGCATACAGATAGAAAGTGAAAAACTTTACGTAGTGACATAACTTCCTATTCCAGTCTCTGCGCTTACCAAGATATGCAACATAATAAGTATGGTTAGATTAATGCGAGTAATTAATGTATTTTTATGAATGTAACTTAAAGGTTAGTTGTATGTAGCGTATTCCACTGTTGCCGTCGACTTCCAACAGTAAGACCTCGCGAGAGTTTTCCGTATGGTCCATCAAACCAGCTTATCTACTGGTAGCCCCCTTAAAACCCATTATTTTGCCAAATTCCTCAACATGTAATTTTTTTTTACAACTGACCCTGCGGTGGCTGACAGACTGCGGTTCCATAGCGCTTGTACGAAATCATATAAACTACAATGACTAAGACGTAGAGTTAACATATGGCTTTTAAAGGTTTGATGTAAAAATACATAGGGCTAAGATAAGGATACGTTGAGGATTTGTGCCATTGCTTAGCAGATAATTAAGCCCGGAGGCGGAGTGTTAAAGTGTGCCTTCTCTCGGTCACACCTACTCATCATCCCCTGGTTTATCCTTCATATCCAGGTGTCATTATTATTAGTAACTGTAATAAATTGTTTGATATTCAGGCTTCACTTTATTTATCACCGATAATTTTAGTGCCTGTTCAAAAAAGCGGACTTTTTACACTAGCCTCAGGAGTCATTAAGATAATTAGTTAATATTTGCGCTCAGGTTAATTACCCAGACTCCAATCATCGCGCAAAAACTTTTTTTCCATGTTAGGTGTAGTCCTACAGTAAGCGAAAATATATACAAACATTTCTAGAAAAGTATTGGCACTCTTTTAAAAAGCGTGCAGCCTGCAACAGAATAACACAGATGTTAAAGGTCTTATTTTTTGAGTTCTGTTACTTCCTTTATCTGTTGTGTAAGACTTGCTATTAAAGATTGCCGAAACACTTGCAACAAAATGTCAGCATTTATTCCAGCAGTAAGAGCAGCAATACAGTGAATTGATTAAGTCTTCTGCATTTAACACGCATTATTATCCAGAGCGGAATTTAAAAGAGTATATTTACACAGATAAATATAGTAACACATTCTTCACCAAGTTAACCAAATTTCATTTAGAGTCCTGCTCATTATTAAGCTTTAAAATACAATTCTTTGTCGGTCGCTGAGGCTGAATTTTGCACCTCTCTTTAACAACATTTGTCGTTTACTTGGTAATGTGGGTGCCAGTTCTACATCCGATGTTCTGTGTCGGCAGTAGGACACAGCAGGTCACATGGGTTTCTCTTTCAGTCTTTTGAAACTCGGCTATTTCACATGCTGACCCCAGCAGTAGCTGCCCTTTATTTAAAGGGTATTATTTATTTAAAGGTTGATGGGATATATGGGACTATATGTTGTAGTCTTAACCCCGTGTTATTTTTGGGGTTGAAGTGACCCCAGTCCATATTCAAAATGAGGATAAATTCTATAGAATCTAGAATTTAGAA
>JAAGVU020000092.1:17002877-17023608 GCA_011763525.2 Mormyrus iriodes | reverse complement strand
AACCCGGGCGGAGACGTGAACCCTGATCCCAGAGGTGTGAGGCAACAGTGCTAACCACTGCACCACCGTGCCGCCCCATACAGGCGAATAAGCAAATATTTTAGAAAATATTTTAGAAGATATTTTGGAGGATATGCAAATATATTAGAAGAGCACGGGCGTTTTCAAAATAACATGAAATCATTTAATCCATCACCCATCTTCTGTAACCACTTATCCGGTATAGGGTTGCAGTGACATTAGATTTGATTAGATTGTGACATAGAATTATTTTCTTTAGATTTTCAGAATGGGTTTAATTTTTATTTTTTGGACAATATATTGGTAGCTTTTCATTTATAATGGTGCTAATTAGAGAGCCTAATCAAACCGGACAGGGTAAATGGGTAAGGAAAATGTTTTGATATTCATTATGCTTTCATGCGATTTAAGAACATGTTACGGCAATGAAATTTTGACAGGCAACAAAAGCTGAAACAGCAATGAAGACGTGTTTCCTCCTTGCGTGGGTAAACCAGAAGGACACAAATCGCAAGGACAGTTGGTAATATTACCTTGCAGAATAAAAGTAGAAAGAGAATAGTTTTATACAGAAGTTTTGTCAAAAGTTTGTTGAAATTGTGTTCAACGCAGTAGGTTAAAAAGTCCGAGGTAAACCAGTTGCTTTCTTTTATTGAGAACTTGATTTTTTTATGAATCTTTAGTGAAGTTATATATACATTATACAATTTAAGGTCATATCGCATATCTTAGTATCATTGCCCGTTGTTTTGAAGTGTTTTTTGGCTTGGTTTTTGCAGAGATTAGGTCTGTAGGCCTAGATTAAATCTATATTACATCTGCAGGCCTAGATTAAATCTGTATTAAAGCTGAAGGCCTAGTTTCTTTCTTCTCGTCTGAGTTTGCTTTTAGCTGCTCTGGGTAAAGCATGTCTATGGAATCTTTATGTGCAATATTAATTCCTTAGGTTAGCATGCTCTGTGTGGGAGGTTCTGCAGTTTCACTAGAGGGCCCAGTAGCTAAATAGAGATCTCAAAGTATGATAATACTTTAAATATGAGTATTATTTATATCTGACTTGGGAGACTGGCTCATTTCACTGAGTGTGTTTATATGGCTGTCAGGCACTTGCAGAACTGAGCGTGGAATCTGGTGAAAGGGGCTCTTCTCCATGCATGCTATGGTTCCCGCTGAACCCTGCAGCCCACACAGTGTAAATGTGTGGTATATACAGTCATATGAAAAAGTTTGGGAACCCTTCTCTGCCTGCATAATAATTTACTCTACTTTCAACAAAAAAAGATAACAGTGGTATGTCTTTCATTTCCTAGGAACATCTGAGTACTGGGGTGTGTTCCGAACGAAGATTTTTAGTGAAGCAGTATTTAGTTGTATAAAATTGAATCAAATGTGAAAAACTGGCTGTGCAAAAATATGGGTACCCTTGTAATTTGAGCCCTTGCTTTGCATGCATGTAACTGCTCAATACTGATTACTTGCAGCACCAAATTGGTTGGATTACCTTGCTAAGCCTTGAACTTCATAGACAGGTGTGTCGAATCATGAGAAGAAGTATTTAAGGTGGCCAATTGTAAGTTGTGCGTCTCTTTGACTCTCCTCTGAAGAGTGACAGAATGGCATCCTCAAAGCAACTCTCAAAAGAGCTGAAAACAAAGATTGTTCTGTATCATGGTTTAGGGGAAGGCTACAAAAAGCTATCTCAGAGGTTTACACCGTCAGTTTCAACTGTAAGGAATGTAATCAGGAAATGGAAGGCCACAGGCACAGCTGCCGTTGAACCCCAGTCTGACAGGCCAAGAAAAATACAGGAGTAGCATTGTGGAACATTGTGAGAATGGTCACAGAAAACCCACATATCACCTCCAAAGACCTGCAACAACATTTTGCTGCAGATGGTGTATCTGTACATCTTTCTACAATGCAGCGCAATTTGCACAAAGAATATTTGTATGGCAGGGTGATGAGAAATAGGCCCTTTCTGCACTCACATCACAAACAGTCGCTTGTTGTACGCAAAAGCTCATTTAGACAAGCCAGATTCATTTTGGAACAAAGTGCTTTGGACTGATGAGACAAAAATTGAAAAAAAAGGGGAAGAAGAACACTGCATTACAAGAAAAACACCTGCTACCTACTGTCAAATTTGGTGGCGGTTCCATCATGCTGTGGGGCTGTGTGGCTAGTTCAGGGAATGGGGGCCTTGTTAAAGTCGAGGGTCGGATGAATTCATCCCAATATCAACAAATTCTTCAAGATAATGTTCAAGCATCAGTCACAAAGTTGAAGTCACGCAGGGGTTGGATATTTCAACAAGACAGTGACCCAAAACACAGTTTGAAATCTACAAAGGCATTCATGCAGAGGGAGAAGTACAATGGTCTGGAATGGCCGTCACAGTCCCCTGACTTGAATATCATCGGAAATTTATGGGATGATTTGAAGCAGTCTGTCCATGCTCGGCAGCCATCAAATTTAACTGAACTGGAGAGATTTTGTATGGAAGAATGGTCAAAAATACCTCCATCCAGAATCCAGACACTCATCAAAGGCTATAGGAGGCGTCTAGAGGCTGTTATATTTGCAAAAGGAGGCTCAACTAAGTATTGATATAATTTCTCTGTTGGGGTGCCCAAATTTATGCACCTGCCTAATTTTGTTATGATGCATATTGCATATTTTCTTTTAATCCAATAAACTTACTGTCACTGCTGAAATACTACTGTTTCCATAAGGCATGACATATCTTAAAAGGAAGTTGCTACTTTGAAAACTCAGCCAATGATAAACAAAAATCCAAAAAATTAAGCGGGGTTCGCAAACTTTTTCATATGACTGTATACACAATTCCATCGCATGTGTATGTAATTTCCACTAGGATTTATCTCTGACCTTTCTGTGGTGGACTGTGATGCCCATTTGAGTAGATGGAATCCACCATTGTGTTCCCGGGCCTACCTCAAGATGATACTTGTCTTACGATATGGAGCATTATCGTAATTGAAGTTTACATTTGGGGAAAAATGGATAAACTGTTGCTATGGATGGACATCCCAGAACTCTGACAAGAATCACAAGAAAATGTCTCTAACACCATTGTACCACAATGACCGGTACTGGTACCAGGATGTTGCCCACCATCACACCACAACAGAAAGCAAGATTCATCAGACCAGGAAATGTTTTTGCTCCGCATCTGCCCACTTTGGGTGGCCACCTGTCCACAGGAATGGAACTTGACATGGTTTTCTGCTGCTATGGCCCATTTATTTCAGTGTTTTTTTTTTGTGCTTGTGCCCTTACTATTAGCTTTAACAAGGCCATTCCCTGCCGACCGTTCCCATTTACCGTGTGTTTCCATCTATCCATCCATCTATCCATCCATCTATCCATCCATCTATCCATCCATCTATATCTAATCTATCTCTGCCATTGATTTATTCATGAATAGTTATATATACAGAACATTTGTCACGTTTTGTCCTCCATACATCCATTTTTTTCCTCTTCAGACCCTACACACGTTCAACAATGTAATTCGTTTGCATTGAGCGTCGACGTTCAAGTTCAAGAAGATGTATAGTTTGAATATTTAGGTTACTGAAATCTGATTGGCTCTCCAGTGCGTGACCTAGCTCTCATTGTTCAGAAAGGTGGCAAGCTTGTTTCTCAATCAGCGTGTTTTATTTGCCATTGGCAATGTGGCAAATGGCTCACAAGAATGTAGGTTACTGCCTGAACAGACTTTACTGCTTAAGTTAGACCAACATAACACATCAGTGAAGACCGTAGAATCACAAGTAGCAGTGAAGACCTTAGGCTGTAATTACTTCCTTTGCCTTGTCCTAAACAAAGTATGTCTAACTACATGATTCAGCATTATGAAAAGGGGAAGTGAATGTCATAGATGTCGGTGTCTGACCTTGAGAAAGTCTGTTTGAGCTTCAACTTCCATGTCGTACAAGGACAGGAAGTGTTTGAATGTGCAAAAAAAAAAAAGTTTGCACAGAAACTGAAACTTCAAAGTCATAAGTTGTAGGTGAACTCGTTAATAGTGATGTCGTTTGAATCTGCTTCCTTATTGTGGATTTTGCTTCACTTACATAGAATGTCAGAGGGCTTTTAGGAAACTGATCGATCTGAATTATTAGTCTCACAGTGGTTTTTCATTGTCCTCTTGAATATGTAAAATTGGGCAGGGGGGGGGGCCCAGGGTGTCGTATTGTCAGCGGGCCTAGAATTTCTAGCTACACCCCTGTCTCCAGTGTAGCCACAGCAAGAGACAACACGTCCCAGCTGCGCATGTGCTTGGTTTGTTTAGTTACATGATTGCTGTGTTGTAGCTTTCCAAAAAAAGGAGGCTTTAATAGCGAACAGTTTTGCCAATGCATGTGGGCACATTGTTTATCTAGTATAACGCTTGCCAAATATTTTTTTGCCGATCTGTTTGTCGACCTATTTTTGGTAATTAAATCTTTTTAAATGAATTTCTGTCAGGAAACGGCATGCTGCAGTTTCAGAGCTGCTGTCACTGTGGTTCGACGCCGCTCAGACTTGTCAGACTGCTGGGTCTGGCACACACTTTTTAGAAATATGCTGTAAAATGTAACCATTGCATGCAAGTAAGAAATGCACTTAGAGTCCCGATCAGTCTACAGGACATGCGGCCTTTGTCGCATTTCTTCACCATATTACTTATACTCCCAGAAACAAGTCTTGTATCTATTAACCATTATGAGTAGAACTTGATTAATGCAAACTAATTCATAATTTGCAGCACATTCAACAAAGGTAGTCAGCATTTCCAATGGAGCTCTAAGATTATTATTAAATGTATTAAAAATTATACCACTGCATATGACTGAGGACCGCAGATTTTACACGCAGTTTGGCTTGTGGGGAAGTGTTTCAACTTTAGTTGGAGCTTTCATAACTTACAGTAGTATTTTGAACGACTAATTTGCTCTTTCATTGTTAAACCTTAACATCTCCTCCTGCGGTTCTGCTTGGGAGTTCTGATGGAATCAGTGCTCTCATCTGCTGGACGTTGGGACTGTTGTTTCTGAAGCTACTGTTGGTAAGATCCTGCCGTCTGTACTTATGCGTCTGTTCTGTGGTGTGTTTTAAAAGGTTACAAAAACAGCAAAACAGGAAAAGGTCTCTAATTCTGCCGGTTGTATTTTTATTTTACTCAGCATTTTGTATTTCCTTTTTAATGTGGCACAAGTGATTTTTATCACAAAATATGATGCATGATTTTAAGCCTAATGCAGGGGGGGTTTCTGGCAAATAAGTGTGCAGAATAACTGAATGTTACTCATACATTGGCCTCATCTTCTGATAATGTTGTGCTGACTGGACAATTTGTGGGCTGTGAAGACGGATGAAAGTCAGTAGCTGGTTTATAAGCACGAATCATCTAACATCCTTGGGTAGTATAACTACCACAGTGGCTTGTGAATATCTTTAACATCTGTAGATGCCTTATCTTCCATCCAGGATGTTGCTCATCACTTTCTTCCTTGCTCCATCACAGCAGGCTAAATAACTGTAAGCATATGAAGAAGAGAAATTTGTCCACTTAGCTGTTCAATTATCCATCCATCTTCATGTCATCTACCCTGGTCGGGCTTTAAATTAAATGTGTCCCTCAGTAAATAATCATGCAGTTCTGCTTTTAATTGAGATGCTTTATTCATAGGGATAAAGCTTTGTTTTGTGTCAGTACTTATTTACAGTTAAGGAATTAGACACATGCACAGCAGTATATGTTCTCAGAGACAGTTGTTAAGTTGTGGAGTTGCCTGTTAATGCTTATCTGTATTGCTGCTCCCACTAACTGAGTAGGGCAGTAGAGATGAGACAGCATCCTAGGGCTTATGTAGAATGTTATGCCATAACCCTCCCCCACACATCCACACACACTCATTCACAGAGTACCCTCGCCTTGGCTGTTTACACTATCCTGCCATACTCAGTGACTTGCCTGCTTTTCTGTCTGTGGCCTCTCATTAATGTGCAAGATGCTCAGCTTGCAGTTACAAGATTACCCAATGCTCTCATTTAATAGTGTTAGTATGGGGTCTGGCCAGACTCCCAAAATCAAGCTGTTTCTAATTAGTTTGCATGCAGTTTGTGTGAGGTACTTGCAGACTTGGATGTGACTGCTAATCCTAATGTGATGAGGGAGACCTGTGACAGGACCCTGAAGGTTGCAGAGGGTTGTGTTGGTGTTGTCAGTGTTCCCAGAAAGAGGTGTTTCAGCTCGCAGGGCACCCTGGATGTTATCAAGAGGAGTTGCAATGCACAGATTGATGGCAACTCTGGTCTGTACCAGGAACCGAGAAGGATGGCTGTGAGGGCTCTGAAGGCAGATAAAGAAGTGTTTGTTAGAGGAATCTGTGGGCATGGGACGTACCATCTATGGTCTAGCGACCTACGTCCTGCTTACAGAGGAATTGAAGCGTTACGTACATCCAAATTTGTTCCTTGGGGCGTCGCAGTCAGGGCAGGTGATGGAACGGTCCTTACAGATGAAACTGCAGTTGTGACCCACTGAGCCGGGTACTTTGAGCAGCTGTTTAAAGCTGATCCTCTGGCTAGGACACTGGACATCTGGGTCCATAGTTCTTTAGGCTTATCCTCTGATTAGCTGCAAACCACCCAGTCTTACTGAGATTGCACAGGAGGTGAACCAGCTGGGGGTGGGGAAGGCTGAAGGGATCTGTGGTATCCGGGGTGAACTTCTCCAAGCTGGTGGTAAGGCTGTCCTGCTGGCATTGCAAGCAATCGTTGCTTCCATTTGGGAGACAGGCGTCATCTCAACTGACTGGAAAACGGGATTTGTTGTTCTTGTCTGGAAAGGAAAGGGAGATCGCCTGGAATGTGGCAACTGCACGGGGATAACACTGCTCTCAGTGCTGGGTTTTTGCTACGGTCATCCTCAACAGGATCTGTGAACACTTGCTCGCCTACCAGTGACCAGAGTAGTCTGGTTTTACACCTAAGAAGTCACCAATTGACCGCATCCTGGCACTGAGGGTTCTCATCGCGCACAAATGTGAATACCGGCAGAGTTTCTTTGCGACCTTTGTTGATTTTGATAAAACGTTCGACTCAGTTGATTGAGCTGCCCTCTGGGACATCCTGAGACTTCCCAGGATCCTCCCGGGGTTGCTGGATGTCATGGCCGGCCTGTACACTGGTACTGTGCAGAGTGGAGGCAGAACCTCTGCGTTCTTCCCAGTAGATTCTGTGTTTCGTCAGGGGAGTGTTCTTACTCCTACTTTGTTCAGTGCTTATATGGACTGGGTGTTGGGCAGGGTTGTGGGGTCCAGTGGCTGTGGAGCATCTGTTGGTGAAGAAAGATTCACTGATCTCGACATGGTAGAAGATGCTGTGATCTTATTGGAGTCAATGGACGCTCTGATTGGGGCTCTTGGGAGACTGAGTGAGGAGTCTGAGTGTCTGGACTTGCAAGTGCCCTGGATACAAACCAAGATCCAGGCCTTTAATGACCTCTTGGGCACAGCCATCAGAAGCTTGTCTGTCTGCGGAGAGAATGTCGACCGTGTTGAGAGGTTCAATTACCTCAGCAGCGACATTCATGTCTTTGGTGACTCTTCCTGTGAAGTCAGTAGATGGATTGGGAGAGCATGGGGGGTCATGAGGTCACTGGAAAGGGGTGTGTGGCGCTCCCGAGATCTTTGTAAGAGGACAAAGATCCAAGTCTTCAGAATCCTGGGGCTCCCTGTTTTGCTGTATGGCTGAGAGACATGGATGCTATCCAGTGACTCGAGATGAAGACTGGACTCCTTTGCTATTGTGTCTCTTTGGAGAATCCTTGGGCTTGGCTGGTTTCACTTTGTGTTGAACGAGCGGTTGCTAGGGGAGTCCCGAATGAGGCACATTACCTGCATTGTGAGGGAGCATCAGTTACGGCACTACGGCCATGTGGCTCGATTCCCTGAGGGTGATCCGGCTTGCAGGGTCCTAATTGCTGAGGACCCAAGTGGCTGGACCAGGCTGAGGGAACGACCACATAACACCTGGCTGCGGCAGTTAGACAGCTACTCCTGGAGGGTGGGGCTGGACTGCATGTCGGCCCAGGGGGGGTCGCCACCCTGGATCTCGAGGAGTTTCATCATGTGGTGGGTGCAGCAAAGTGCTGTACCAGTGCATGCTCCCCGACCTGACGTGGCCTGCATGGGGCCCTGTTTGATGCATTGTTTTTACTCTAGCCTGACCATCCTGTGGGTGTGTGCATTGAACTGTGCCTCAGAGCTGTGGAAATGCTGAAACTAAATCATGAGAACTTGCGTGTGAAGTGGTTTGGAGGGAGGGGGCTACTGCTTTTTATCAATTGCTGAGGGGTTGAATCTAACAAAGATTTGTCTTTTACGCGTTGAAGCGCCTGCTGAATATATTTTTGTGTCATCTTTCTCATGCTGCTCCAATTTGTAAATGACAACATTCATCTTGAAAGCATTTTGTTCCCCGGTTTCACTTGAAAAGTTTAACCATAGCTAGTTGACAGTCATGAGAAGTATCGATGCAAATTGTTTGCTGCCTGTGATGTCAGCACCTTGTCCTCAGTTTCATGGGCAATAGCATTTTGGGTCTGGTGATGTTACTGTAATCCGGTGGCAAAATAACAGGATTACAGCCGCCATTGTGCAGACTTCTCTCCATGTAAAATAAACTTGTAAGTGTAAACATGCCAAGACAGGTGTGGTTTCTACAGATTCATCCAACCTGCTTCACAATCAGAGCATTGTGACCCTTATTATTTCAACTCGGGAAACTGTTCTGATAAAGATTTATGGAAGTTGAAATTCAGGACACCAGTGGTTCAAACGTTACAAATTGTTTGCTATTATTTAGCTTGAACAGGAAATGACACATTTTTCCCCTCACCCTACTAACAATTGGTGGTACACTGACAGATATTGATGCAAAGTTATTTATTACTAGTAGGCTAAGGAGGTAAGTCCTCTTCAGGGGTACATTTCCCAAAAGCTCCGGTTAGCAACTTGCATAGCTGGAACCATTCAATTGCGTGGTTCCTACTATGTAAGTTGCTAGTAAACAATATTACAAAGTCTGTAATACTGACATTGTATTGCCTGTAGCATACATTTTGTTACATTTATCGGGCTGTTCATTTTGTTGTTTTGGAGTTCTTTATAAAAAGTGCATGACAAAGCTTGCATCGTAAAATCATTTGTTGACTGAGATGCAGAATAATTACGATGTTCTTGTTACATTGTTAAAAACAAAGTTATGACTCTTCTAATGTTGTGCCTAGGCTGAAGTGTTAGTATAACAATTACGTGTGGTAAAATAGAAAGAGATTACTCTGTAATAGTGATAAAAGCACAATATGATAAATAAATAAACCAATATTTAATATCATTATTAGGAGTTATGTACTGTACATAAGTGTATGTACTATACTTTTGCAAAACTGGCAGCATGGTAGGCTTGTTTACACCAGTATCACCACAAACACGTGAGCACTGCGTTGCATTCCTATCACCCAGCAATAGGAATTTCAGTTCTGTTATAATAATCTGGGACTACTGTCGTATATGTGATCCATTGTTGAGTGCAATGTAGCTATGTGGTGCATGATTGTAGAAATGTTGATTCTCTGTGAGCCATTGCAGTGCCTTACTGTAAACCAGCCAATCAGAGCAGAGCTCATCAACATATTAACACGTCATGGTCGGCCTGTACACTGGTACTATGAGTGCGGTGCAGAGTGGAGGAAGAACCTCTGCGTTTTCCCCGGGTGATTCTGGGGTTTGCCAGGGGTGCATTCTTGCTCCAACTCTGTTCAATGCTTGCATGGACTGGGTGTTGGGCAGGGTCGCTGGGTCTGGCAGTCGTGGGGCATCTGTTGGTGAAGAAAGATTCACTGATCTTGACTTTGCTGACGATGCTGTGATCTTCGCTGAGTCAATGGAGGCTCTGATTGGGGCTCTTGAGAGACTGAGCGAGGAGTCTGAGTGCCTGGGATTGTGAGTGTCCTGGATAAAAACCAAGATCCAGGCCTTTAATGACTTCTTAGGTACAGCCATCAGTAGTGTGTCTGTCTGCGGGGGGAGTGTCGACCTTGTCGAGAGGTTCACCTACCTCGGCAGCGACATTCATGTCTCTGGTAACTCTTCCCATGAAGTCAGCAGATGTATTGGGAAAGCATGGGGGGTCATGAGGTCGCTGGAAAGGGGTGTGTGGCGCTCCCGATATCTTTGCAAGAGGATGAAGGTCCAAGTCTTTAGAGTTCTGGTGCTCCCTGTCTTGCTATATGGCTGTGAGACATGGACGCTATCCAGTGACCCGAGACGAAGACTGGACTCCTTCGGTACTATGTCTCTTCGGAAAATGCTTGGGTACTGCTGGTTTGACTTTGTGTCGAATGAGTGTTTGCTAGGGGAGTCCCGAATGAGGCACATTACCTGCATTGTGAGGGAGCGTCAGTTACGGCACTACAGCCATGTGGTGTGTTTCCCTGAGGCTGATCCAGCTCGCAGGATTCTCATTGCTGAGGACCCGAGCAGCTGGACCAGGCTGAGGGGACACCCACATAACCCCTGGCTGCGGCAGATGGATGGCTATCTCCGGAGGGTGGGACAGGACCGTGTGTCGGCCTGGGGGGTTGCCAGCTGGGATCCCGAGGCATTTCGTCATGTGGTGGGTGCGGCAACATGCTGCATCAGCACATGCTCCTCGACCTGACCTGACTTGTAAATGGACCTGTAAAACTGCTTCTGTGCATTTTTTGACCAAAATTCACATACCTTTCATGTAAACACCAGAAAACTGTTCAAAATACTGGAAAAATGCATTCTATGGGATCTTTAAGGATTTTTTAGCAGTATAATGCAGGGAGTTATTCAGTGAAGGTTTCATGCATCCATCTTCTGCCTGCTTGTCATGGTCAGAGACGTGAGGGGCCTGCAGCTGATCCCAGTTAGCTGGGAGGGTTATGTTTTTTCTGTAGCTTTATTTTTTAATGAGTATTCAGGCGTGTATTGACCAAAAGCATTTGGACTTGTCTGTTCATGAGTTCTTGTGTGTATGTCCAAAAACCCATCACACTGCACATACAACATATCTGCTGTGCACTCTGGCATACATGAGGAGGAGGAAAAGGTATAAACTGATTGTCCTGCACAACCTGAACTCAGGATATTGTATTACAGCCAGTACAGTGAAGCAAAACAATTCTGTAAGGAGCTGGCTTAATTTAAGGGGAGGGGCTCTGTTTTACTGCTGGAAGAAGAATTTGAGATAGGAAAAAGGGAGAAAAAAAGCTGCTTTTCTGAAAGGTCTTATTAGACGACACCTTAACCTGCAGTCACTCCTTTCTATTTAAATAATTTCTCCTGGCTGTTCTGAGACATGGGTCATGGGTTTGCACTATTACTGTCAGTAGTGCTGAGCTAATTGAGTCTTGGTGTGAATGTCCTACTTTAACAACATGCATGCAGGAACAGCGTATATAAGGTTCTTTTTATTTTGTATTGTCTTAAAATAAAATAAATAGATATTTCCTGCAATTCACATGTGGAGGTTTGTTTGCTTTTGTATGTATATATTTGCATATCTTTAACATCAAAGATTATTGTAGAAACAAATTCCTGCTCGGAACTTGGAACACGCAAAGTAGTTTTCAGAATTAGTTGCGTAAGATTGTGTATGTAACTTTCCTGGCCTCAACACCAACTTCCCATGGCCAGGAAGCAGACAGTAAGGTGTATATAAGCGTCAGTCATAATTAATGTTGTTTTGAATTACCAGAATCGCTGTACCATAAATTGTAAATGGTACGTTTTTATTACTTTGCATATTTGAATTATTTAAGAAGTTGCGCCATGTAATGGATGTGCCGATAGACACAGTCACACTCATTTCACATGTGTCTCGAGGGAAGAAGCTCCAAAGATGTAAGATGGAAATCGCTGTTGGCGACTGCCCAACTCTAGTTGATAAACAGAGTGCCAGAATTGAGATATTGCATTATTTTGGTTTTAAACAGAATGAAAAGTGTGAACTCGTGCAAAGCCGTCTGCCCCAGTATGAAAACGCTAGTACAAGTGGGCAGCACATCTAATCTGGTGAATCATCAGCCTCCTGCTCTCCCTGATTTATATACGGAGTTTTGTTTGTCAGGTGTGCATGATCACGAGATAGTGATGTAATGTAGCAGTTTTTACGTTTTGTGTTTCTGGGGCAGAACAACGAACTGAAGAAATACAAATAAAACCCTGACGTTAATTATCGAGAAGGTTTTGTAACGGCTGAGGCTAAATTTCTATCGGAATCTGTGTATTGAATGCAGTTTAATTAATCCATTCATATTTAAATGATAATTTTAAAACTATATTATAGGCTATTGCTGTTGGTTTCATATTTTCATATTTCATAAATAGTCCTGTTTATTTTTAAGCAGTGTAATAGTGAAATAGGAATACTTTATAGTATCGAATCAGTATCGATTGGGAATTGTTATTGAGGTGGCAAAACTGGTACTGGTATTGGAGTCCGAATATTGGTATTAAACCAGCTCTAATTGTAATGGGGGTAAGTGGCAAGGGTACATCCCCGTGGTCGAGGACTTTTATCATCACCTCTTCCCCCTGCCTCCTGCCTCAATCATGGTGTAAGTTGTTTGAGAACCATTGGCTTAACCCATCATGAGCATTAAGGAAGTATCTCAGGTTATTGTAATCTGCAGTGAGGTCAAGTTTCTATCTGTAGTTCAGACAGTTCAGTTGTACGTCTGTGTACTTGTGTATTACAACATGGAAATGAGGGCGGCTTGTGTTTTTCACGATTTGCTCACTGTGGAACAATACCTTTTTGCTCAACGCCACAGTATAATATAAACATTTATTTTGGTATAATAAGTAGCTCATTTCAGCAGCTACCATAGCAGTGGTTGTTTGTCAAGCTGTTTTCTTTTTTTTGGTACATTAACTAAAGTCTTGTTTATGACAGTGAGTTGTAGAAAATGCCATACAATATCAACGTCACAGTTGTTAAGCAACAGTATGATGAAATATGATCTTATCCCATTAAATTTACTTCCATGTGATTAAGCAGCTTGCGCAACAACACATCAGGCGACCTGTGGTCTATATGCAGTTTACTTGTTGAACATATTCCTGAAGTTAAAGTGAAACCCACCCAACTTTTTCTTTTTAAATGTTTATTATGTTTGTTTAAGGCGGCGGTCACAGGGAAAATTCTTTTGTTGGTTCCCTTTTTCCAAGAGGAATGTTACTGTAAATTCATTGTAAAAATCATTCTTTGGCTCCTGCAAACTGCATCTGACTTTTTTTTTTTTTCTTCTGTTTTATTGTCTTCATCCGGTGTGAGTGACCCTCAGCTCTAAGTGTTCTTAAATGGAAAATTGGGAAAAATGTGTAGGGGAATTGGCTCTGGCCTTGCATGGCAGCATCGTAGATTAAACTTTGAATGTGGACATATATAACAAAAATCAAAATTCTGATCAGATAGTTATGCTGTTATTCTATGATTAATATCTAACATGGTTAATAAGTAGATTTTGAAATAAAAGATGCATGCACACTGTTAGGTATTTTTGTATTGTAAAAACAGGTTAATCTGTTTCTTTGTTATGTCACCTAGCAGCTGTATCTAAGTGTATGTGCCTAATGTCAATGTCGACAAAGATATGTCACCTTAAGCACTGATGCTGTCTATACTGAGATTTATTTTTAGGCTAGCTCTTGTTAGCTTTTCTTGGCATTGCTTTTGCAATATATTTATATGCATATTTGTCATCTTTGATTAAAGTGCCAAGTGTACGAACACTTTGTATATAATGTATGTGAAGTATTTTAAGTTAACTGTACAGTATTCAATATATGCAGCTTAGTCAAGCGGAATATGAAACTAGTTTGAATTTTGTGCTTGCAGAATATATATTTTGGCAAAGTTGGATTTTGTCATTGATTCTTGCAGTACCTGATGATCTCTCCTCTCCCCTGCAGGATTCTAACCGGACGCTGTACTGGGACACCCCCGACCTTACAGAATGCTTTCAGATGTCTGTTTTGTCATGGATTCCCTGTATATATCTGTGGCTCACTTTTCCATTCTACTTCCTGTATCTCAAGAAAAACAACAAAGGATACATCATGATGTCACTGTTAAACCGAGTGAAAATGGTAAAAAAGAACTTAAAAAACCATTCTTCAGTCCTTCCTCTCTCTCACATTATCTATGTTTGGCTAACAGTGGGGGGGAACAACAATGTATAATCTAATTTTTTTCCATAAAAATAAATGCATCTGGTAAAATGTCAAATGATTTGTCCGCATTTTGTGCGGGATTTTTGCAGATCAAATCTGTTAATAAGACTGTAATATGACGTGGTAAACGCATTTGCATGTACACATCATCGGACAGGCTTCAGCTATATAAAACTAAACGAAGGGAGAGCAGAAAGATGAATGGCTCCCTTGTCTGTTGTATGCAGATTTTCAGCCTGGCATTATGGATCGTGTGCTGGACCGATCTCTTCGCCTCCTTTCATGAAATGCATCGGGGCAACAACATTGCACCGATATTTTTTGTCACACCTTTGGTGGTTGGCATGACAGTGGTGAGTATTTGGGAGCTGACAGCCTCTGTCACCGAGCAAGATGTAGTCAGATTTGGCGTTAGTCTGTTTGGCCTGTATTTTGTGAAGAGTGTGTGTGCTGTAGCATCCCGTTTTATCATGGCATCATCAGTGTGACCTTTAACCCCAACTTGAAAAATGTACTGCCAGTGTGACATTTACATAAAGACTGATAGGTAGTAAAATGTGTATTTCATTTGGGAACTGCCAACAATGATGTTGCTGATTTAGTGAACTTATGGCATTGCGGTGTTGACACGCTACACATTTTAGTATGCCGTATTTGCGTTGTGTGTTAGCTTTAATGCTGCATGAATCTTATCACTACAAAAGCTCATGCCCAGTAGTTCAAACTGAAATGAAAAATTAAAAAATGCATGTTTTTTTTTTTAAGTACCCAGATAAGCTTTTCCCAGATATGACATACTTTGAATATTCATCTTGGCTATCTCTCTCTCTACGCTCGTTCACAGTATTTTCAACCTCTTGAAAAGTTCAGGAGTTTTAGTGGGACCTGAAATGAAATGCTAGCTGGTATTGTGCTGGAAGCCAGCTGCAGGGATGTAGGGAAAGCAGCAAGCACACCGTACATTGGCACGGCCTGCCTCGGCAGAGGGCCAAAAAGCCAACTGCTGCTTTAGAAACTAAAGATTTAGCTATGTTGCCAAGGAAACGTCGGGGCATCCAGATGGCCTTTTTCAACATCATATTATCTTTTCATGCACAAGTGTTTAGTTCATTTCTGATCATCCATTTTTAGATTGTGATTCATTATATTGAAGTTCCCAGCTTTTAGGGATGCAGAAATGAGTTTAGCCAATCATGAGTGGCCTTGAGTGGCATATAAGGAGCAGGAGCCCATTTGGGGGCAGCTTCAGCAGTCTCTCTATCGATTGTAGCTACAAAGTTGCGTGAGCCAGCGGAACCCTGACAGCTGTATCCACATGATGCGAATGGAAAGCCTTTCAAACTCAGAGTCAATATTTGTATATATTTGTCAGCCCCAGTCCTTCCTGTAAATGTTTAGATTAGTTTGTTATAGCTACGGACAGTTACAAATGTGTGATTCCTTTTTTTGCTTTTTGCTTTTTGCTTTTTTGTACTCAAGTTTAATGTGAATGAGTCTAGACATGCATGTTTAATTAACCAGACATGCAGTGTAAATTATGCGCGAAAAGTTGTTGTCTTTGCTGCGTTTGTGGTCGCCGCCTCATGTATTTCTGAAACTTGAATGGTCCTGTATTGTCTTCTCTTTTAAAAGACATTTGAGACTGAACAGTTTATATAGTTCGGATTTCAGTCTATGGATTATGCCTTCATTGTACTATGCAACCCTGCTTATTCCAAAACTGACTGCATATGAGGAAATGTTTTTATTACTCTAAATTGTGGTCAGAACTAGGTTCCGTTTGTGGCCTGCAGTTTTCGAATCGGTACAAACTTTGTGTTTTGAATATCCTGTATACATTTCCTCCCCTTTTCTATTTGCTTCCTTCATATATGTAAGAGTTATATGCCAGTTGTATTGCACGTCTCTCTGATTGCATTTTCCTGCCTATTTGTTGCTGCCAAATGTCTGTCCGCCCATAATTGGCTCGGCTGATCTATAACTTTTTCCGTTCCACCTGATATTCTGGAATTAGGATTTTATAAAGCAGTTATGTGCCATGATCATCATGCTGACCAGTGCGTGCCTCCCTAATCGCTACCCTTTTCCAGCGTGAGCTTATGATGAGTTTTGTATCCATGCCAACTGCATCGAATTTCAGCCACTTTTATTTTAACATCAGCCTTCTATGTTGAATTTTGACCATGCATTTGATTTCTTACGAAATGTAAATAAAACATCACCGTAATAAATCATTAATTAATCATTAAGTTGCAAATGTGCAGACTTTTCCAGGGTTTGTTTTGTGCCTTTTATAAATCTGAAAATCTCTCCTTTAGATGTGGTTCAGTAGTGCGCTGTTACTTTGATCTCTTACTCGATTACTAATTTGCTTAGCACAGCAATATGCCGGGACTGATGTATGGTGAGTGTTGTCATGTTTTAATATTCACCAGCCTCCTCTCTCCCTGTCAGCTTCTGGCCACCTTCCTGATCCAGTATGAGCGCCTGCGTGGGGTGCAGTCCTCCGGGGTGCTCTTCATTTTCTGGTTCCTGTCCGTCTTGTGTGCCATTGTGCCTTTTCGATCCAAGATTCTCCAAATTTCCCTCAAGGTAAAACTTCATAAGACTGCTACAGAAAAAAGTGCCCCCTCCCCCTTCTTCATGTCATCATGTGTTCCTCTGAGGTTTTTGTTTATATATCTCTCATTGTCTTAAGGTGCTGTTGTGTCTTTGTCTCTCTCTTCATGCCTCCCCCTTTTTGTGCCCTCTGTCTACTCCTCTCTCCATCTCTTACTCCGTGAAATGAGCCTGGCTCCACTGGAGTTTGCGAGCGGACATCTCACTTCTGAGGGAGAACAGTGCTGTAGTTCTTCCAAAGAGCTGCCTGCGGCCAGCTGATCTAACGTTTTGGGGTCATTTAAGCACAATAAAAAAGTCTTTACTTGGTACTAGGGGCTGCTGTTTTTCTTTCTGGAAAAATTAAAAATGTTTGTGGCAGTGATAAAGACTGCACCCCTGACACCCTGAGTGTTATTTGTATTTTAAAAAGTTTCGGTTGTAACTCAGAATTTTATCTTGTCCCAGGCTAAGTGATTTGTCTGTACTTTTATTTTGTGTGTGTTAAAAATGTCGTGCTGCGTAAGCATTTTTCTTGGCACGCCGACATCAGCTTTTTTTCAGCGACTATGACAAGCGGTTAATTTCTTCTTCTTTCCCCCTTTCTTTTTACAGAACGAGGTTGAGGACAAACTTAGATTCACCACATTCTACATTTATTTCGGATTGATCGTGGTGGAGCTGATCTTATCCTGCTTTAACGAGAAGCCTCCGCTGTTCTCCAGCGTGGTCACGCACCCCGTAAGCGTAACGCACACCTTCTGACTGAAACGGATGGATCGACTTTACAGCATTGTCATCATCACACTATGGTCAAAACGAGAGAAAATTGCACAGAGGCTTCTTTTCAGGGCTGTGGGTGCCAGTATGTCCTTATAGCAAATGGAACATGCTCCAGTTGTTTAAATTGCATTAAAACGATCGTGGGCAAAGAAACATGACGAAGCTGTTTCCGACTCAAACATCACACTTGGAAACGCACTTTAACATTATATTAATATTGAGTAATATAATTTCTGTGTAATATCCTCATGTAATGACTATTCATATTATACATGTGTAAGCTTTTGAAACCCTCTGACTTTTAAGGTAGAATCAGGTTTCCACTTTGTCTTTATTGCATCTAATTGCATTATACTCTCATTAACCATTTTCATTTATTTTAATAGAATCCATGCCCAGAATCCTCAGCTGGCTTCCTCTCAACCATGACCTTCTGGTGGTTTACAAGGTTATTGTCTCAAAAATTGAGATTAATCGAGTATTGCGAAATTAGTTTAATTTCATAACCACTGAATATGCCAGGTTACCTGCTGAAATCATATTATACAAAATACTGATGCCTTTTTACACATCAATTAACTGATCACATGCTCAACATTTATTACATTTAAGGATTGTAGAAATAGTATGGTAGGGCCATTTACTGTTGTAGATGTACAAGAGCAGTCATAGGATTACTAATGATGTATTGATATCCACGACCCCATTTTGTCTCTAGTATGGCCATCAAAGGCTACAAGAATCCACTGGAGAACAAAGACCTTTGGTCCCTAAATAAGCAGGACAGTTCAGAGGTCATCGTGCCCAAGCTGCTCAGGGAATGGGAGGCAGAACAGGCCAAAGTCCAGAGGTATGAGGAATATTAAAGCAGTTCCGTTCTATAAGGTTTCAGTTAGAAGATGATTTTATGTTTTATGAGAAATTCACAACATTTTCTAGTCCTTGGGCTGAACAGGTAATTGTGCAATGTCATTTCACAAGTGTTTAAAAAAAAAAAAATTACTTCACAAAATGTTTATTCATCATGTTAACACAGTTCTCTGCTGAGAAATCTACAGGGAAACAACACTGACTGTAGTTGTTCTTGGTGCCATCTGTGAAACACTATATCGCCGGTTCTCACTACTGAGGAAATCTCAAATCAGTGAAACAGGTCTTTTTATATAACAGGGCTTTTATTTTCTGGGACACCAGACCAGCGGTGTCAGTGTGACCTGTACTGCTGAATTCTAAGCAGTGCTAGGATGGGATCTGTGTAGAAATAACCGGGGAGGGAAAGGCCCCAGCGTTGGGTAGCTGTATGTCTCAAGGGCTTGTCTGAGCACTCTGTGATTTCTGCATGTTAGCTAATATTAGCTGCCACCCTTGCAGTGCTGGCTAGGTTTTTCTGCTCCAACACTGTGTGTGATGCTGTTGTGGGCATGTCCGGCATTCCTGCCCCCTGCTGTTCCTCTCTTTATTTCATATCTTTTTGTTTGTCTGCTTCTGCCCATTGTCAGGGCATGTTTTTCTGATTTAGCACCAGTGTTGTACGTATTATTAGGAAATAATAACTGGTACTTTATTGATCCCCGTGGGGAAATTCTCTTCACGGCTCCTCCCAACTTGCTCTCTGTAGGTGAGAGCAGGTGGACCGCGAAGGGCAGCCCTGTTGTGGCACCCAGGGAGCTGGGGGTTAAGGGCCTTGTTCAAGGAGCCGCAGATGTGCTGAGGCCGGGCTTGAAGTGGCGATCTTCTGATCACAGGCACAGAGGCTTAGCTCACTAAGCCATACACTGCACACGATATGCAATAGAAGCTCTCTGTGTTGTATTTTGGATAATTCTTTTTATGTTCAATTAAATCTAATTCCTTTTTATTAAGATTTTATGGTATTAGGACAGGCAGACAAAGCATTTATTTCTGGCTTTCTTTTGCTGTTTTTTGCAGTCATAACAGGGAGGCTCAAGCCTTGTACTCCAAGTCCCCATTGACCTCAGAGGCCAACCATGTTGACAGGCCCTCAGCGGAGGCAGAGGTGCTCCTCAGAGAGCAAGGGGAGGCCCGGCAGCCGTCCTTCCTGCGCTGCCTGCTCAAGACGTTTGGCCCCTACTTTCTCATTGGCTCCGCATACAAGCTGCTGCAGGACCTCATCACCTTCATCAACCCCATGCTTCTCAGGTGAGAGCCAGTGTAAGGGGGGGGAGCTCAGCCGGAGCTGGAATAACACTTAGAACACTATCACAATGCAGGGAAGAAATGAGAATTTAACAGGCATTCAAGGTTACTTGAAATAAAACTTGAAATAAAATCTTTCAACTAGAAGTAAATCAACCCTACCGCATAGTGTGAAGTGAAGGAATGAATATGCGTTACGAGATAAAACAATCATAACATGTCTGGGAAGTCATGAAAAAAGTCTGAATTATTTGTAATACCAGGAAGAAAGGATGTGTTTTCAGTCAAACTGTTTTTGTGACTGGTTATGTAAAGTCATTTTGACTTTCTCAGGTGGCTTCAAAGCAGGTCAGTTAAGGTGGTCAGCAAGGATAAGGTCTCCAATAGCAGTGACACTGATAAGTAACCATGTGAGAGTCATGCGGTTGGGGAAGCCCCTTTCACTGTCGCCAAGTAGCTGATTCTAACTGCTGTTCATCATGCTGAGGGATTTCCTAACATTGTGCCTTCACGTGATACTGTGGCGAGCAAGTCCTCTATGCTGACGAGTGTGGGAGCTGGAAGTGGGTTACAGACAGCACGTAGCACAGACATCACTGTCATAGAAAATCACGCCCGGGTATGTGTGATTTAACTCTTCGCAAGCTTCAGCAATATAAGTCGATTTCAGAAGCCAAACGTTAGTGTTAGTGTTGTTCCATTTTCATGAAATACTGTAAGGCAGGGCTGCCCATTCCTGCTCCTGGAGACCTACCATCCTGCAGAGCATTTAATCTAGAGGATTTAAAGTTATGTTCGCCAAGGGCCAGTGCGAGAAATAATCTTGGTCGGCTCTTTTGTTTCCGGTCTTACTTGTTTGTATAAGGTTGTGACCTGAAATGTTTTTTTTA
>JAAGVU020000092.1:16983442-17002777 GCA_011763525.2 Mormyrus iriodes | reverse complement strand
TTTTTATATAGGTGTGAGCCTAGAAATTTTTTTTATATATATATATATATATATATATATATATATATATAATAAAATATGATGAGGCATATATATAATGAGCTACCAATCATAAATGTCAATGACAAGGAAACGAGACAAATACCACATGCACGAACACACACACACGCACGTACACACACACACAAAAGTTCCTGGTCAATACGCCACTCGGAATCAGGAAATAAGGAAATAAGGACCTCAATTGTGAAGGCTTCAAATGAACAAAATAGCTGTGAAACATTCATACACACATTTATACAAAGATTTTCAGATTTATAAAAGGCACAAAACAAACCCTGGAAAAGTCTGCACATTTGCGAATGGTCAGGAATAGTCGTACAAACCTTTTGGAGGTTTTGCGTGAATGTTTGTAAATTCTTGCAAGAGAATATTCTGTATAAATGAGGACCTAGGTTCCTGGATTTCGGTGGGAAAGTGCCTCATGAAACGCTCATAGAGCACAACAACGGCTTGAAGCATAATTTAAGCTGGGACAGATGTGCTGATGGAGTTGTAGCTGACCACATACCTTATGTTAAATCTTGTATGAATTTACAAAGGTAATTACAGTCACAAAGTGAAATAATGCTTTTTTTCATTTTAAGCACTAAGTGGTGGTTTTTAATGATTTTTTTCATTTTAAGCACTGCTTCACTATGGGACTTTTTCCCTTTAAAATAAAATATCACATTGTTATTTCTATAAATTGTATATTTATTACCAAAGCATTTATCAGGAAAACGGTTACACCAGTGCTACTAGCAGAAAAAGTGAGTCTGGAGCTCTGTCCAGCTCTACTTGGTATTTTTTGTATTATAACGTTGCACTGTCCTGTTAATTGTTTGTAGTCTGTGGATAAGGTAAAAATTTCATTGTACGTTCTACATATGACACTCAGAATGAGTCTGGAAGCAGAAGACACTTCAACTGCCATTAAATTTTGAAGACGCTGTACACAGAATCACACAATAGTGCTCGGAATATTTTTTTTCTCTTCCCTCTGAAAATATTCAGTTTCGAATACCATGCAAATAATAATTTAAAAAAATCTACCTTAATACTACTTTAAAACCAACTGTACTGCACATAAACACACAGTCCCATGACAAAAGTGGACCATGCTGCCCCCAATTTTTTTGGCATCTCACTTGCGCGTAGCGTTAATTCCACGCATAGGCGAACGCGATGTAAGGGTCAAGGATAAACCGGCCCTTGCTAAAGGTAGCATGCTTTGTGTATCTTTGCATGTTGGCTTAGTGAATTTCCATTTGAGAGAGAGACACATTTTTCTATGCAAAAAATAAGTGTCAAACCACAAAAGTGACAGTGCCCTTTTTACATGTGTCCAGAGTAGACATCATTTGAATGGATCTGATAAATACGAGCACTGTGATGCTGTAGCTTTTAAATACACGAATGGTGTCTGTCATAAAGAAGAAATTCAGTGATGGTTTACACCTTTGGTTAAACTCATTTGGTTTGTAAAGTGTCAGCCATGGAGTGCATCCTCCCAGGGTCCCAAAGGTGAACCGTTTCATGGTTTTCTTTGGCAGCATGCTGATCTCCTTCATACGCAATCAGAAAGAGGGCATTCCATCTTGGTGGGGATATGCGCTCGCCTTCCTGATGTTCTTCTGCGCCCTTCTGCAGACCCTTATTCTGCACCAGCACTTTCAGTACTGCTTTGTCACAGGGATGAGACTGCGGACTGCCATCGTTGGTGCCATCTACAGGAAGGTGGGTAGTGGGCAAGACTTTTTGGGGCAAAGTGGCCACACCCATTCTTGTAAGGTGTATCATGACATCTTCTTTGGATAGCTTTGGAGAATATTGCAATATCCATGCAGTAGGATTCAAGACAACAGTTCTGTGGTGTACTTTGCGCTGTGATTCATATAATGATGCCAGGTACCAGATCAGTTTTGAAAGATGCGTTTGGCAGTGTCAACAAACGAGTGTCTTCCTGGGACAGGGAGACAAGCACATGGAACTGATGGGGACAGGAAGCTGGAGGGTAATGCAGTGGGCAACCAGTTCCTCTTAGATTTCCAGTGTTAGACTTCCTGAGTTACAGGGAAAAATTATATGAATGAAAAAGGTTGATGATTTCTTCTGCTGCCTGCGAGGAGTACTGTGCAGGAATTAGATAATACAGAGGAGATTAGGTTTGAGAGCCAAAGAAAGTTAATTGCAAAGGAATCTCAAAGGAGTGTGACTAAGTAACCTCACATACAGTAACCTCACATACAGTGAGGATGCAACCAGAGAAGAGAGAAGTTTAGGGAGATCACAGTGGTATTGACGGTTTGAGTCCTATCCGTTTCTGGTGAGAGGTAGGCCAGTCCTTAGTGTTTGGCTGTTGCATCAGCTCATTGTTTTTTGTCACTTTCAGTCTCTTGTGATCACGAATGCTGCCAAGCGCTCCTCAACTGTAGGGGAGATTGTCAACCTGATGTCAGTCGATGCTCAGCGCTTCATGGACCTCACCACCTTCCTGAACATGCTGTGGTCTGCCCCCCTGCAGATCATTCTGGCTCTGTATTTCCTCTGGCGGGTGCGTTAGCTAGCTTCCCTCTGCGTTACATATAGCGGCTTTTGACACGATAAAAAATCCCTCTCACCTCAGCTCCTAAGGTTACCTTTGTGTTATCTGTCAGTGCTAATCTCTAATGCCTGCAGCAGTACACCTTTGAACATGGAAAAGCAGTAAATGATTCATGACTTTATACAGTAGCTGCTAATATTTTAGCCCCGAGCTGTTGCAATGTTGTTGTTTTCACATGTCCAGCCCCTGCTTCATTCTGTCTTTATGTCAAAAAGTGTGAATGCGACACAGAACGTTGACATACTTATTCTGCTTTGCCAAGTAGAATTTGGGTCCCTCTGTCCTTGCCGGTGTGGCTGTGATGATACTGTTGATCCCCCTCAATGCAGCCATTGCCATGAAGACTAGAGCATATCAGGTTTTTAAAATTTAAATTTAAATTCTTATCATGTGTGTTGATAATTATACTTAGCTCAGTGTTCGTCTGATCTTGGTGGGTTTTATTTATCTTC
The DNA here is from genome assembly GCA_011763525.2 of Mormyrus iriodes. NCBI lineage: Eukaryota > Metazoa > Chordata > Actinopteri > Osteoglossiformes > Mormyridae > Mormyrus > Mormyrus iriodes. The sequence goes on along the minus strand of JAAGVU020000092.1, from coordinate 16,999,678 downwards.
CTGTTTAAAAGGCAATGAAAGACCGTACTCTCCAGTAATATAACTATTGCATTGCTCACAAAGTCTTGGGATGCTTGCATAATTCGATAAAAAGAAATGGCATATTTTTGATTTTATAACAAAAATCATTACTTTATTCATTTGTTTACAAAAAATATATATCACGTTAGAAACAACCAGTAGTTTTAAATAAAACATTCATTTCATTGACACGCAGTCTTATTGGGTGCATTTTAATTAGTCACACCTTTGGAATAACATAAAACACCAATTTGTGTTTTGTATCCCTTTGGAAAGTAATGACTGCAATTGCAATTAATAGCAAAATGGTAAGAACAGACCTAAATGAGTCAATCACATAATTATGACGATATAAAGAAAATGTTTCTGTGGAAGATATGTGCAGATATGTTAAGCATTGTTTGTCAGTGGACTTTTGTTATGAAGCAAATAAATCTGCCACATTTTTACAGAATTAAGCAAGCGTCCAAAGACTTTCTGTGAGCACTGTAGTAATGTAGCGTATTTTCTGCTAACATAGCAATGACTAATGCAGCATAATTTTGATGACCTATAACATCTAGAGTGAAATGTTTTGTGGTATCCAGGATGGCAACCACACAGGCATGGAAATATGTTGGCTACCAGCAGCCACCAGCCATGTTCTTCACATTCCAGGTGGAGCAGATGCAGTACAAAGACTCGCGCATCAAGCTCATGAATGAGATTCTAAATGGCATCAAGGTGCTGAAGCTGTACGCATGGGAGAACTCCTTCAAAGAGAAGGTTTTGAGTATTCGACTGAAGGAGCTCAATGTTTTGCGCAAGATGGCTTACCTTGGTGCAGTGTCTACTGTGGCCTGGAGCAGTGCTCCTTTCCTGGTATAGTCCACCTGTCTCCGTTTCTTCCTTGGAATGGTCTATCCCTATCCAGTTTCCCGTCAGTTATACTTTTCTCTTAAATGTATCAGTGTAGCTGGAGAATGGGGACACGGGTTTGAGAAGTTTTTGGCCATCACCAAATACAGTGCTTTTGAAATGGATCCTCTGGTCGGTGGCTCGGAAAATATGGAATAAAAAAAATTTATTCCAGAAGCTGGAATGAATTTACCTTCTTACAAACACAGCAGATAAAATGACAAACCAAAAAATATTGAAACGCAGTGCACGGCTGTGCAATACACCAGAAATGTACTGAGGGTTGTACAAAATAATTTACCCTAGTTTTAAATTCACAAGTAAACTTTTATTGAACATTTATGATAATTCAATTGCTCTGAGTACTATATTTTAATTTCAGTAGATATTAGCTATTTTAGCAGCTTATTTGGATATATCCTTGAATAAATAAATAAGGTTTATTGCATTTTCATCCAACCAGATTTGCATAGTTTTGTCAATTTTCAAAGTCTCACCTGATTTGCATTGTTTTATTATGCAGAGAGCACATTTTTATTAGTCTGATCAATTGTATTCTTGTCACAGTCGTTTCCAGTATAATTTTATGCCGAATTTAGTAAATAAAGTTATCACCAGATTGTCAACTTCAATTTGATGGCACCCAATAATTATTGCCAGACATTTGTGTCTGGTTAAATCTGTTTCTGTGACAATGACAGAAACACTGATTTATTTAATTAATTTATTTTTTTAAATGGATGATTTCAGGTTGCCTTGACAACATTTGCCGTTTATGTGATGGTGGACGAAAATAATGTTCTGGACGCTGAGAAGGCCTTTGTGTCCCTGGCTTTGTTCAACATCCTGAGGTTCCCTCTCAACATGCTGCCACAGGTCATCAGCAGTGTCGTGCAGGTAAATACACGCCACCCCCCTCCCTCTAACTCTTAGCATTAAGCTAGTAAAGCATTACTATTTTCCCCCAGCTAAAACATTTTGTCAGAGAAAATTTTCCACTTCCTCAAGTCTGTAAACCAAGAATATATTTTCTATTAACTTATTACATCTCTAGAGTGAAATATTCGTTACATCACACTGCTGATGTCTTTGTTAGCTACATTTACATTTTCTCTATCTAACAGACATTATTATGCCATGCGACATGCAAACATTTTTCTTCTTTGTTTCAGTGTAGACACACAAAATGTTCACACTCCTATAGTATTTAATGTCATTTCTTTTTATAAAATGCTTTCACTCATTTTAAACACAACAGTTTACTAACCACGTGATAGCTAGGAGGCTCCCAGGTCCTAATGTACGAATTCAGCATCTTTCGGTGTGGTTTACTGGGGGTGGCTGGCTGAAGTGCAGCCCATTTGGCTGTTTTGTTTTTTTTAATGACTCTGCTAAAGAGGGCTGCTTACTGTGTCATGCCGATATGGCGTTTAAAGACAGTCCTTCGGATTAATTTACTTCTGTCATCAAGAACTTATGTCAGTGTGACTGTGTCGTGTCTCCCACGTCTCACCCAGGCCAGCGTCTCTCTAAAGCGTATTCAGCATTTCCTGAGTCACGATGAGCTGGACCCCAGCAGTGTGGACAGAAAGAACACAACTGCAGGTAAATTTGATACTCCTCCCCCTCCCCCACCCACCCTCGGTCTTTATCAGGCAAGTTCCTGAAAACTGGTTCGCTCTTTTCTGCTGAGTCACTGTGAACTAAGTGAGCCTTGACTGAATCCATTCAGAACCACATTCCAATTTCAGGACTTTGTTTCAATCTTTCCCTAAGTTTGTAAACATCAGGCTCATCAACAGTTTTCACATCAGATTTGCCCCAGTGCTAGGGCGTCTTTTTGGGCATGTTGCCAAGGGGCACACAAATTTATACATTAGCTCTGTGCCTGAGTTTGAGTAAAAATGGAACTAGATGTGAAAAATTATAGTTCTGTTCTCCCTGCAGGTAACTTCTCCTTGTTGGTTACCACGCACCCAGTAATCTTGTGTCCCCATTTACATGAGATATGAAACTCAACATTAATTTCTCCTGCAGTTATCACAGTTTTTGCTAATTTTATATGCCGTGCAGATCTAAGTTATCCAGTTGCCCTAAATAGCTCTCAGTTCCTTTTTTTTTTTAAAAGTAATTAAGTCATACCATTTAAGTAATTATTAAGACAATTTAACCCTAGTGCCTACGGTATTGAGAGCACAACAGCATTTGCCTCTTGAGTTTAGAAATTTTAGGAAAAGCTTGTAACTGTTTATGTAATAATTGCATGACTGATAGTAAAATTATATCTTGTAATAATGATTGCGTAAAAATCCGCATCCAGTGATGGAATAACCTGTTTGCACATAATGTAGTTAGGTATTATATGATATGCCATTTACTACATTGAGTTTTCATGTCATGATTATTACGTTACATTTTCAGGTTTCGCTGTGACTGTCGTTAATGGAAAATTCTCTTGGGCGAAGAAGGATCCTGCAACCCTTCACGAGTAGGTGCTTTTGGAGGCAGAGGAAATTATGAGAAAACGACCCCCCTCCTCTGTACAGACACGGCATATGTTTGCGTTTCATACATCTCGCAGTTTTAGCAAGCATTTTCAGAACAGGGTACACCCCTCTGAAATTCACGTGAAGTTAAAGTCTGACGTGTGGAATCTCTCTGTGTCCAGTATCAACCTAATGGTGCCACAAGGTTCTCTCCTGGCTGTGGTGGGCCACGTGGGCTGTGGGAAATCTTCATTGGTGTCTGCCCTCCTGGGAGAGATGGAAAACCTGGAGGGAGAGATATCCATACGGGTTGGTGTATCGGCATCTATCAGTCACTGTTTTTTTGTGGGGGGAGGGACATGGAATTTTTTGCAGCAAGTACATTAAAGAAGCTCGATATACACTTTGTAAAATCCTTTGTTTATAAACATTACCGCCAGTTTTAATGTAGTAATTTTCAAAGCGTAATGCCAAAAATTCTAGGTGTTTCCACAATTTTGGTCACTAGTGTACAGTAGATGGATAAAATCTATAAACTGGTTTGGTTTAACGAGATGGTTTTTCTTTCCCTTCTCCATGTCAGGGCTCCGTGGCCTACGTTCCGCAGCAGGCCTGGATTCAGAATGCCACTTTGAGGGATAACATCCTGTTTGGCCATGCATATATTGAGAGCAAGTACCGTGCTGTCCTGGACGCCTGCGCGCTGACGCTTGACCTAGAGGTTCTTCCGGGAGGTGACTTGACAGAAATTGGAGAAAAGGTCTGGAAAGCTGGGCGTGGTCTTTGGTTTTTCGACCCATCTGAAAACGTGCTGTTTTTGATACAATAGTTCATTTGTGCCTGAAGCCAGATGGCTTAGAGGACTTTATGCCACTTTGTGCCTCAGGGCATCAACCTGTCTGGCGGCCAGCGGCAGCGTGTCAGCTTAGCCCGTGCTCTGTACAGCGACTCGGACGTGTACCTGCTGGATGACCCCCTGTCTGCTGTGGATGCGCATGTGGCCAAACACATCTTTGACAAGGTCATCGGACCCGAGGGAGCTCTCCGGGGCAAGGTGGAGTCAGAATTATAATAATAACGACAATCGTCTGTATAGAAGCCAGATGGCCGTGTTGGTAGTAATCTACATTTTCACTTTTGGATACATTTTGTTTTACCTTGATACTTAGTCAGCTGTTAGTGAAATTTAGAGCAATTCTTGGCTGAATGGAAAAACATGGCTCAGTGGTAATTGAAATGGTAATTGGCACCAATTTCAGAAGGGGCACACTGTGCTCCTCTGCAGGAAACCAGCGTTAACCTTAGAATCTTCTTCAAACTTTGTTGAACTGCACATATATTATTTATAAAGACTTTGTTTTGTTGTTTTAAACCAATTAACAAAGGTTAAGATGGTCTGATAATGCACGATTGGCTAGTCATTGTTTGTTGAGTGTATTATCACAAATTGCTGGGCCTCTAAACAGAAATGTAAAGAACATGACATCATATCCTGTTGTGAATGTTGCCTGCAGGCAAGAATACTGGTGACCCATGGCATCAGCTTCTTGCCCCAGGTGGACAACATCCTGGTAATAGTGGATGGCAGGGTTTCTGAGATGGGCTCTTACCAACATCTGCTGAAAGAGAACGGGGCTTTCGCAGAATTTCTTAGAAACTATGCACTTGAAGATATCATCGAAGAGGACGAGTCTTTAGGTACCTCTCTCTCTTTAGCCTAAATGTTAACCCTTTAAATATCGTTCTACCCCATAAGATGTTCACATGTTCTAAGTGAATTATTAATGAATTTATCAAATGAAGGTATAGAAGTCAACTGTTTTTGCTGTGTTAAGTAACAGTATTGCCCCAAAGTCCCGTTTATGAAAAGTACCTGAAGTTTGTTGTTTTATAGTTTTGCCTCTAGCTAGTCTATCAAACATAACTGTATCCAACCAGTGATAAAATATGCATAATGTGTTTCAGTGGCACTGATGGAAGAGGATGAGGAATCTTTCCCAGAAGATGCCCTGAGCAACCACATAGATATGGTGGACAGTGCCCCTTCAGTTAATGAAGCAAAGAGGCAATTCATACGGTACAAGCAGCTTGCAGTGTCGACTGTTTGTTTTATATGTGTAATATGAGTACTAATGCCTTCCAAAACTCTTTGTTTCAAATTCGTACCTGCCTGTTGAACTAGTCAGCATCAGCAGATTGTAGAGAGGGCAGCCTGGTTCTGTCTTTCTCCATTCCTCTCCACCACTTCTCCTGCCTCATGGCACCTTTGACTGGCACCCCTACTGCCCGCAGGCAGATCAGCGTGATATCCACCGACTTGGAGAACACCAGGAAGATGTCCATCCGCACGAGACGCCACAGCGAGAGGAAGCATGTGGAGCCACCCCCAGAAAAGAAGCAGGAGATGGTGGAGAAGCTGATCCAGGCGGAGACAGCGGAGACGGGCAGAGTAGGCCTCAGACTCCATTATAGAACGGGGGGTGTGGGTGTGGGTTCTGCAGTTTGCTGGGTGGAGAAGCTGATCCAGGCGGAGACAGGCAGGGTAGACCGCATGCTCCATTAAAGAACCAGGGGTTTGCTTTTGTACGGCACTAGTTCTCCAAAGTAAACCTTGAAGTCAGGGGGATGGTCTAGTGTGATAGGGCCCTGTAAGGAAACTCGCTGCACAATGGTAGCAGGACTGCACACACGCCTCGCCTCAGAGCACACCTACCCTCTCTTTTCAGTATTTGCTTTGTCCTTTCCTTAGCTTTTTTTTTTTTTTGAAAGATAAGAGGCATTTCCTTCAATTATTCTCTCCATACAACAAGAACATAAAATAAAGCATCTAAGTTAAAAGAAATCTACTATTGTTTTTGTCGAAACACCATATTTCCTGGCCTGTACAATCTCCTTTATTCTGTGGTTTTAACTGCATAAAGAAAAACACTGAAATATTTACTTTTTTCTGTGATGTCGCTGCTGAGTAATAACAATAGTACAGTGAATCAAAAACTATATGGCTAAGTCAATGCAGAGTACGTTTGACGTAAACATTCGTCTTGTAATAGACGTCCCAGAAGAGTATGTGACATGGGGTAACACGAGGAGAAAGTGCTGGATGGGCTTTGGAGAGCTTTTCTAAGCGTCTCAGGATATGAGACTAGATTTTTATGGCTTAATGAAAAGGTCAGAACATCAGTTTGTGTTTTTATTTTGATCGATATTGAAATTTTATATGGATGCCCATTTTAGATTGATTGTCTTTGATAGTTTTCAGAGCTGAAGGATAGCGCTGCAAGATCGCTGTAAGTGAAGTGCAGGGTATGTTTGGCATGAAATGCTGCTAAAAAGGCAGAGAGCGTAAAGTTAGGACTAAAAAAGGCCTTTCTAAGAAAAGCTGTGAAGCTACATGCTGACTCCGCCCCTGTCCCTGTCCCCATCATGCCCAGGTGAAGCTCAAGGTGTTCTTGGAGTACATCAAGGCCGTGGGGCCCCTACTGTCCCTTTTCATCTGCTTCCTGTACGGCTGCCAGAACGCGGCAGCCGTTGGGGCCAATATCTGGCTGAGCCAGTGGACCAACGATGCCCAGCACAACACAACGCATGCCTCCAGAGATATGAGAGTGGCGGTGTACGCTGCGCTGGGCATCTCTCAGGGTAAGCGGTCGAGCCACGCTCAGGCTGATTCGGGCTCAGTGTAGACTCTTGCGAGCGATGGAGACCGGAATGCTCATGTGTGTTTAATAGTCCCTTTGGTAAAATCTGCTCCTAGCAGCACTGTTTTCATTGAACAGTTCTGTAAACCTGAAATTCTTCATCGCTGTCCAGGTAGACATTCCCATTGATGCGCCTCCTTGTGTTGACAGTGGTTTTTCTTGTATTAACCTTTCTCAGTGAAGTGTATTATGAGTGAGCAGTAGATTTCCCATGGTGCTGATGTGCGGTGTGTAAAGGAGACGCCCACTCCTTGGCCTTGGCCTTGCCCCCCCCTCCCACCACCATCACTACTACTCCAAGCTGCCCTCCAGTGCAGTGCTCTCACCACTCTCCCCTTTGTTGTTGTGGTCTCTCTAACACAGGCATCCTGGTTGCGATATCCTCCTTTACGCTCAACCTGGGCGGCATTGGCGCGGCCAGAAACCTGCACTCTGCCCTGCTAGAGAACAAATTTCACACGCCCCAGTCATTCTTTGACACCACCCCTTTAGGGCGCATTATAAACCGCTTCTCCAAGGACATTTATGTGATTGACGAGGTGCTGCCATCCACTGTCCTCATGTTCCTGGGCACGTTCTTTGCCTCGCTGTCCACCGTGATCGTGATTGTTTCCAGCACGCCCATTTTCGCAGTGGTCATAGTGCCCCTGGCTCTCATTTACTTCTTTGTTCAGGTATTATTTCCACTCACAGACTCTCCCAAGTGCACTATCCGCTTGTGTTTCTTCCCTTATCAGCAGAGGAACACATGTCCTAACACTTTGCCAATTTTCTGGACTGTTTCAATCTGGGACTTTCCATGGCTTTCATGTTCCTGTTTTCGCTGATGCCCCACCTCCCCTTCCCATCTGCCCTGCCTCCTTATTACAGTGGATTCATTTCCCCTCACCTTGCTCTGCATGCCCATTTCCTGCCTTCTCAGTCTGGTTTATTTTTATATGCACACATGCACACAGCCTGGCTGTAATGTATGCGATCCAGTTTGACTTTTTATGTGGCAAATATTTATCGTATTAGGAACTTAAATTGGTGCCAAAGACTTAAAATTTCATCCTTATGTTTTTTCAATGATTCAGTGAAAAACATTTTTAATTCCCATGAAATTAAAAATGAATTGTTCAAATTAAACTTCTAAAAACATAAGAAAATAAATATTTGCCCCAATGTTACTTTATAATATTATACAAGTGTAGTATTATCAGAGGGTAGAAAGTTCAGAATTGTTACCAACCAGGGATTTTCACTGTATTTCACAGTTGTAGATTATAATTAAAGGCTTTTAATGACCAGTTTTGATTTGTTAAGAATCAGGTGGTGCTGCAGTTGTGCTTTGCTGACCCCTATTGGTGACCTGTTGTGGAAGTTTGTTGTTTTCGTAATCTTTTTTTAACCTGGGTTGACCTTTTTCAGAAAGAGGAAAAGGGAGCGACAGTATGGCGGTACTGTGGGTTGCTTCTACAGCTTCTAACCACTTTTGCATTGATTTCTCTCAGTATTCCAGAATCCTGCCATAGTCCAGAAAATGTGGCGTAGTTGCCCTAGTGCCTCCAACATGCTGTGCGTGTGTGCGTGTGTGCGTGCGTGCGTGTGTGTGTGTGTGGGCCTTGTGGCCCTTGCTTTCTAGGGTAGACCCTGCAATGAATAAGCAGTTATGGAAAGTAAGGTCAATGGAGAGATGGAGCACAGATACTACTCCTACAAAAAATCCCTTGCCAGTAATCTTGTAGTTGTACTAGTTCCTTTCAGTCAGAGACACCGCTCGTTTGCATGGCATGAGATTAGATTGCTGTTGTTGTGTATACGGCATATATTTATAGCTTGGCATTCAATTAATCGCATTTTATATCATGCAGCAACCTTTACCAAATGGGCACCAAAAAAAATAAAAATCAACACGATGCCCCTTGTGATGCAGTGCTGTAACTCCGCCATCCGGAATCCATAGCGTCTCTCAGACAGCGGTGGCCCGAATGCTTGCGTGCCTCACACCTCTGAAAGCCAGCGGGTTTTTTCGACGCGAGTTCTCCCGCCGGTGAATTAACGCCACCGTTCTGTTGTGTTGTGCCATAACACAGGTGTGCTGCTTCTGGGCATCAGTATACTCTGCCGGGCCTACAGCATGCTGAGGGCGGCCCGCGTCATCCACCACAACATGCTCCACGCCATCCTGAGGGCCCCACAGGCCTTTTTTGAAGCAACTCCCTCAGGGAGAATTTTGAACCGTTTCAGCAAAGATGTGGACATAATAGATTGTCACATTCCTGAGAATATTGATATTTGGATACGCACTTTCTGGTACACAGCAAATGTGCTGATCATATGCTCTGCCCTCACCCCTATGTTCCTCATAGTCATAGTGCCGTTAATGCTGTTCTATTGGTGGGTCCAGGTAAATAGGAATGTCGGTTAACTCATTAATTCAGCATGCCCCGTGTTGTGTTGTAGTAGTTTATCACTACTGTCCTAGTGTTGTAGTTGCCATGTGGTTTGGTCATTTAGATACTAGTGGGTTATGTCTCAGTAAAGTTGCAGCTCATTGGTTCTTCATGGCTGTTCTTTGATAAAACACCACCTGGATTGGCTGGATAAAGGATTGAGAGTAAGACTGTGGTCACAGGAAAGTCATCCGTGACTATACATCCGTATTTTAGAAAAGGGATGGCTACTGGAAATTATTTTCTCTCTTAAAAACAGTATTGTCTATTTTGTCGTGATTGACCCACAGTATTGCTGCGATCAGTGTGATGTCAGTAAGGCCTACTGATTTTGTTCACACCGAATTGAAATACGAAAAGTATACAAACAGGTGGATACTAAAGAACAGCAGTGTACTCTATTGAATAGTGTTTATGACAGATTTGTTTTTAGTACGTCATTATCTGTCTTAATTTTGCAAATCAGTTATTTCTTTCTGAGGAAAACATGAGTATTTCATTAGTCAGGCAGGAAATTAGTCAACATCATCACCCATTTGTCTGGTAACAAGTTGTCTTCTTCTGAATCAGATACTAATATCTTTGTTTTCATGGCCTGTAGTCATCTATCGTGGTTCCATTCCTCTTGTTTACTTGGCTAACCAGTCAGTAGTGCTTTGGCTTGTAGGAATTGCAGTCCCATCTCATTTCATTAATAGTTTAGATTAAGTACCAATGTTTCAGAAATTTACTCTATAATTTCTCTGTGGTGATCTTGCAAATCATTTCACTGGAAATGTGATTAAAAATAGAATGTCTGTGGATAAAGGGACCAGATCAGTAATTGAAAAGCAAATTTTCAAAGCTCACTCAGTCCATGGGGTGTTTCCAAAAAAAATTTTGGGGACTTTTGGAAATTTAACAAAAGTTCTTCATTAGATTACATGAGGAATGAGTGAGTTATGGTTCCCAAATACTCTGACATGAGGAGCAAGCCTGACTTTAGGCCATTTGCACTTTCATCTCAAAGACAACAAAAAACGGACTGAGGGAGCTTTGGAAATTTGCTCTTCAATTGGAAAAAGTGTGTTAGAAATATTAGTCCTAATTAAAGAAAGTATGTGGAACTGCTGCCTTTAATCTGCAAATTATCAGTATTATAATTCAGTACAGGCAAAAGGTTTGTTTTAAGATTTAATCTTTTATGGATTTTATTTGGTAATTCTAATGGAACAACATATTAATTTTAAAGGAGCTCCACAGTTAATTTCCATTAAAGATAAAGGGCAGCAGTTTTTAAAACATCTAATAACATGATTAATGATGCAGCTAATGCAGACATTGGCTAATTCATAACCAACTGATTCAAAACCAACTCCAGTTCTTCCAAGAGCAATTAGCATCCACTCAGAATAATAACAATTGGCAAAAGCTCTGGTGCGTAGGTATTTAAATTCATATATTCCATTTGCAATGAGTCATATCCCACCTTCAATTGGATCATCAGAATAGAAATCAGACGGGTGGATAGAAGCTTCTAACGTGGTTAGAGGCACGCTCATTATGTGGGACATCGTCATTCCGGTTTTGGGATTCTAATAACGTAGATATACAGGGTTCCATTTAGCCCTGTATGCTCTGTCCTGGCTGTCACCTCATGAATGGAAAAGTCATCCTATTAACCTTTGTATCACTTAAATTTTATTCTTTGCCCTTGAACCTTTTATGCTTACTCTTTGCATGATTGCTTAAACTGCTGTCTGTGGGCTTATTTCTTTTTGTAGTAAAGGGTGGCATTCTGAATAAGTGTTAAAAGATATTTAGTTATTTACCTTTAAGACTAAACAATGTATTGCTTACATGTCTAAATATTTCTAAAGCCAAACCATAAGCTACAACATTAAGACAGAATTTATTAATGATAACATGAAACTTTTGTTTGGTGTTTATAGGAAAAAATACCATCATGTAGTATAATAATATGTAATAACTGATTGTTTGAAAATGTGGGGATTTGATATGAAACACATTTAACAGCTTCTTGTAAAATAAGGGCTGTTCACAATGTAAATGATTTAAATTAAGATGCAGTTATTTTCTGAATCTCCCCTACTTGATGTGTCCCTGTAATATATGGTTAAAATTGTAATCTTCATATTTTCCTTCCGTAGAGATTTTATGTGGCCACATCACGCCAGCTAAAGAGACTGGAGTCTGTCAGTAGGTCTCCAATATACTCTCATTTTTCTGAAACCATCACAGGAACTAGTGTGATCCGTGCATTTGGAAGGCACACTACCTTCATACACATAAGCGATATGAAAGTGGATGAAAACCAAAAAAGTTACTACCCTGGTATTGTTGCCAACAGGTAGGTATAGAGCAAAACAGTCAGCAATCACTGGCATGATGAACATGTTTCTTATGTTTGTAAATAAGATCATTAACTTGTTTTCAATGCACGCAGATGGTTGGGTGTCCGCATTGAATTTATCGGAAACTGCATTGTGCTCTTTGCTGCATTGTTTGCTGTGGTTGATAGAGACAGCTTAGAGCCTGGACTTGTAGGATTTTCTGTCTCGTATGCATTGCAGGTGAGCAAAACTGACCAGCATTAGCTGGTTTGCATGTTCAAATAGAGGTCCATACCTCCTATATGTTCTACATTAGCATCCGTGTCTGAAAGTAGTCCTTATCTATACATTATGCCCATCGTTTCCATTTTTTATATCTGCCGTTTGGTGGTAGGTGACCATGTCTTTGAACTGGATGGTCAGGATGACCTCAGATTTGGAGAGCAACATTGTGGCAGTAGAAAGGGTGAAGGAGTATGCAGAGACAGAGACAGAGGTGGGTCAGCCTTTTGCATGCGATGAGTGAATAAATGATTGATTTATGAAGTTAAACCACAAAGAAGAATATTTGCCATAGTTTTGATGCAAGGCATTTATTTATAAATAATGTAACATGTTTCTGCTTGGGTTACAACAGACCAATTTTTTTTTTATAAATATTAAGTTTAACTTCAAGACATATGACAGTAATGAAAAAGTGCCAGTATTCCCACTTTGTCATATGATCTGAGCCACAGCTTATGTGTAGTGCAGCTTCACCAAAAGGCATGTGATGGTACATGATGGTTATATAGGCACCCTGGGAGGTACTGGAGAAGAAGCCCCCCCCAGAATGGCCCCGGATGGGCAAAGTGGAGTTCAGCGACTACAGCGTGAGGTATCGGGAAGGCCTGGACCTTGTACTGAGGAACCTCACGCTCAGTGTTCAGGGTGGAGAGAAGGTGAGCCTGACTTGTTTTAGGAAGAAAAAAACTGAATGGAAAGGCATATGACACATGTGAAAATCATGTTTAGAGCTGCTAGATTAAGCTTTCAAAGATGGACTCACTAAAGGTCAGGCGGGGGCAAAAGCTGGCCTGCGCAATAATAATAATAATAATAATAATAAGTTAGATTCTATAAAGACTAACAGGCTTTTGCTCACAAACTTTCCCCCCCAAATTAATAATAAATATGTAAGTGAAACATGCAAAATGTACCGGTTCTATTGATTTTCAAAAAGGGGAAAAGTATAATCTAGTATTGTGGCTTTCATGGGACATGAAAATAATTTAAAATGACCCCCTGCTGATGTGGTGACGCTCACATTTGGCCCTCATCAGAAAATAATTGCCCATGCATGCTGTAGGTATTGCAGGGTAGTTTATGTATAACGAGCTGTACAAATGCATCTTAATTTCTATTATTTGTAATCACAAATGCTAGATTGACCTACAACACACACATCTTCTAAGAGAGAACATAGTAAGAAGAAAAGTAACTGAGTTAATTTATGACAAAACACTGATAAATGCCCAAACATTTAGTGTTAATCACATTCATGACAGTATGAAGCAGTTACAGCGTACCATAAATGAGATCTGGAGGGCTGCACCTTCTAACCCTCGAGGTTAAAGTGTCCAATTAGATAATTACGACTGCATTTCACCATGGTCATTTCAACGTGCATCCATCTTTCAACCTCAGATCGGCATTGTGGGAAGAACAGGGGCAGGGAAATCTTCGATGACCCTTTGCCTATTCCGCTTGCTAGAAGCAGCCAATGGGGAAATCACCATCGATGGGGTGAAGATTTCAGAAATTGGATTGCATGACCTTCGGTCTAAGCTGACCATCATTCCTCAGGTGTGTCTGTCAGTTTGCACCATTTCAAGGTCTTGAAATGTTTTCGATTTTGTGACCCTCTCTTCTTAAACCTCCATAATTTAACACACAATATTCATATTCCTATGGATTAAAATCCATTGTTCTCTTGCTATTTCTCTTTAGGGTTCTGTGGGAAATATTCAGGAAACTTGTGGTGTAAAGAAATCAGGAATATTAAATCAGTGGGGCGAAAAATCTGAACTAGGTTTTACAAAGCAGAGTGAGCATGTATTTGCCCCTGTTTTCAGCAGTTTTGTACATTTCTTATATTAGTCTCAGATCTTTTTGTGCAATTACAGAGGTACATTCAGGAAGTCTGAGAGGAAAAAAATGTTATGTGAAAAATATACAGGCCACTCAACTAAAATAGGTATCTGTGGGTCTTGTTTGCTGCTCAAAACACTTGCTATCAGGCTATACTGGCCTGATCACCTTTGGCTTTTATCGTTAGAAGTTGTCAGCACACACACAGATACTCAGAACTACTTAGAATCTCTAGGAAAACAGATTGAAAGTGTTGTTAGCTATGTTATGACTGGTGAAGACCACACCCTGCATTCCACAGTAAGAACCTTATGCCAAGTCATGATGGTGGTAGAATTAGGGTTTGTGGCTTTTTGATATCAGGATCTGGACAAATATCCATTATGGATGAATCCATATCATCTACTAAATACCAGGAGAATGTGCAGCTGGCTTTTCTAGCAACACAATGACCCGAAATACACTAGTTTGTCTACATAAAAATGACTGAACAAGAAGTAACAAGTTCTGGGCAGGTCTAATGAAAATATAGTAGGAAACTCGATAATGATGTTCTGGGAAGTCCAGAGGCGAGCATTTTGCCTGGAGGACTGGGTCAGCGACTGAAGGAAGCAGTCATCTAAATGCTGTTCAGCTATTTGAGTGATTCCTTTTTACATAAGTAGCATTATGTTGCATAACCTTCACTAAATAAGTGGCATAAATCATTCAGTTCCACTCCAGCCCTGAATACTTTGCTTCTTTTACTTCACTTGCTGCAAGTCCAAGTATAATTCAACATATCAAACACACTAATGAACCTCTCATAGAAATTTTCACATTTTTAGTTTCAACGGTCATGATTAAAAGCCTAAATATTATAAGGCAACCATTAAAATGGATTTCAGACTGAACCCTTTGCCCTTGAAGAGAAACGTATTAGCCTAGGTATATCATAGTACATTTGTACTGTGCTGATGTAGTATAAAAATGCATGTCTACAGTTTTAAAAAATATATATTTTTATCCTGCTTAAATACAAATATTTTTACTGTGTAGAGGATAAAAAAAAATGCCGTGTGGAGCCATATTGTGTAACGGTTTATACCCTGGCGTTCCATACACTTTTTCCTTCATTGTGCTTGTCCCTTTTATCAACCAAGCAAGAATCTAGTAAAGAGTATCATCACACTAACAGCTACAAAATTCGCTTTTCCACTCTACCGCCTCTACAGATTCACCAGCATTATCATCATAGTGGGTGACCCAGTGGTTACAGCATTGTAGCTTCATACCTTCAGCTGAGTGTGTGCATGCGCATGCATGGAGTTTGTGTGTTGTGTTGGTGTTTCAATGGAGAATGGATAGATTTACCTGTATTAGTTAGTGAAATATTGTCCCTAAGATTTTTTCTTGATGTTTCAGCGATTTCATTTGGCGCAGTGTTAGGTGAGCTGGTCCTATGTTTATATCACAGGAACCCGTCCTCTTTTCCGGAAGTTTGCGGATGAACCTTGATCCTTTCGATAGCTACAGTGATGATGAGGTCTGGAGCGCTCTAGAGCTGTCACACTTGAAGAAGTTTGTGAACAACCACCCCTCTAAACTGGATCTAACATGTACAGAAGGTGGAGAAAATCTCAGGTAAACAGAAGTGTGACCGCTACAGTATTCAATTTTTTTCCCCTAAAATGAAAAGGTAATTTAAGAAAGGGAAGGGTAAAAACTTTTTCTTTGACAGCGTGGGCCAAAGACAACTGGTTTGTTTGGCTCGGGCCCTCTTGAGAAAAACCAGGATCCTTATCTTGGATGAAGCCACAGCAGCTATTGATCTAGAGACTGATGATCTGATCCAGTCCACTATCCGCACACAGTTTGAAGACTGCACAGTCTTCACAATCGCGCACAGACTCAACACCATCATGGACTACACCAGGTTAGAACCCCTCATCCTGCTTTTCTCACCCACTGAGATTCTTTGGGATTCACAGTCCTTAACGTCTGCAGTCGTTTTGTGCACATTCTTGCGACAATCTTCCTGGCCTAAATAGTTTGTCTATGAAAATCACATTTAAAATTTAGCTGCTTAGTGGACACTGATGCAAAGCAACAACTTAACCATGTTCAATAGTTTCCCTCCCTACTTCTGACCCTTGAGTAACAGATATGGTGTTTTGTCTTTTTGTCTTTTTTTTTTTTAACTTCATTTTACAAAACAAACAGAATAAAGTCACAAAGCTAACTAGCAATATTGGAA
>JAAGVU020000092.1:16936548-16983342 GCA_011763525.2 Mormyrus iriodes | reverse complement strand
TTTTGTCTTTTTTTTTTTTAACTTCATTTTACAAAACAAACAGAATAAAGTCACAAAGCTAACTAGCAATATTGGAATTGGTGAAACATTCCTACAGCGTGTTTCCATGTTAGCTGGATTATATCGTTTTGTTGCTAATGACAGTCATTTCTCCCTCCTTCCCCCCAGAATCCTTGTATTGGACAAGGGACAAATAGCAGAATTTGACACTCCAACAAATCTTATAGGGAAGAAAGGAATATTTTATGGAATGGCCAAAGATGCAGGACTGGCATGATACCACACAATCTTTCCTATTCCAAGTGCCTTTACAATATAAGAATATACTGAATGCATCATTTTGTACTGAGCAGTAAAATGCAGCATCAACCCCTTACTTGTGGCCACCGCCTTTTTTAAAAATTAACTCATGAGGTTGCTTACTTTTGTACTGTATTTAAGCTACTATTAAGCTCATTTAGGGAAATTACTCAATACAACCAAATCTATAAAACTTGAATTACTGAAATCTGAAGTATAATAGTTGTGTGATTCATACATTATTTTGAATAAAATTGCATATTTAACATACGTGCTTAAAAAAAAAACCCACTAAAAAGTTTTGTACTTTTATTCATGACACAAAATATACAGGTTTTTAAATTTGAACACAAAAAAAGTCAACCCCTTACAGCTAGAGGTGCACCCTGCACCTTATACAAAAGGGGAGAGATCAATGTGAAGTTAATCTGGGCAGAACACTACAAATGTTTACAAAATTGATATGCTGGGGAAAGTATCCTTATGTTGGAAACAAAGCTATATAGTTTGGTTAACAGAACTGAACTCGTAATTGAACCTAACCGAGTACTTCATAGTGGTGTTTGCAGCATTATGAACAAAAGGAGCTTTTAATGGGTAAGAATACCTATTTTACATTGGTGTCTCATTCGTGTTTTTCTAGTTCATTACATCACTGGTTCACCTTGTTTAAGCAGCAGAATTGCAGGGTCAGGACAGGCAAATCTTCGTCTTCTTCCCCGGCATCCCCTGATGTGTACAAATGTTCAGAAAACAACCAGTTAAGACAACTTGTGGAAAAAGGGCACACAGTACTCTATATTACAGAACCCTCCTCCAGTCCAAGTTCACATAAAATGTTAACACTTGGGCTCTCAAATAACAAAGGCCTTCACAGACACGTTACATGAACAAGTTGTTGTAAAGATTCACTTAAATGTTGAAATAAGTAGCCATTTCATGCTGTTCCTTTCTGCAAAAGCACTCTTTGGATTGGAGGGGAAAAAAAATCCAGATGAGTCAGGCACTGCAAAATACCTTCTAGATGAACATACAGAATTGTATGAAGCAATTCTTATGCCTTTAGTATGACATGAGCCAAGTATGGCTCTGCGTTGCAAATTTTTAATTGCCAAAAGGAATTCTATCCTAAGCACTAATTTAAGCTATAATGACTTACGCTTAAGAATGCTTTCGATATTTAAAGCAGGTTAAACAATCCTAAACACTGAATTTTAACCTAAACTGCCCACAACATACACAGAAAAGGGAAAAAAACAAACCATTAAATCTATGAAATGATATGCACAATGGCAAGCTTTAAAAGGTTTTACAGACAACAGCATTCAAACATTGATGTGGGTAGAGAAAGGAGTACCTGGGATGAGTACCTGCACAGTTTGACAGTATCCTTGATTTTTAATTTGGCTTTCATGGGTCGCTCACAACACCAACGCTGTGTGAGGTATGGAAGTCAGCTGGAATAATTCATTACCCTACACTTCCACCATCCCAATGCTATTGGCTCTCAAGTTTCAGAACAAAGTGCATTAGAATGCAATAGCAACGAAGCACAAAAAAAAAAAAACTGCATACATCCTTGGATCTGGGAAAAACGACTGCATTCACAAACAAACTCGAAAAAGCCCCATGTGCCTCGAACATCAGAAAGCGTAAGGTTAAATGATATATAAAAAAAAATGTTTAAAGTTTAGGCGAGACGTAAACGATTTATGAACTATAAATAAAATGGAAGCAAATCAAAGTAGGGTGTGGGCTTGTGTGCGAACAAACATGGGTTTCACCTTCAGAACAAGAGGCACAATCTGAATTGTGTATTGTGTTTTTTTTGTTCAGGTAACTTAAATGAATATACATAGCTAATACAAAACAAAGTACCTCCAGCATGTTTTGCAGAACTACACTGGTTTTTCCTCTGGGTTTGTGTTTGTTTATTTTCTTCTCATCTGTCTAGTTCCATCTTCTTCCGTGCATACTTACGCTGCACTGTAGGAAACGGGACAAATCAAACAACTAAAAAGAAAGGATAAGGGGGGGACCCAGACCTGGGGGGAGAGTACACTTACCTTGGCCTGATCTGAGGTCCTATCAGATCAGTTTTAATTGGACTGAGTGTCACCTTCAGAATGTATGTCTTCAGAGGTGCCGTTCAGCTGGGCCTTGGGAGCTTCCGCCTCCATTGGCTCGGCCCTAGCCGATTCGCTGGGCTTTTCGCCGCTGCTTCTTTTCTTGCTGCTTTTATCATCTACGTCCTTGCGATCTGTAAGAAAGTTTTGGCGCAGACATTGCAGAGATGATTCGCCAAGATGAAACTAGAGAAAGCAACGGCCGGGCGAGTTTCCTGGCACATTATTACAAATCTCTGTGCCAATTCATACTTCACTTTTCACTTTTTTCTGCGTCCGTTTAAAGTACAAAACATAGAATTAATCGGCTAATAAGTATAAACCTAAACGATACAGACATGTACAGTTAAGTGTGTTTTAAGCATTAAACTATGGGGGACAATGCACACCATGTGACTCTAATATAAGTGTCAGTTTACCACCAGTAACTATAAGCAGGACAGCTGGGCTATTAAATTCGAAGTGCACACATATATTTAGGTTTATCCTTGCCGTCACGTTACAACAAATAGCAAATGGGCAAGTATAGGGGGGATGGCGAATCTATGGCAAGGGAACGCAAAACTATTTCAAAAATATTTTACCACCCTGACCTCTTAGGGGCTCCGTATATTCCACTTATGTCTTATTACTGATTTCTACCCAAAATCATATTGACAAAGCCGACATCAGTTAAGTAGTTTTACAAAAGAAAGTTTTTGTTTTTAAAACCCGAGAAGACTTAACTTGCAGTAATAAACCGTCTCATCCTGTTTTGTGTAAGCTTCATTCAGTCCTAGGAGACAGCTGCCCTCTGCTGGTCTGGAGGAATATCATTGCAGTATGCATGCGCTGACTGCAACCATCCGCATCCACTACGAACACAAGCTGCCGCACAGACGACAGTCTCCAGACCGGAAGCACACGAACGCGGAGAGGATGAACTAGGCTTAAGAGCCCTGTATTCCATAATTTACACTTGAAGGCTAAGGCTCCATCACCTTTGTCCCTGGAGCGCCATTCCCGCTCCTTGCTGCGGCTCCTGCGTTTGTGGGACCTGCGCTCCGTGCTGCGGGAGCGCCGCCTCTCCCGGCTGCGTGAGCGGTGCTTCCTGTCAAGGCGGTCCCGGCTATGCCGCCTCTCTCTCTCCCGGCTCCTAAACACATGAAGATCGGCTGGCTTCAGACGACGTAGCTGCTTTTTTTTTTAAGCCAACCAATTTCGGCACCGCAGAGATGAGCTCCCAGATCGTACCTGCTATGTTTCCTCTCCCGGTCCTTGCTCCTAGATCGCTTGTGCTCTCTGGACCTGCTTCTCCTCCTTTCTGAAGCTCTGCTGGAATGTCGGCTGTGGGAGTGACTGTGCCGGCTGTGTCGATCCCGATCGCGCTCTCGCTCTCTGTCTCGTTCTCGCTCACGTTCTTTCTCCCTCTCTCTCTCCCTCTCTCGCTCCCTTTCTCGTTCCCTCTCTTCTTCCTCCTTCTGTCGCTTTTTCTCCCGTTCCTCTCGCTCACGCTCCCGCTCTTCTCTCTCCTTTCGCCCCCTGTCCTCTCTCTCGGAATCTTCTGGCCGCCTGTGCAGTTTCTCCTGTTGGATGTATATAGATGACTTCTGAGTCTCCTCTCTAATTACAGAATCAGCTTTTGTGCCTTTGATAAATCCTACTGCTATCAGAGAAATGCTGCAACACCTTTTGATAGCGGATTTTACAAACAACAGTTTTAACATTCAGAATCATAAGCATGGCTAGGATAGAAAATGCTCACTTTCAGCTCCTCCACTGTGGACTTGATTTTGGCGTATCCCATATGCTGTTTACCCATCAGGTGATCATCCACTCGACTCTGAGCATCACCCACGATCAGGAAGGCCCCACAGACCTCACACACCTCCATCTGCTTCTCCTGGGCTGCAAAGTTCTCGATAGTCTGAAATATTGTAAATCAAATGGAACAGAAGCCATCAGAATATCACACGCAAGAAACTGATTATCGCTTACATAAATATATGCTGTATTTCACAACATAACTTTTGCATAGCAAAGTCTACTCAGACTATTCAGGACTCACAGAGGTAGTGGAGTTGAGCAGCTCTCTCTCTTCCTTGAGCTGCTCGACAAGCTTCATCATTCCTTGAGCCTCTTCCACCTTTCCCTCTGAGCCGAGCTCCTCAATCTGCACCAAAACAGATAAATATACCAGCCAGTCTCAGTTGACAGACACTGATCATTCCAGATTAACAAAATGGCCATCATCAGACCATCAGAAATAATGAAATACCTGCACTACTAGGGTCTCTATTTTTTCAGTCAACACTTGAATTTTCTCCTCATTTTTTCCAGAGGGTCCTGGTGCCTAAAAAGAAAAATGTACATCACATTTGACAGAAGAAAACTCAAGGCTGGCTGGTTTTATATAATGCCTTCGACAGGTTTTGCCTTCAGGCCAAAAAATATTTACACTTAAAACTGAGGAAGTTTCCTTTTTAGCCTTACTTCATCCCCAAAATCATGTCACAAGCCTAAAAAAATGGCTACACAGATTGATCTTACTCATCTGATCATAAACACGTAAAAGGCAAACAGCATTCCTATTCAGATCTAATTTTATAGTACTGCCTCTTAAAATGATTGCTACTTGAATACTTTATTCGAGTAAAATAAGAAAAACTGCTGTAGCAAGCAACCAGAAGATATGCAGTCACTATTACATCAAACTCCAACTTGGCACAAAGAAACAACTGCATATTAATAATGACTACAGTAGGTGATGAAAGTACAGGCAAACAAGCCAGGACTGAGACACAAAGAACTTTAACAATTTTTGACGTCACAACTGCATATTACTACAGAAGTCCACGCAAACCAATTGCCTTCAAATATTTTAGCTGTCGCCGTAAATCTAAGACTTATGTGCAACAGGAATTTCTGCTAAACATTTGATTAACAGGAGAGGCCAGAATGCACTACAGCCTGCAGGAGGTCCCCAACATATTGCACTTTCATCAGGCCTGAGATGTATATGCCAACATTAACATTAGATGAGATGCATGCTGACACCTAAATCACAATTCCCATATCACCCCTTTAACCTTCAGAGGCTGGCAATAACCTCCTGTAATCTGTTCAACAGAACTTATTTCATTAACTGAAGATTACAGACCCTGCATTCTAGCCTGCTGGTATTTCCCTGATATCAGCAACTCACTCCAGAGCTTTGCTGGGTCTGGGACAGAGCAAGCCTTGCATGGCCTCTGCGAATCCTCCGTTCAACCTCAGCCAGAAGACTTTGCAGGTACCGCAAGAAGTCTCTTTCATAGCCCTCCTTCATGAACCGAGAGCTCTTCTCATACCTAAAATAGTTGTAAGAGTCAGTCAAAACAGACAATTCAGAAGAATCTCAACAGAAGAATCTACTAAGAAACTACTTACTGTTTTCTCAGGTTCTCATCATGAATTTTTTCACATGGACCTGAAGAGAATGCAAAACACACAGACATAAGAACATGGCGAGATGTAAAATAAACTCAGGCTGTACCTCTAGTTGCTAAGGTGACAGAAACCTGGTTGTCAAGTCAATACAATTACGGGTTATACACATACACCTGTTGAGATGTAATGAGTTACAGACAAGCCAGTTGCAAATGAATAGGTAAAATTCCCTTCCACTTACCCAAGTCAGAACGAGTGTTTGTAAATAACTCTGCTGGACAAAATCCACAAAGATAGTATTTGCAGACCTGTAAAGTACATAAATATCAGCTGCATGGCACAAATTTTCAAAGCAACAATTAACAATGACAAGAATCAATACAGATCATATTAGATTACCAGTGCATAACTGTATAAACAGTTATAAAACTATGCATGCATCACATATAAGCAATGCAATTAAAACATAAATTAGAGCCTTAATTAGGAATCCCGCTAAATTAGATGTGTCTACACATTCACTGTCATTTATATTGGCAAAGCATTTTTTTTTATCCTATTCGACTTAAATCACAAAACTAACACTAAATTTCGGTGATTTGGTGTGTATTAGACGACATATAGCAAATTATCTAAAAAGCAGCACGTCTGACAATCAAATGTAAATCATACAAATAGCGTGATGCAACCATGTAAAGGGGGACTGATTTAGAAAACGGCAGTTTGTGAGGAAACGCGACTAGCAGAATCAACAACATGAACAGCCCGTAGTGGTACAGGCATGCCGCTAACGCGGGAAGGCGAGCCGCCTGAGGATGGACCGCTGTAGGGAAGCTTTCTGCTGGTGCACCCCAACTTCAGACGTACATACCGAAATATCCACAATGCCGCTATCCCACGTACTTACCAAATGAAAGATACGGTTTCATTTTACTGTAGTAAACATATGGCGCGAACGCTACAGTCCAGTCTGGCTCTGGCCTATGTAACTACACACACTTATTAATACCACTAGTTATAAAGTTTGCTTCCGGACGAAGGTGTGCTAAAATTTCCATTTATCTAGTAAGTTTCTATACACGCACTGGTGTGGGAAAAAAGACAGTTTTGCTGTTCCCTAGTTACAGTGTACTATCCTGCCCACGGCACCCCTGGTTGGCTAGCTAGCTAATTAGCACGCCGCCCGCGACTGAGCCGTTGGAAGACCAGAACTCACACTTTCGTCATCCCAGTGAACATTACTCCTTTTTTCGTCCGGAGCCAAGTTTCTGTCTCGGCCCATTAGTTCATCAAGTAACTGAGCTGCAGAAATCATATTGAGTGTGTATTTCGAGTGAACTCCCCCCACTTCTTCTTCTCCCTGTTTTTAATACAGTGACTGCAGCAACAAAATGGCGGACGACACGCAGGGAAGGCATTCCGGGAAGAAGCCTCCTTGCCAACGCGTTTTAATTGGTCCTCAAGAAGAAATGCCATCCTCCCGGTTTAGATGCGGGCCGCCCATATACAGGGTTTCAGTTGTAAATGTTGTATTAGAGAAACAATTTCGAATCATTTACTGTTTTCAGGGCACACATGAAGCTGCCAAGGGTGATGCTTCTTAGTGAGCAGGTGAGAAGGTGGCTGGGCAGGAGTACACTCCTGACCGGATGGCAGGCCATAATACATTCACACACTATAAGCAGTTTTTAAATTACCAGTTAACCTACCCAAATATGGTAAATGAACAGGGGGAGAACATGCAATTTCCACACACATGGACAATATATGGATTCAAACCACCAGCCCTGGAAGTGTGAGGCAATAGTGCTGCGCACTGAGCCACTGTGTACCTCCTCATATAAAGAGCTACTAAATAATAAGTTCCATTTATATAGCGCCTTTCACAATCCCAAGGTCTGATGAAGGTTTAATAAATGTTTTTTGCTCATGGTTTAGCCTGCGTTTAATTCTTAAAGCGTATTGGAAATTTACATATAAAAATGAGTAAAGAGAAATGAGAGAATAATGACTTCTACTTAAAACACTTAGATTATAACAGTGAATTTCATTATTCTGTCATCTTGGCATAATCTATCCAAACAGCGAGCTTAACTATCAGGTATATGACATGGCTGTATCTTGCTGCAGGTGGATTTTCCGTGCATTATTTCTCTTTCTAAATAAGGTCTTCAAGAGCTGTGTCCCATACGATTCAAGGTTTACCCATTGTTTACTGAACTGGAGTAAATGATAAAATCAGCCCCTAGAGATACATCAGTGACGTCAGCATCTTCCCATAAGGCAAACTGGATCTCCTTGTGAAATGTGAAAAAACAGTATTACCAAGGTGTTCATTGGATTTAGAAAAAGGTAGAGGCAGAGTTCATGGCCTGTGGGGACTTTGGAAATGTCGTGCGTTTGCAACGGCTGTACCGCCAATAAAAGAAAGAGAAAGAAAGACGTGGTCTCAGCTTGTACGTACCTCTGTCTAGTCCCGTAGTAGTTTCTTATGCTTGATTCTAGATGGGAACTGGCTGCTAGATTTTCGCTCTGGGAATTTGGAGTATATACAGCAGTTTAAAACGCTTCGCTTTAGCAAAACAGAAGCCATGTATATTTAGATATATTAAGTGGGATCTTCAAGATCAGTTACAAAAAGTAGGACAGATTTGCTCGTCAGTGAACAATGAAATTCGATTTGTTTTTCAGACTGAAATGTGAACGAGTCTGCCTGCACAGGAAATAGGTTATTATCCGTCAAGCAAAAGGACTTTATGTGTAACATATGAAATTAAATTTACTATATCTAAAATACTCATTTTTGCTTTTGTACAACAAAGGTTTAGACACCGGAAGTTCAAGATGGGAACTAAATAAACCGTTCGCTGTTGTTACATCCAATCCTGTCCCTCCAGGGAGGAGTAAATTTAGTACAGTAATGCACTAGCATGTTAGCTTATACTAAACTGTTGTATAACAGTCAAATTAGCGGCAATACAAATGTTGCTGTTGCCATTTTAATACGAGGAAGCGGGAGCCGTCCAACATGATTTGATTATATCATGTGCGAACTTTACCTTTGCTAAAACGGACAAGACAGGCGTCAACTGACTTGGTTGCTAGCCTGCTCACATATTTTAGAGGTGTTTCTAGCTTGCCGCTAGCAACTAACTTGCCTTTCACAGACCTTTTGCGAAGTTAAAGGTTGTCACTGGATCTTTATATAGATAAAATACATATTTTCATCGCTGCTTATGAATTCTTTTACTGGCTGAAATGTCGACGCTGTCGCTGGATAAAGGAATGCAAGAGCGGCTGCGGGAGGCGTCCGCGATCGGGGACATCGACGAAGTGCGAGCTTTAGTGGAAAGCGGGGTGAACGTCAACTCGCAGAACGAAATAAACGGATGGTACGTGCGCGTTTAGTCGGGTTATTTAATGAAGCGGCGGCTGTATTTCGCTAACTAGCCACACGGGCAGTCGACATCGCATTTTTGTTTATGCCAGTCGCCCAGACTGCTAGCGGGAAATTAAGACGTGATTTTGTTATCACGGCGAAGCAACGACAGATTAACTTACCGGGCAGGTTACTCCATGTAAAAATCTTGGTGTAGTGACCTGTCCATTAGTTTCTATCTGCAAGAAAACTAACACGCCAATTTTCTCTCATTTTTTTGCCTCATGGTTAACTATTAAACTCAGGCTTGTACAGTAATCCTTAATGTCATGTCTACTGCTAGCATAAAAGCAGATTAAGGTATGAAACATGACGCTATAAAATTATTTTACCGTGTGTATGTTAAAACATGTTAATGGCGAATAATTGCGTGCTTTTCTTTCAGAAAAGTGAATTGTTTGCTTGCAATGTGTTTAACTGGCTTATTGTTTCCATACTCCTACCTCATATTTTTATTAAAGGGCTCTTGTACGTCCTAAAAGTTTATCCATTTAATTCAAACTAATCAAATGCTTCGAAATTTTCGTCAAAAATATTTTTGTCTATTATAGTTTTTATTTGCCTATAGTGAGTGCCGTATTCACATATATTACAGTAGGTCCCGAGGTGGGACTTTAATTATGTTGTCATGTGTTGAGTTATATCAACTCCTAGCTTTAGGAATCTCTTCCAATTGAACACTATCTCTCTGTGTATTCTAACTGGAAGAGCTGTGCATCAGCAAAATGATTAGATTTTCATTGGGTCAGGTGGGACATGTATTGTACAGTGGCACCTGCAGACAATGATTTGATTTGGGGTGACCATCAGGGGGCAGTTATTTTTGGGGGGGTGGCTGCTTTGCACCGTGTCTCTATTGTGGTTTTGCTTCAAAAATAAAATAGTCTATTTAGTTTTTGTTTTGATGTGTGGTGGCAACAGGGGTGACCATGTATTTACTAGGCGTGCCACAACTGGTAAATACCCCATGGCCACTCCTGGCTACCCCCTTAGAGCCGCCCCTGGCGTTAAGATTATGTGTATATTCTGTTTTATTTTCGTTACAGTATGTATATATCTGCATGGACATGAAAAATGTTTACTCACTGATCCTGTGCAGAACAAGGGGCTGGAAGATGTATGGAGGTAAAGAATTTTTATTTATTTTTTTGTCTTTGTAGGACTTGTCTGCACTGGGCATGCAAGAGAAACCACAAACCGATTGTGGCTTATCTTCTGAACTCTGGAGCAGACAAAGATGTTCTCACCTCAAAAGGAGAATTAGCTGTCCAACTAACCTCTAAGCCTGATATCAGAAGACTTCTTGGAGGTTTGCTACTATCTATATGTACTATAAATACATCCAAACGTCAAATTGCTTTTAGAAATTTTAGTAAATTTCTGACTTTTGTGATGTGCATGGTGATGTGCTTTAATGAGTTGTACTTAGTATACATTAATGCAATCTTTTTTTGTAGGCAAATTAACATTAGTAATGTCTTTATATATGTATTGTCTTTTTTTCAGTGGATCTTGATAGATTGGACCCTAGGGGATCCTCAAAAGTGTTGATTAATAAAAGTAACATTTTATTAGGAATTCAAATTACCACTGTGTGGTTGTGTCTTCCAGCTGTTTATTAGTTTTGATTTTTCATTTTCATGAGGTTTGAATAATTTTCTGAAATGTTTCCAGCTGTGTTGTAATCAGGATAATGTCTGTGTTTGGCTATAACGTAAGAGCAATCACCCTACATACTGATGATCTTTTCATTGTGGCGAAGACCAGGCTGCCTCACACCTTTTTTGAAATTGACACTCTAAGCTCTGCAGCTCATACATTTACCCTTCTGTTTTAACGCATCTGCCTCATCTTTGATCTGTCTACTAAATTAATGAACCTCAGTGAGACCAGGTCTCTCTGAACATTATCCCCACACAGTAAGTGGGATTTGGTGTATGTGTCTTATCAAACCCCTTTTAGTATTCTGTAAGACTGTCACCCTGAATGAAAAGACAGTGACTTTTGATTGTAGGAGAACCGGAATCAGTTTGCAAAATGATACCATATATGCAGATATAGGAGTTAAAGCAGAATTTGTGTTGGTTGGATAAACATCTTGCATGCAGGTTTCTTAGAAGTGCCTTTAAAATTCGTTTTTTTTGCAGCTCTGATATTAAGACTTGAAACAAGCAGCTGTGATCAGAGGAGAACGGTGACACTCAAGGGCTGTTTCTGGGCTATTCACAGGCATATTAAAGTCCTTCGAAAATTATCTGGACATTTTTCACACTAACACTGGAACGGTCGACAGTAATTTGCGGTTTCATTTGTTTCTCTATTTGCAGTTGAGGAAGATGTTCCTGAGGTGAAAGATCCGGAATTACCTATTATCCCAAATTATCTGTCAAATCCACCGTTCCCTTACGGCAAGTCTGACACAGATGACCTCATTTTGGCACCCCACACTTTCCAGAATGGCACGGCTAATCGACAGCCTTACTGTGAGCCTGTCACCTCTCTGCCTTCCCCTCCGGGCCTGTCTCCAGCCTCCTTGATTTCCTATGAACGGGAACAAAGCTTGTTTGTTGACCCAGAGAACTTGAACGAGGGCGTTGGGCAGAATGGCTTGCCGGACCCTCCGGGTGCCATCAATGGCGTGCTCTCGGGAGCCCACTGCTCCAGGAACGGAGAGCATAGCCACGCCGCATCTCCGATCGAGCCGGCGCACCCAGTGCCTCCCGCTGCCGGTGGCAGTGCCAGCTCCCAGGCTGCCAATCCTGCGGTGACCAGACAGCAGTCCATCCCGCAGCAGCTCAGCTGTAGTACACCTGGGGTATCAGTGCCTGCTTTCCAGCCTTTCTTCTTCACCAGTACCTTTCCAGTTAATGTCCAAGGTAAAGGAGCCCGTCATTCTCATATTCATCATTCCCACAACCCATTCACACTGCTAATTTCTTGTATTACTGTTTCATTGTAGCTATAGTGTATTTATGGTCCAGTTATTAGCTAATGTTAAATTGACTTGGATTTAAATGCGGGCTACCTCTGACCCGAATGTAAAGTAATCAGTCTGTAAGCAATAATGTAATCTGCTGCTTTTTAAAAATAAGTCCACAAGGCAACATCTGATATCAGATTTTACTGAATTTCTTGCTTCTGGAATCAAAATTCATAGCAGGCATTTCTTGGTTAGACCCACACCAAATGAAAAGGTAAGTTCTTATATTGTACAGTGAAGTGGTCGCAGGCATGCAGGCATTGTCCTTGGTAGACCTTGCTTGAAATGTCCAGTTCAGTGAGCATGTCAGTTTAGATCTGTAATCCTTTTATTCCCCCTCAGTCACTCTCAGGATGCCTTTAAACCGAAACGTCCTCGATTCGCAAAGCGTCCAAAGAAGCACAGGGGCCTGCCCCCTTCACAGCCTATTCCCCAACCCCATCTGTTTCAGAGCTCGTCCTGAAAGTGCGGATTCAGAACCCCAACGCCCGGGAGAATGACTTCATTGAGGTGGAGCTGGACCGCCAGGAACTCACATACCGCTCGCTGCTCCGGGTCTGCTGCAGGGAGCTCGGCATAAGCGCTGACCACGTGGAGAAGATCCGCAAGCTACCCAACACCATGCTGAGGAAGGCAAGGGTCACCTAGATGCCATCTGCACATGTCCACAGCATTGCTAGCACTGCTTGCTGTTAACGCAACCCCGCTGTGATTCCCAAACACGTTACTGAAAGTGCAATACTTTCTTCTGCATTGGCAAAGATCAAGATTGTTTATGAAACAATGTTACTATTCACTTTGAATGCTTAATTCTAGATTCACAGGCTTGAAAAGCTTAGTACAACTCGAAAGCTTAATAATTTGTAATTTTCCAGGTGCACATACAGTACTGTGCAAAGATCTTGGGCAGTCAATGGAAATGTTTAAAGCTATTTATCCGAGCAGTAGGGTATATGTGCTCAGAACAAAAAACACAATTTAATATTAGAACATATGGTAATTAAGAGTCGCACAACAAAAACGAGCAACTTCCTCCATTCTCCAAAAATTTACCGTTAACTTGTTGGATAGCTAGAAGAACACCAAACTTCTCCTCAGGGGCACCCCAGCCATTTCATGTATTTGTTACTTTTCACGTCAGCTCAATTAATGAATTAATTAAATTAGTTTAAGAATGTCATTGAGGTATTGATTAGCTGTACGAGGTGGGGTTTGGTCGAGTCAAATAATGAATTAGTGCGTTGAATGATTGTTGCGAATACTGGGGTGACTTTAGGGGAGGTTTTAAAATGGCTAAGCTGACACACTTTGACAGACAACATAGTTTTATACTTACATGAAGATCATGTGAGCAAATGCATGATTTTCTTAGACTAAGACTTTTGCACAGTACTGCGTCTATTTATGTGACTCATGTTTTTAGATGTACAAGCATTCAACGGATGTTTTTAATGATGTGCAGTCAGTTGCGTTCCGATCCCCAGGCTTGACCATTTCTCTCTCAGTTTGATCTCTGCCATGTGCTGCTGTCTTGTCCTCCTCAGGATAAAGACGTGGCCAGACTCCAGGACTTCCAGGAGCTGGAGGTCGTGCTGGAAAGGATGGAGGGTCTGTCTCTGCTGTCAGGGGTAGGACATGGCGGCCTGGGCGACAGGCCCTGCTACAATATGAAGGCGTCCAAACTCACTTATTAATCCGATACGAAGTTTGCTTAAACACTTAGAGTGGTTGCTTTGCTAAGCATTTGGATTTATGGTCCACGTGACTGAAAGGTTCACCGTCATTGAGTTTTTTTTGTTTTTTTTTGAGGGTTTCCCCCTGTGCTTTACAGGCATGGCAGTCCGCCTCCCGATACTTGTGCTGACATACCAGGTTTTTTGGCTAATGAGTAGTACGTATTTTACCAGTGAAATATAGCAGGCCAAATTAGTGAAGTGCAGCTATTGGAACTCACATTATTTATTATTATTTTTTTTTTTTAAAAGAAACCCTCTAAAGTTGTTTCCAGTGATTCTACCTTTCTGACAAAAAATCTGGACAAAACCCTGTTTATTTCCTCTGCTGTTCATCCCTAACTTGAGGGAGGTCTAAGGACAGCATATAAATATATTTTCACTACCATCTTTAATAAACAGCTTTTCTTCATCTGCTGTTTCTTCAATACCTTTTGTTAACTTACAGTGTTGCTACATTGTACCATAAATAGACACTCAAGACGTTCGATTATATATATAAATAGAATCTGTCAACTGAAAACAATATATTTTTACATTTTTGTTTGTTCCCATTTGATTTGCATTATTATTAAAATTAAAAACTCATTACGAACAATTCACAGAGATGAAATGTTGCTGCTCCTTAAACTGCTTGTGGTACTGTTTAACAGAGAGATGCAAGAAGTTAGGCTACGTTCTTGTTTTGTAGATCAGTGCCATGGGATAGTTTTCATCTTTTGTTACAGTTGAGTGTTTTGCAGTTTTGATCATTAAATTGCACATTTTTTTTGTAGAATTTTCGTGACTTTTTCCATTTTTGTCACTACACTCATGTACTGCTATATATACTGTATTCACTCTTTCACCTAGAGGCTGCTAAAGTGTTCTGTTAATAAGTCTGTCTGTTGATAAATGATGTAATGCAGTAATAATAGCCAGCTCATTTTAACATTTAGAATTTGCATATGGCCAATTTATCTTTCTCAAGGACTTTGTCCTGCCTACTTAAAATACGAAACTGCATTTGAGCACCTCAGAACTTTTAAAACACAGGTTTGGAAATAAAGTTCAAATATTTTTTCTGATAAATCCTGCTTTCCGTGTTGCTTACAAATCCTGAAGATTCATTAATATTTTGACTGCATTGATTGCTTAAGCATCTAGATGTTTTCCAATGACAATTAGCACAGTGTAAATCGTCCACGTGTTCAGTGAATGATGACCATGCGTACCTGCTATGTCTGATTTAGGATATGTGTGCTACATTATCTAGGTGAGTAATCTGATGGAAAATGGGTTCAGCCATGCTGTGTATCCACAAAACAATCAGGACTCCTCACAAGTTATCCTGCAGTAAATGATGTAGCAGCAAAGCCTTTATTTTTGAAAGTTGGTTTTAAAGAAAGTGCTTTTTTCTTTTTATAACTTTCTTAATCTTTTTTTTCATCCGGGGAGGCAATGTGGTTGGGGGGGGGGGTGGTGAGTTATGTTTCTAATTTTTACAAATAATCTTATAGTTTGTAATGAAATGGGGATAAAGCACAACATTTATTTACAAGTGAACAAACGCAAATTTCAATTTATTATAGATGGGGTTATATTTCGCTTCTCAGTTTTAATAAGATGTATCTTGATTTATCTTATATTTATATTTTTAAAGGGTTTGGGAGGGTTTATATAGGAGGGTACTGTAGGAAATACACTGGCCTGGAAAACATTTTAAAAGGAAAAAAAAACAAACAAACATTGGGACGTATAACCAAATCATCAAGAGAGGGTATGAGGATGTGGATGTTAAATGTGGGCACTTTGTGGTAGGGAAGTGAAGCATGCACGCGTTTGTCGGTGTTGGTACAGATGGTAAAAGTTGGTTCAATAATAGGCGGTAACTGTTCCTGAATTTTATTTTTGTTTTTTCTGTCTTCCATTTCCTTTTACATCACTGAAAAGAATAATGGGAAAGAGAACAAGGAAACTGAAACCGGTATCTCGCTAAAGATTATATGAGAAGATGCAGATAAGTGTTTGTACCCTGTCATTACTTGTGAAATCATTTTGTTTTGTTTATATATTATTTTTAATTTTTTTGAGTGTTTTAACCTCACGCAATCTGAATGACTACAGGGAAGTCTAAACATGTGAATGCTACAATCTTCACCCTTCACACTAGCGTCCCGACTCTCTGTGTTCAGGGTTCTACTGTGCATCGGTGACCCGACTGGTTTAGTGGAAATGGTTAACACTGTATTTAATATGTTAATTTCTTAGTAAAGACAGAAAAACATTCAACTTAACCTATGCATTCAGAGTCTGATATTTTTATATGTCTTATGTAATTTGATAAAAAACAAAAAAATCCATAAGCACTTTTTAACCTGTGTTAAATAACGGGGACCTGTAGCTGTTCATTAATAAAGCATGAGAAATATGTGTCACTGTTCTCTTATGTCTTGTTTTTATCTGTTCAGAGGTGAATATCTTTTTTTATATAGCTCCAGGAACAGTCAGTGTCATTTTGATGGCTCTTTCAGTTGTTTGCCACAAGGGGGTGTGTTTTAGTTAGAGTTGACAATTTTTAGCGGAGAGCTTACATGTTTCGATTACCCAGATTAAGAAGCAATGCACTGTTGTTTGAATGATTGATTAGCTGTTCTGATGTTTTTTTAAGATTTTGGTTAAATGTTAGAGTTATTGTGGAGAATATCTGCCGTTATTTTCAGGGTCAATACATTGCTGAAATTATTCGTAGTAAGTTTTCCATAAAAAGGTAGCTACTGGGTAAGGAGCTGATTACCTTATACATGATAACCTTTTTCAAAAACATCTAATGCAGCTATTGTGTAGGTCAGTAAAAGTTGGCAAGTATCTATAAGAAATTTAACGGGAGATCGATTCTTCATGCCAAAAACAATAAAGTAAATTTTTGATAAGGCATCGAAAGCCATTTTTACCATGTGTGTTACCAGCACTTGGTTGAGTCGTGACAAGTTTGCTGGTGTCGAGTTTGACGAATGGATTTTGCATTTGAGAAATTCCCTGTCATGTCATTCCCGGAAAGCGACAAATATTGGCAAGTCTGCAAACTTCCTGATGGGGAGACAAGTTTATTCTCGGATTCCTCGTCAACAAGACGGCTCACGCTCTGTGGCTGAATTTCGAGGGAATGCTCGCCTTCTGCCTTTTCTCACTGCTGTTACCCTACTGCTTCTCTGACAGATGATGGCTTGGATAAGGATAGATGAGCCCAGGGTGCCAGCCCGCTAAGCAACGTTTGCTCCCTGAAGGCGCGGCGCTTGAAATATGTCAGGCTCTGGCTTCCTTTCCTTAAGATCATTTGAGGCTACAGGTGTGAGTTGGGAAAAAGTAGCTACTCGATTTGGTGACAAAGCATGGTTTTATTGTTTATAAAGAGAGAGCCAGATCATCACGCTCTGTCAACATTAACCCATAGGTTGTCTGTTGCAATACATACATTTCTTTCAAGTCTTAGTACAATTACTGGCATGTTGAATGCTTTCTGGGATTTGTGCTCAAAAGGATAGCATTAAATTATTTTTGGTGAGCAGTGTGGGAGAGAAGCTCCTGACTTATCACGTACTGTTTTTGAGTGCGTTATCTGTAGCAATCTGCTGCATATGGACCCAGGTATTGGGATTATGGCAAGTGAGATACAAAAACATGATGTACTGCAGATGTGTGGCATAAACTGTGCTGTTATATGCTAATCTTATTGTTCATAGTCAACTTCATTCATTTATGTGGGAGTATTTAACAGTCGAACGCACTATTCCATTTTTGGGGCAGATCATATCATGGAAGTTAGACTTGCTTTCATGTTACAGCTTTCATGTTGGAACTTTGCTACGCAGACATGGGTTGTGGAATTTTAAAACAAGTTCCCTTGCTGCTAAATTCTTTACAAAGGCATTCAAACGGAAAACAGTTGCAGAATCGCCTTGGCAAAAGAACTGTAGGTGATGCTTCAGTAGTATTTGACAAGACACAAGCATAACTGAAGATGTGGATATATTTGGCTGCTGTGTGCCTTTTGGACCCTGCTTGTTTTCATGACATTAGATTTGTGATTTAGCTAAGCCTAAAGAAATAAATCTGCAAGAATTCATGGTGCTTGGGCTTGAGGGCAAAGAGAAACTGGAGAAACCTCCCCAGAGATCTTGAACTCAGGTTTTTAGTTTAAAAATCATTGTGTTCTGCTTTGAAATTTGCTTAAATGTAATGCTGTGAAAAATATTTTTGTGACCCTGTCCATCATTTGTGTTGGTTTCTCCAAAGCAGGTCGCATTGAACCATGGGAAGTATGGGATGTAATTTGGGGTACATCCTGACTACCAGTCAGCCACAGGTCATGCAAAGGGTCACATATATACAGGAACAACAACACTAGGACTGGAACTGAGCCTGGATATGAGACCTGCAGAAAACATATTCCATAGCTTGACTAAGGATGTAATCGGGCCATGGTACATTTAGGGCAATACTTTTACAGTTTCACCAAATAAATGTTCTTGGGTTGGTTATTGACAATCTGATGAACAGGCGTGTGTTTGGCAGTCATCTTTTGTTGCGCTTTGGTTGTGGTATAATGGTGGTCAGATGTTAGACACTAAAATATCATTAATGAATACCATGCATCTGTCTTCTGTTACATCTGCCATCCCCACCAGGTCATGTCCAGCTTCGAGTACTACGTGCTTCATGTGCGTTTTCATTGGTATGGACTCAAAACCCAAATTATCTTTAGGGAACAAAATGGGAAGCTGTTGGCAAACTTTTACTATTTGAGTTTAATTTGTCTTATTTTTGTCTCCTAAAAAAGAAGTTGCCCTTTCTTCTTTATCCCTCCATAGCCGCGGGTATCATCCATCTTCGCTTTACCACATGCGTTTGACAAGAGTTTATTAATTTCTTCTCCGATTTAAAAATGTCACTCAGCAAAGAGGTATCAGGTGTTGCCTTCTTTGGGGCAACTGAGGTAAACACTCTCTAGTGAATGAGACATGAAAGAAAGCATTATGTTGTTGCTACTCCTCAGCTGCCTATCACATTCTTTGTGCTGGATTTTTACTATGCCAGAGCTTTGAACTGGCTTCCTTGCCTCAGAAATGACAAATGAGCTTAATCAATGCCAGAGGCCATGCTTACCCTAACTTGGGTCTACAGCCATGTGTAGGTTGGCGGATAGCTACAATCATCCTGCCATTTAACTGTTTCTGTGCAAGTATATATATGGGATGGATATATATATATATATGTCCCCACAACCCTATATTGAATAAGTGATAATTCTAAGATGGATGAATGGAGGTAATTGATTGTCTGTGATTGTGTGTGTGTGTGTGTGTGTGTGTGTGTAGGTTTGTATCTGCGACCTTGTGAATATCAGTTGTACTCACAATGGGATAAAACCTTTTACTTTTTAGCTTGTGGGTACATTTTTCAGGTCCCCACAGTATAAACCTTAATTTTATAAAAATCTGTGACCGCAAACAAAAAACTAAAAATGCCCAAAGTTTTACATTTTGTGTGGTTACATATGGTTAAGGTTGTCATAGTTGGGATTAGGGTGATGCCCATAGAAATGAATGGAGAGTCCCCACAAAGATACAGATACCTAATCTGTCTGTGTTTGTGTGTGTGTCCACCTTGTAATGGACTAGCGTCTCATCCAGGGTGTACCCCAGCCTTGTGCTCTGTGTTGCCTGGGACATGTACCAGGTGGCCCATAACCCTGACCAGGAAAAACGCTTACAGAGATAGATGTATGCATTTTAAGAAAGCCGCTCAATTACATTGGGCAGTTTAATTTGTATAGATTAGGATGATTGTACTAGTTTCGATATATCAAATCAATATTTCTGATGGTTGTTTGTGTTTTTTTTTTTAAGTTTTAAAAGTTAACTACACCCATTGAAACTAAACTTTATATATCAATTTAGCATGTTCATGTTGGAATCTGATTTGTGTTTTGCTACAGCTTATGAACATTCATTCCAGAAGACAAAAAAGTGACCAATAGACCTCAATGATTTAAAATCATTTTTGACTATGGGATATTTTCTCGAATTCTGGGATGATAAGTTCATTAGAACCTGTCCTCAAATCACTGCTGAAGGAAAAATATATCTAGTTTTTTTAGTGGGGGCATATTATTCTTGTGGTGTCTGTGTCCATGCCTAGAGGATGAGATCAGGTTTGTTTCATCTGCTAGTGAAGCCTCGCATTTCACCGCCCCGAGGAGCACCTGGGTGGTCGCTCACCCCATCAGCCCAACTGCATTTCATACCTGGGAGGTGCTGAACACCATGTTTTACCCATTGTCCTAGTTTCACTTTTTGCAAAAATTTCACGCAAAATTTAAAAATGTAACTTGTTTCAGTAGAACAGAGTCAATAGATGGCTCTTGGCAAATCGTGAATCATCATTGCTCTGGGGGCTGCTGGAGAGGTGCACGTCTGGTGCTGTCACATCCTGTGCCTGTGCACAGTGCAATAGGGCCAGCCAGCAAGATTTCACATTTTTAGGAAAAGTGAACAAACCTCTAATTCCCTCTAATCTGAAGGAATATGTGCCATATATCAGATATGAGGGTAAGTACCTTTAAACTTTCCATCCATCCATCCATTTTCTATATCTGCTT
The DNA here is from genome assembly GCA_011763525.2 of Mormyrus iriodes. Lineage (NCBI taxonomy): Eukaryota > Metazoa > Chordata > Actinopteri > Osteoglossiformes > Mormyridae > Mormyrus > Mormyrus iriodes. Next base: position 16,962,716 of record JAAGVU020000092.1, on the reverse strand, counting down.
GTCCTATGCAGGGTCTCACGGGTCTGGAGCCTATCCTGGAAGCAGTGGGGGTCAGGCAGGGAATAACCCAGGATGGGGTGCCAAATTGCACAACATTTAGCTCTGGCCCATTTTTTTCCCCAAGAGTTGATTAATATGATAATACATATAAAATTATTTAAAAATTATGTTTAAAGGGAACTGAACTATAGCTTATTAGTAGTAGAAGCAGTATGATTAAATTAACATAAATTTGAATGGAATAGAAACAAGCCTGTTGATTAATCACTCCTACAGTGTATTGCTTTATATCCAGTCTATGCTTTCCCTGATTCACCAGTTACCTCATCTGATCTCCTAACACTGCGGCTGCCTGGATATTGTTCCCTTCTGTTAACGTTTGCCCTGGAAACATAGGTCTGGAAATGAGATGAACAGGGTTCAAACAAGGCTATGCGGCCATCTGAGCTGCTGTCATCACCGATAATAGACTTACTGCAGATGATAACTCTGTTGTTTCTGTTCAACACTAATTTGAAAATAAAACTGGCAAAGGTTACAATCTATTTTACTGAGAACATTTGGCGATAAAAAGATGTTCCAGAACTCTACTGTTCAGTGCCACGTACATTTGTAATCAATGTACGTATTTATGTCTTACCCCCCCCCCCCCCCCAAATGATTAATGAGCAAAATATCTACAGCATTTGTATTGATTTATGACTTTGGGATTCCCATTACCCTTCAGGGTACAGAAGAGTTAGTAACCTTGAACTACAGACAAAGCACAACCACAACTGCAAGACTGCATTACTCTTATATATTTAACAATCCTGTCTCCAGAATTGTCATTATGTCGTTTATTCTTGTTTGAGGTGGTGTTAACAACTGCTGCATGTACTTTCAAGTTGTATTTATTATTCTAAAAATCTGCTTTGCTGAATCTGTGTCTGTGAATCTTTTCTGCCATACCAGCTGCTAAGCAATGATAATGAGCCTAAGACGTGAAGTTTGTTTGGCACATTCCCTCAAGCTACATTACTGCTGGACATTTTTACAATGCAAATTTACTCGGTAGTACTGAAGGCACTACAGCTGGTTCTCATACACTGTTGACAATGTTGATTCTATTTACCGTCATAGAATTTTATATACCCATTGTTTATGGTCTGCTGTGATCTTGTGTTGCCAGACCCATAAAGTTAGTACCTTGCCAGGGGCCTTGATACCAGGTAAGCTGCCAAATGTGGCTGTTGCTTTTTCTTTGCACCTTATGTTTAGTGTTTTGCTCAAATTATAGACCCTTAAAATGGATTTCTGAAGAATCTGGATAACATTACCACTCACGGCCTTTGATGTTACACAGATCAGTTCGGCGTGCTAACTGCTAAGTGCTAACACTGCTAACCATGTAAGTACAATGCCAATGAGTGTCAATCAGAATGATTTGTTGGGGAAATTGAAAGTAGAAAGTGGCAACACAGAACAGCAAATCCATCATAAATTTTCCCTCCATTTAATAGTTACCCTGCAGGAGACCAGGGCATTGTCCGAGTGAAAATTTAAGGACAGGGAATTTTTTTCAAAAGAAGCATTTCACTAAGTCATGGTGGTTTAAGTAGCAGCTTTCATAACGCGTGGCAGTTGTGGTTGATGCAGTAAGTGCTGATGCTGTTGCTGCTGAGTGCTTCCCTGTTGAGACAAAGATGTTCATGCAAACAGAAGGCTATTGAGCAGAACACACGCTTAACTCTGATGGATACAGCTGGTGGGTGGCATGCAAATGACAAGGACAAGAACAAGCAGCTGCATATATGACAGAAAATAGACACCGTAACTTTTTTGACTGGTGAGAATGCTAACAATTTAATAATGAAGCTTGTGCTGATTTCCCATGCAGCTAATCCCCAAGCTTTGACTCCAAAGCTGTTATTTGAGGGAAAATCTTGCTGTCTTCTTAAATGATGATGATCATGTAAGGACTACAGGTGCTAGAGTGTATGAATGTAGCAATGTTATTGCAACCCAAGGACCATAAAGTGATTGGGGCCTGAAAGACTAACTATTTGCAAAGAATAATTGATGATGATGATGCGTCAGCTAAACCATCTGGGAGTCTTGGTAGTGCTGTTTTGCCACATGAATTGTGTACAGTGAAAATGCGTTGCTAAAATACATTCATGAAAAGCCTAAAACAGGTTCTTAACCCAGTCCTCGGGGACCCCCAGACAGTCCACATTTTTGCTCCCTCCACGATCCCAGCACACCTGAACCAAACACCGAATACTTGGTACAGGTATGTTGGGAGCTGGCACAAAACAAAGGCCTAAAAATTGTTAGGAACTGTAAATATTATGCTAAGTTCCAGTGAAGGTTCTGAAGCCGCCTTCTCTTTCGACTAAGACCTACAGATTTTAGTGCATTAAGTTAATAGAGAACAACGTTTTAGGATAATCTGAGATACTAATGAAGCTCTTTGTTTTGTATGTACATTAAAAAAATATGCTTAACTCTAAATTCTTTTGGGGAGAGAGGGGAAATAACAAAAAAAACATTTGCAACTTCGCACTTACTCAAGAAAGCATCACCTTTACTGGAAAAACAAAGCAGAGATGAAAAATGGGAGCCAGGATTGTAAGGCATGCAGATCTCTCAGCCTCTTGGAATATGGGTGGATCCCTCATTCCAAAACTGATCGCCAAGACTCACCATCTGCATCCTCCCATTGGTAGTGGGAAGTACTCAGAAGGTACTTCTGTGGCCTACTTCCAGGGAAGCATGATTTATTCCAAACCTTTCTCTAAGGTGTATGTTTATATGCTCTCCCTCTATTTGAATATGACATGTTTTAGATGGATTGGTGTCCCTTGTGATGGGTAAGCAACCCCGACTAGAACATACCCCACTCTGTGTGTTCTGGGACACTTTCCAGGCCCATTGTGGCCCTGCACTGGATATGTAGTTCTGAGGAAATGAAAGAAATGAATAATTGAAAATTCATGAGAACACACTGTATTCATTTTAGTGTCTCTTCTTTCACACGCCTTCTTAGCATCCTGATCACTGCTGAATCTTTTGCAGCTAAACCAAGGCTGAGTGGACTTATAAGTAGATCAGGCACTTAAGTGTCCAACAAGTCAACAGGGTAAGTCAACAGCAGCTCTTTATCAGTGACCTTAAAGCATTATCACTTTTTGTATTTTGGTACACCGTACTGGTGGTTCTATATAGCTTTTGTCCCATAGGATAGAACTGATATCTGACCCATTGGTGCATTCCTCTAGGAGAGATATGAACCATTTTACTCACTATCATATTAGTGTGTGTTGAATGGCAATTGAACCTTCCAATTCTCAGTCAATCTTAAATCAAAAATATGTTGCCATCTCCGGCAGTCGTACGATGGAGGGAGTAATCCTTGTCATTAACCCATCAGACCATGTTAACTGGATTCTTTTAATCTTTGACATCCACAAGCAGTTATATATTCTCAATTTAACTGATAACAGTGGGTGGTGTGACAGATTAGGCGCTATTTGATTCACTTCAGTTCTCATTATGTGGTTGGTCCACTTCATGAAGATATTTGTATTCTTACACTAAGCGAGAAGATATCCATGAAAAACATACTTCTGTTTCAACATATGATGCATCATTTTTCCTAGAATTTCACATGGGGATGCATTTGAAATATTTTTTCTCACCTGCTAGCCTCAGGATTCTAATATTGTCTGTGAAAAAACAGCTAACAATTTCAGTTTCTGGTCTAGACAAAGGTTATATTTTTATGTGGTGAAGGCTTCATAATTTTGGGACACAATCCCATACCACATTTAACTAATCACTGTAGCTTTACACAACTCGCCATATTTCATATTTTGTTCATTTCCTTCCAAATACTTAAAGACGGCTATATCAATACACACATAACCACACATTTTTCATAAGAACCACACTTGTCTTAGTATGAAAAGACGTTTTCAGAACATTACTTGAATGGCTAATGTTCTGCATGGCTCATGGGACTCCAACAAAATGGAAAAACAAGCCTGTGTTGCACGAATAATGCTTCTGAATTGCACTCTGTCATTTTTAGAGTAAATACATAGAACACGCAGTAAACTCAGAAAAGATCAGAGATCACATTCACAATTATTAAACCATTAGTTTCATCTCTACTGATTGTGGAGCGCTGAAACACATTTTTTAACCTGTGTAGGGAACGCATGAATGCAGAAATGGTTTGAGAAAAAGGTTTGAAATATTAAACAACTGCAGAGCCGTGACTGGGATTATAATACTTAGAACACGATGCTGGTCTTGCCTTTTGAAGCCTTGTTGTTGTAACATAACGAGCTGTTCAGTAACAGGCGTCAGTCAGCTCTGTAGTGTACTGAAACTCTTATGACATTGATTACAGACCTGTGAGAGAGATTAGGTTCTTGCCCTCTCATGTCAAAACAGACTCATTCTAAGCTTATGAAGTATTTTCCAGTATGTGTGTGTGACAGGCAGGAAAGGCACCCATGGAAACAAATCTCACTAAAGCTCCTTCTCCAATAGAGCAATCTAGTTACACTTTGATATGGCAGGCCCCAAAATGTGTTTGGCCTAAAGTGTGTCAGTCCAGGCACAGCTGATGCCCTTGGTGAGTGGAAAAAGGCATATTTCACATCATTTTTTGGAGCCAGTTTCTGCAAATTTTAGTTAAATAATCTTCAAAGATATGAATCTTTAGCAGTATTAATCTATTTTCTAAGCAGGAATATCTCTCTTCCTTTTTTCCATTTTTTAAAAACCAAGTCATGTAACATTTTTCAACCTGGTAAATTATATAATTGTATTATTACCAGTAAAGCCCATTGTTAGATTTTTGCCATTTCTAACCATAATTTTAAATCACCTAATTTTTATGTGCTTTTTTAATTTTACATAACACAGACCGTTAGCATGAGCCCTAAATTAAGGATGCAGAAAATCACATAGCATACCCATCTCACCAGTTTTTCTTGAACTTTCCTTGCTTAATTTGTAACCTCATGAGTGAAAACAAATCATTTCTAATGGTTTATTTTATATTTTGGGCTGGGACGTAAACTTAATGTAACAAAAGACATTGGAATTCTTTAAATTTGCTTTGTAATTTGTGTTGTAATCTGTGAAAAATGAAGCTTCTTTTGAAATATGGATATTATTTAGTTCACTTTGTGGGTAGGGCTGAAGAGGTTGGTGTTACTGGTTGACAGCCCGTTTTGGCTGAGTTGTGACCTGTTACGCCCATTCATTTTGGATTAGAGATTGACATTCTAAATCATCTTAAGAAACTGTGCTGTCTTTGCCAAAGTTAACAAATGCGTAATTTTGTGAAAAGATTGGATTTTACCATTTTGCAAACATAAAATATATATATAAAAAAAAAAGTTTGTCTGATAATTTTATGGTGCCTGAAAGAAAAAAATAAAAAGCATGTTATGGAATCTAAAAAGCAAGTGACCATAAAGAAACTGCGTTCTTTTGGTGTTTTTTTTGGAAAAGGTTAAAAAAACTGCAAGTGATCAAAGGGGGGTCAAAGTCAAGGCCTGTTTATGGACAATGCATGTGTTAAAGCCAGGCTTTCTGTCAGCATGCACAGCAGGAGACCTCCATAGGTCTGTTATTCGATTTCTGACATACCATGTCCACGCTATGCAGAGAATGTAAGGCCTCTGCTTCCTAGTGGTGAGAGGGCTATACCAGGGCTGTTGTTAAATGAAACAATATAGCTAACAAGATACTCAGTGCCCAGGAAGAGGACGATTTAATGTTTGCGGGATAATGAGGTACAGGCCCGTTAATTCTGAGGGTGTCCTGCTGTGTGTGTGATGAGTGAAAATGAAGTCTGGGAGGTGGGTGGGCCTGGGGGGACATGCAGAGCAGGATTCAGACTGAAGGGAGAGCAGAGAAAGCCGCAGGGGAGCAGGGGGACATTCAGACACTCTGAGCATCAGGGAAACAAACAGAGGAGATGGGAGCATGCAGAGGAGTAGGGATTGCATCGGAGAGTAGGGCAGCATATAGGGGAGTGGGGAGCACACTGGGGACTAGAGAATGCATAGGAGAGTAAGGGAGTGGGGAGCACACTGGAGTGTAGGGAATGCATAGGAGAGTAGGAGAGTGGGGAGCACAGTGGAGAGTAGAGAATGCATAGGAGAGTAGGGGAGTATATAGGGGAGCAGGGAGCACACTGGGGAGTAGGGAATGCATAGGAGAGTAGGAGAGTATATAGGGGAGTGGGGAGCACACTGAGGAGTAGGGAATGCATAGGTGAGTAGGGGAGTATGTAGGGGAGCAGGGAGCACACTGGAGAGTAGAGAATGCATAAAGTAGGGGAGTGGGGGAACTGGGGAGTAGGGAACGCATAGGAGAGCAAGGGAGCATGTAGGGGGGGGATCACACTTCAGAGTAGGTAATGCGTAGGAGAGTAGGGGAGCATATAGAGGAACAGGGAGCACACTGGGAAGTATAAAATGCATAGGAGAGTAGGGGAGCGGGGAACACATTGGGGAGTAGGGAATGTACAGGAGGTTAGGGGAGTGAGGGAACACACTGGGAAGTAGGGAATGCATAGGAGAGTAGAAGAGCATGTAGGGGTGCAGGGAGCACACTGGGGAGCAGAGAATGCACAGGAGAGTAGAGGAGCAAACAGTAGAGCAGGGAGCGCACTGAGGAGTAAGGAATGCATAGGAGAGTAGGGGAGCATATAGGGGAGCGGGGAATGCATAGTAGGGACTGGAAGTGGGAGAACACACTGGGAAGTGAGGCATGCATAGTAGAGTAGGGGAGCATGTAGGGGAACAGGGAGCACATTTGGGAGTAGGGGAGCATATAGAGGAGTGGGGGACACACTGGGGAGGAGGTGAACAACCAAAAGAATATGGAAACACAGAAAGGAGCAAGAGAACATATAGAGGTGGGGAGGAATACACATTGGAGTGGAGAACACATAGTATATAATTTGGGTAACACTTTTGTGGGCATGGGAAGAATGGAAACACATGGAGGACCACCAGAACAAAGAAGTAGTGAAACACACAGGGAAGTACAGGGAATCTTCAGGTGAATACAGCAATGAACAACAAGCTGGGAACATACAACAAACTTGGGGATAAACAACAGAGAAAGACAGGAATATATGTAGGTACAGATGAGTTAAAGAGCATAAAGGAGTTTTGAAATGTATGGAGAAAATGTGGAGTTCAAAGCAGTATAGAGAACTCAAGTATGGGTAGATGTATAATAAGGAAGAGTGGTAGGAGAACATACAGCATGACTGCAAGTCAGTGGAGTGAAGTGGAGAAGCTGGGCTCAGAAAGGGAAATGGGGAAAAGTGAGTCTCAGCCTGAATGGAGGGCTGAAGAACATCAGTGGCAGGACTCGGAGCAGAGAGGTGAAGAATGCAGTGCCCCAGTAGGAGCCAGGCAGCGGGCTGATTTATACACCAGAGAGAAACAGCACGGTACTACCAAACACAATAACCATCAGATATATTTCATTCTGATGGATTTACTGATGCACCCTTCCAAACTGTGGTCATATGCATCCATTTATAGTTTTGTTTATAAAATTCTAATTTTCAAATGTTGAAAAACAAGTACACATCTTCCCTTTAATGGAATCTCTCATTGTTTGTGTCTTATTTGAAATGATGCTGAAGTGCTTTTGCATAACTCAAATATCATAAGAATGCAAATTTCTTAAGCCACATTTAGCCAGACATGGCTCTCTAAGCACCTCACCGGTTACTCACAGTTATACACAGGGACCCTCCCTATGTTAATGGAAGTCTCTGACAGACACCGTGAATACTCTTAGTACCACGTCCCCCAGCTCTGTCTTTGGAGATGAGGCTGTCATGAGGAGTTAAGTGTTTGTTCATCATTTTCTTGTCAGGATGTTGTTTCTGGGGCTTTCAGGAAGTGATAAGTGAGGGAGATAATTTAACACATTCCTGAAATGAAGGCTGCTCATTTGTTTTTTTGTCTTAATTTTGTACAATTATCTGAAATGAGGGTAACTTCCTGCATCTATTATAATACTTTAAGGGGAATTCTAGTAAATTATACAAACTAAACTTTACAAAGTTCCCATTTGCATTTCAGTCTTATTAAGTACAAAGAGAATATATTTCATCAAAGAACTATAAAATATACCCGTTATTTTTATAACATCTTTAAGTCCGACAATGGGTCTCGTGTAGTTTAACTAACTCGAGCAAAAGAAGACACGTTAACGTTTCTTACTTTCCTCTGTGACATTGTTAAACACGTTAAACAACGTTAGCAGCGGAAATGTGCTGGACGCGGTTCCCCCGCTGGATCTTCTTCCTTACTGGACAGAGCTTTGTCCTCATTATGGAGAGTCACGTGATGGCCGCGTCCCTGCCTGGGGCAGTACACTCTCACATCGCAAAGTGCGCAAACTTCAAGAAATATGTAACATTTTTAAACTGCAGCTGTGTTTCGTTTATTGTATTAACATTTCCAAATGTATCTTTAGTATTAAGGAGCAATCTGTCCATGTCCCGGATTTAGAAACAGACGTGTTAATGAAGATATTAAATCTTAAATGTATTACAACCTTTGAGTGGTAGTGCTGGCACCTTGTAAGACTAATTTACATCAGATTTACATTTACTTATAAATGTGTATCGTATATTAACGCCATGGACAGAACATATATCATAAATGGAATGCATGTACAGTAATCATATCCGTTCTCTGACGTATATGTAGGCTATGTTCATTTTGCACTGTGCGGTAAAATGTCTGTATGATGGACTATCCGACCTTCCAAATATTTCATCACAGTCGAGAAGAATGTTGCTATATAAGCTTCACATTTACGGATGATTAATACCACAAACGATTATGATCATCGTACGTTTACCGTGGTGGTTTCTGATAATATGAGACTGATCGTTGAATTAAGGCGAATTAGTGCGACAAACACGAGCTATGTTTGTGATTTAAAAAAAAATAAATATCTGAATCTCACTTTATGATTCAGACCCACCTGTTGTCACGCTCACTGTAACGGTAGCCTACCTGTAAGACTAAGCTATTGCTATATAATGATATGCCTTAGGTGTCACACACATCAGGCATACCGGCTGAAATATGTGCAAGACAAGAGCTAAATGTGCAATACGCAACATACACGGTATATAAATCAAAATATGCTGAAAGACCCACATGTGCGCAGGACATCTCGGTATGTATAGGTTTAACTCGGCGTCGATGGGGTTAATATGGGTTAAAGCGATCATTGAACAGGCAGGTGTCCTGCCAGTACCAGCCCCGTTTTGGACTGATGTTTTTAACTTTCAAATCCTTCAAAGTACTCAGAAGCAATTCATAACTGTCACTGGCGCGTAAGAGCGAGTTCTGTGGTCTGAGCAATAGCCCGTGTAGTCGCACACTACAACTTTAAAGGAAATAAATAGGGTATAAATACCTCTACCTAATTTCACATGACTGGAGAGTAGCAATTTCGGCAAACGAACGAGCTCAGAATATCGTAATACTACGATTTTTTTTTCTATTGTCGTTTTAGGGTGAATGACACAATACTGAAAATCATTTTTCTAAATATTGCAAAATATTTTTTCTACTTATTTTTATTTTTGCCAGTTCTTTTTTTTTCCCGTTTGACGCCGATAAAGCAGTGATCGCTGGAAATGTGGTGGATGCTGTTTCCGCGGTGGATCTGCTTCCTTGTAGGACAGTACTTTGTCCTCCTTATGGACAGCCGCGTCACGGCCATGTCCCTGCCAAGGGTAGTATACTCTCACGCCGGAATCTGCCCGAACGACATGAACCCTAATTTGTGGGTGGATGCCATGAGTACTTGCATGCGGGAGTGCGAATCGGATCAGGTGAGTCTGCTTGCCATCAATCTGGTTTATCATATATTTTTCTGTTTGCAAGTTTGGGAACAGCAGATTTGAATACTTGAAACGTTTACTTTCAGTAACAGCACTATGTAATAATACTACCACGATGTGCATGCGTACTTTTAATCTTCCCCATGTAGCTCAAAGAAATAATTATCTATGTTTATATGCGTGCGTATACTTTTACTGGGGGCAGATAACAGTTATTCTCATATGTAATAGCCTAATTGTTTAATGTAAATCAATCACTATGATATGCCTTGAATCAATTTCAAGGGAAATTCTGTTGTAAGTTCCTGTTAAAGTTGAAAATTAAATTTCAATTTAAATTCACTAAAAAATAACACATGATGGTTACAATAAGGCAATGTATTGGAATGAGAACTTATTTTACACCTAGGAATGTGAGACTTTCGAGAAGTGTTGTCCCAACGTCTGCGGAAACAGGAGCTGTGTGGCAGCTCGCTACATGGATGTCAAGGGAAAGAAGGGTCCCATGGGGATGCCAAAGGAAGCGACATGTGACAAGTTTATGTGCGCGCAGCAAGGCTCCGAGTGCGACATTTGGGACGGGCAACCGGTGTGCAAGTGTCGGGACCGCTGTGAGCGAGAACCCAACTTCACCTGTGCTTCGGACGGCATGACCTACTACAACAGATGCTACATGGATGCAGAAGCCTGCTCCAAGGGCATCTCCCTGTCCGTGGTAACGTGCAGGTACCACCTCACCTGGACAAACACTAGCCCACTACCTGCAGAGACAACCCTCCGTCCTACCACCACCGCTCTCCTAGAGACCACCCCACTAGATGTGCAGCCACCAATCATGACCAGCAGCCCAGCCCACCAGTCTGTGTTTGTCGGTGACACAGTGAGCTTCCTGTGTGAGGTGTCGGGGCGACCGAAGCCGGATGTGACATGGGAGAAGCAAGTGGAGGGGAGGGAAAATGTTATCATGAAACCCAACCATGTGCGGGGGAACGTGGTCGTCACCAACATCGGCCAGCTCGTCATCTATAATGCCCAGATGCAGGATACCGGCATCTATACTTGCACAGCAAAAAATGTGGGGGGTTCCATCCAAGCACACTTTCCTTTATCTGTGGTCCTGAGAGACACTACCAAGAAGGAGGACCCTAAAAATGCAACTAATGTCCCAGTGGAAGAGTGCCTGAAGACACCAGACCACGAAGACTGTGGAGAGGAGAAGATCAGTTGGTACTATGAGGCTAAGAAGAACAATTGCTTCACTTTCACCTATGGAAACTGCAACAACAATATGAACCACTTTGATACCTATGAGTCTTGCATGCTGTCTTGTGGTGTAGAGCTGGCTCACCCATGTGGTCTTCCCAGCCTTCAGGGCCCTTGCAAAGCTTATGAGCCCCGCTGGGCATACAGCAACTTGTTAAAGCAATGCCACTCATTCATTTACGGCGGTTGTGGCGGGAATGAAAACAACTTTGAGAGCAAGGAAGCCTGTGAAGAACTCTGCCCTTTCCAAAAAAATCAGAACTGCAAGATGTGTAAGCCCCGGCAGAAGATGGTGACCAGTTTCTGTAAGAGCGACTTTGTCATTCTTGGCCGGATGACAGAGCTGACAGAGGACCAGGACTCTGGTCATGCCCTCATCACGGTAGAGGAGATTCTGAAGGACGAAAAGATGGGGCTGAAGTTCTTTGGCAAGGAGCCTTTGGAGGTCACATTGCTGAATATGGACTGGAGCTGCCCATGCCCCAACATCACCAGTGCGGATGGCCAGATGATCATCATGGGAGAGGTCCACAACGGCATGGCTGTCTTGCAGCCAGATAGCTTCGTCGGTCCGTCCAGCGCCCGACGTGTCCGTAAGCTCCGTGAGGTCCTACATAAGAAGACCTGTGATCTTTTGAAAGAGTTCCCCAGCATTTAATAGAACAACTCCAAGTCTTGATAAAGACATAATGTACACACCATGGCTGTAATGACCTTACCCTAAAGGAATTAAAAAATAAAATCTCTTCTTAAACATGTTCTGAAAGGGTAAGTCTAATTCAGCCCAAACTAAGTGCCTATGGGTTTCTTACCACACATCTTTCCTTCTGTTAACATGCATTATCTATTGTTCACTTTATTTATTTGGAATATGCAGCTAGTGTATCCTATATTGTATGATGATGCTTACCATGTGCAAGTTCACAAAAATTCCTCTTAAACTAATATGCTTAAAATACAAGAAACATGCATTAAATACGGCACTTTATTTATCAAAACATGTGCAATGCAATTGGAATACATTGATTTATATGCATTACGTAACATTGTAACATCCCATGGTGTTGCTCTGACTTCATGTTTTGTGAAATGGTTTTCTTTGTTGGGGTGTCTTAGTGCCTTCATGAGGTAAACAGATGTGTATTTCTGAGTACTAGAATTATTGACATCTTGTAATTCATTTTTTTTAGTCCTTTTCTACTACGTTGCAGATTTGAGGCTCGTCTTAAGCACTTATTGAGAAACGTTTCTTTATTCATGTTCCATGAAAATGTGCCCCTGAAGTGTGTCTCAATGTCATTCTCTCTTACAGTTTTAAATGACCTGGTGCCTTTGATACAGTAGATGAGATTCACCGTTGTGCCTTAATATCAAGGTTTCAAGGTCATGGGTTATTAAAGTCTTCACCTGGGAGCAAACTCACAGCGAAATTTCTGTAATACCCTCACGATCAGATTTGCTCAATGCACTTGAACTGGTTGTAATATGTTCTCTCTGTGGCTAAGTGTTCTGGATCCAAGGAATCAGAGCACTTTATTTCCAATATAGCACCTTGCAATTCTGCTATAAAATGAATGTATATTTTTTGTGCTTGATATTACCTTAGTTTTTCTATTTATTGTGCGGTCTTTAGTCATTTACTAAAATTAATGAATAAAATCCTTACCCTCAAGCACTTAATTTTTTCTTCAGAACAATACTTGTTCCATCTTTTATTTTAAATGTTTTCTGGTCTTTTTTTTACATATCCAGCACTGCTGAGACAGAGCATTTAATAAAAACAAAAAGAAAGACAAAACTGTGAGTGATCCTTTTCTTTTTAAAATATTTAATTTTAAGTCTGTAGACTTAAAAATGGATTATGGAAAATTTGCCTATTTTTATGACTTCAGGAGTGAATGTTTTTTTTTTTAATGTCTGTACTCTTTTATTTTTTTTTTAAATACCCCCCTTCCCACCACCACCTCTTCATAGCCCCCCACATTAATTATCACGCAGGTCACATTCCTGCACTGGTGTGGGGAAGTGGTGAGCCTTGGGGATACAGGCCACTCAGACAGACTGCTCACAATGGAGTCTGCTCTTTGACATTCTGTGTCATGCCGACCTTTCATGTGTGTGAAGCTGGTGAGGCCTCACCACTGGGTTCTGTGCAGGGAAAATATGCCCCCCACCCCCCCTTGTCACTATTGCCTGACTTCAGCCACATACTGTCTCCCTTCTCAGTAGGCCAGTGGAAAGGTGGGGGGGGGGTGGGCTGATAGATGAAGCAGGGCTTTAATGCAGGATTTGAACTTTTGACTTTTACAACCTGGGATGCAGACAAACACACGGTTTCCCAGAGGCTTTCCAGGGTGGGCCTGTGCTGTCTGCTACCTCAGAGTAAGTGCAAAGCAAACCCTTGACCTTGTGGGCTGGGGAGGAAAAAAGAATCGCCAAGAAAGAAAGAAAAAGACCACTTCATTCACAGGCTGCCAAGTGTCAAGTACAGCTAGCAGATTCTGTTGCACTGGGGTGACCGGGGGACTATAAAGGTAGCCCCTCTCCTGAACCTTGCGTTGAATCCTGCCATGTCCTCATTTCAGGGATCATTTACCATTAACAATCTCATATGCTTAAAAAATTCATAATTATATCAACATAATTCATGCACAAGTGTTGCATATCTAGCTTTCATCTAGTGCCAGATCCAGAACAAAGTCACTAAGGCTGAATCTGAAATTATTAAGAGACACAATCCCCACAGCTGATGGACTTCCACCTAATGGGGCACATTATTAATTTGAGGGTGATATTGCACCCTTAGGCACCCTGTAAACCCAAGTCTGCTTGCTTCACTTAGTAATCTTAACTGGTATTTGAAAAGCTCTCATACTAATACCAGCCTTACCTTATTAAAGGGAATGTGAGGTGATTAGAGCTTCCTTTGGGCTTCAGGCTACTGTTGAAGTTTTGTTCAAGGTCGTCGAATCTCACCATAGGTAATATATTAGCCCCTGCGCTTGTCATATACATTTCAGTCTGTCCTTTCCTAGTCCGCATTAACGGCCTGTTGCAGCCGAGGGGCGCTTGTGGAATTATAAAACGTAGTTCTCTTTTCGTCTCATCGTTCCAGGCTCTTTTCAGCAAACAAGCGATGTATATAGCAAACCGCGAATATATTTTTCTTTCAACATTTGCCAAGGGGAGTTCAATCTGGATTTGCGTAAATGTGCGTCTGGGGAGCTGACAGGGTGGTTCTGTTTTTTGGCAGCCAGCTCTGTTATTTCCATCTGGCTTTACAAGAAGCGCACCCCTGAAACAATTTTGTACAGGAACTCGCCCAGCCAAAGAGTTAATGGTGCCCAAAAACTTTAGCTATAGTGAATAACTGTAGGTAGGATTATAATAATATGTATAATAATGATCGCATCTGCCACTGTGTACTGTGTAGCGACGTATCCTATGGGTTTGGTAATGCTTCTGATAAGGTTTTCTAAACTGATTTGCATTTTCATCTTCAATAGCAGGATTACCAGCACTGCTGCTAATAACTCATAGTACTTAACAAACATACCAGTGTACTGATGGTATGGGTCCTTTCAAGCTGTAACAAGAAAACGGAAAACTGAAAATTTGCATATTGTCAAATTGCACATGATGCATTCTGTTGAAATGAGAGTAAGACATTTTACAATGTTTCCACCCTTCCTACACAAGCAAATTGCTTTGGTGTAGAAGAAATGAAACTTTTATACTTAGGACAGCCTTCGGCTTTGGAAGATTGATTTGAATGTACAAAATATATCTACCATATTCATGACTGAGATGAACCAAAATTGGGTGTGAACTAATTCAATTAATACTTAATCTGGGTATGGAAACATTCCTCTGTATTTACTGGTATTTCTTATATAAAAAATTCAAAGAAAACTATATAGCTTTGCCATAGCATTAGTATATAAGCCAAATGACCGGATTTGACCATATTTTTATTACTGTTTAACTTTCAGATTGACGCATACAATTCCTCTTGTTAGCATGTTTTTGATCCACCATGTTACACCTCTGCTTTCACTGTAGATGTGGCAGTAACCACAATAAGACTCGTTTAAAAATGAAATTGCTCGCATCCCAGGATTATGGGATACTATATTTTTTCCATTATACCAGCTATACTGTGTTTTATCTTGATGAAAGTGGAGGACAGTTTCACACACACACACACACACACACACACACACACACACACACACGTTATATATATATATATAGTTATATCTATACACACACACACACACACACACACACACACACACATATATATATGTATGTATAGTATGAAATTTTCTGACCAAAAACCCTATTATTTAATGTGATTGATGCTGTTTGAATTGACAACAAATGCAAATTGCAGTGCGTAGAATGTGTTTTATTAGCCGAGCTGAAAGGGAACTTGCCAGTGTCAGTTTCTGCCCTGGTAAGTGCTCTTGCCTTTGTTCCCTCTGTTCACTGATCCATCCGGTCTCACTGATTGTTTATTGGTGTAAATGTCTCCCTGAAGTCAATATCTCACATATTCTACCAGGACGGAGACTGTGGGATTTTGCAGGAATGACGCCGGTGTGTGTGGAAGTACCAGCGGGGTTGCTTGGCAGATATGCCGATATATGAGCCACAGACCAATGAGTTTGTGATTGAAGCACAGGGAGCAGAGCCAGTTCAAAAGCTGCACACTCGAGACAGGGTACTGGTTAAAGGCCCATAGGTGGGTTTGTTTTCGCAGCTGTAAATTCTGCTCAGTCTCAGAGTCAGTACTTGTACATACCAACGGCCCCTCGAAGGCCTACTCAGTCTCAGATTTATGAAACGCTAACTCACCCTGTGACAACTGATGGTGTCTTACTTCAAAATATAACAGATGACCACAATTGTAATCCCATGTAGAGACAAGCATTCAGTATGTTTGAAACATAAAGCCGATAAAATCATTTTTTTAACTGTATAAAGACATTGGCTTTGGGTTTTAAGGGCAGTTAGTTTAATCCTTGCCTTTTGAACTATGCTACTTTAACCCTGGTTATCAAAAACCTAACAACCCAAACAATTACAGGGTTATATAATTTAACATAATAACTGCATAAAACGACAATGATTCAACTGGCATGCTAAGCAAGGCACTAGATCTTCAACATTTTATATGGCTATTTTCACTACAAACTGAAACTTTCATATGACATAATTTTATTTAATCATTTGTCATCATATATTATACATTACATGTTATCTAACTAAATATTTACTACACAGTATTCAGATGTTTACTTGATAGAATTTGAAAATGGCGTGTACTTTATGAAGCATATTTTACTCACAGACTCAGTGCTCAGCACTGAAGGCAGAGATGGTTGAAATAAATCAATGTGATGAAAAATGGAAATATGGTCACAGGATAAATGTTCAGATTGGTGAACTCAAGCACCAATGGCAGCAGTTACAGATGCAAATCATTTTATGTGCTTCCTCGCCGAATTGGCTTGGTTCACTTTTCGCCCATTTCTGCAGGATTTCCTCAAGCTCCCTCGGGTAGCTTAGGGATTGCTCATGAACAGGAGACCTCTGTTTTTTCCATAGACTCTCAAAAGAATTAAAGTCTGGGCCACTTGAGGACACTTAAAACCCAGCAATGAAGTTTTGGCCTTGCGCTCAGATCCCACTAACAGGGTGCCAGTTTTAGCAGGATTTCCTCTGGTATGCCTGTATACTTTGATCCATCTTTTTCTTTTCCTTCAGCCATAACAAGCTCTCCCGTTCCAGCCAAGGAACACGCTGCTGCCTCCATCATAGTTGACTACAGCAGTGTTTCCCAAGCCGGCCCTTGGGGACCCCCAGACAGTCCATGTTTTTGCTCCCTCCCAGCTCCCTGCCAAACAGTCCACATTTCTGCTCCCTCCCAGCTCCCAATTGGAGCAAAAACATGAACTGTCTGAGGGCCCTTGAGGACCGGGTTGGGAAATACTGGACTAGAATTGTGTTGCCTAGGTGATGCTTCGTCTTGGATCCGTATCAAATTGCAAATTGTCACCCGTCTCAAGCAGTGAAAACTTTAAAAACTTTCTGCTTTCACAATGGCATCCCTCACCAATATCTTCATGGATTCTCACTTGAGAGATGAGGTGTTCCAGTTCTCTTAAATAAACAGGTACAATTTAGAATAAAATATAACAAAAAACCTGATAATAAAATTACACTGACAGATTTGTTAACTGAAATCTAAATGAAAGCATGCAGAAAAGAATCATACATTCTTGTGGCCCTTTTGAAAGCTGGACACAGAGCTGCTCTGATAGGCGTTTGGCAGCTACTGGTGTTGTCGCCCTTTCTGTAATTCACCTTTGGCATTTGCAGCAGAACAGGAGCAGATAAAATCACACTGATCTGAAAAGCAATCTGTAACCATACAGGTAGTGAGTTTGGTTCTTTACAAAGGGATTCAGTGTGAGCTTCTACCTCACTGTGTCAAAGGAAATACATTTCTATGCTACTCTTTGTGGATGCAAAGTGTTTTTAAACCTTTAAAAGGGTTTTGCAAATCCATAAGTAACAGAGATATGGTATATTTTTCATCCTTTCTTAATAAAAAAGCCCTTAAAATTTCATGAATTAACCCTTGTAGAATCATATTTGGTTGAAACCAGGCTTTCGTCCATTCCATCTGGCGCTTTAAGTAAGTGACCCTAATCTGCCAGGCTCTTCTTCTTCAACTTTTGCTGGGTTAAGTATCAACATCTTGTTTTGGGTCAGCTCTTGAAAGCTTTAAGAAAAGTCATCTATGAATTTGTAGCCATCACACACCTGCTTAAGCTACTAGTAAAAGCAATGTTTGTGTTACTCGTTTAAATGAATGCACTGTGGCAGTTTTAAGCATAGTAGGAAAATCACAAGTCCTCAAACAACATTTTACAATAGCTAACATGTAACCTGCCAGACACTTAAAAGAGAAAATTGTAATAAGAGGATCAAGTTCACCCAAAGAGTTCACACATTTGTAATATTATCTTATTAAGTAACTGAGCATCCACAAAAGAGAGGGGATTCATGATACTCCCAGATGGTGGACAGGGGTATCAGGAAACTGCGGTTGTGTGGGATATATTCAGACTCATGTACTTCATCATATGAATATTTTCTTTCCATTTAGATGAAGAGGAAGATCAAGGTTGAAAAAAAATCCTTTAGTAATTTTTTTGCCCACTTTATTAGAATTGCCACTTTGCCAATTGTTCTGTCTGTCTTTAACCAGCAAGGCGGGCCCTTAGATTATCATGATAAACCTGAAATTTTCTTGCTTGTTGTGATTTATCACCAGTTGATCAACTTCTCTAAGTCCACATAAAGGACAACGTTTTAGTTTAACATCAGTTAACATTGCTGTTATGGCAGTGTGGCATGGCATCCTGGCCAAGGACGATCCACAGTGTGGCTCTCAGACAAAGGGGTTTTATCGAACAAAACTGACAAACTAACGAGAAACAAAAGGGACCATGAGGGGTCAAAACAGGCAAGTAGACAACCAAAAGATTAACTAACATCTATGGGAAACAAGCAGAAAACAGGGCAACAACACACATAGGAAACAAGTGCAGAACACGCAACAAAACAGGGAGCAAACACATATAAACAGTGTGTAAACATACTCAATGACTGACTGAAGACTAATGCAAGAGCAGGCACTTACATAAATGACCAGGATCAACAAGAAACAGGTGTGGGTGGTTCACAAGTACTAAGGAACTAGGAACAGGTGTGGGACAATCAAAAGATACCAAGGATCAAACACCGGGGGAGATTAGGATAACAAAGGTAACCGAACATTACTGCAAAACAAAACAAGGAGCAAAACAAGGCACCATAGAGAAATACACCAATACATAACTAACACAAAAATAAACCATAATGAACCATTTGAACTATAATGTTGAATATCTCCCTGGCCAACCTAGAACCCACAGCAAAAAGGGAGCCTGGATGACACATCTGCCAGCCTGGATGACACAGTCAACACGAGAACATAGTAGGAGCTAAGAACAATGGGATGACCAGTGGCACCTACTGGCCAAGCAAGGAACTGACATACAGAATGGGGCAGGATAGGGACCAATCTGGACAATTGCATATTTGGACCGCATGAAAAACTTTCCAAAACAATGACCATCTAACACAAAACTCATTATTATAACACAGCATTCCAATGTAAAGTAGATACAGTGTAGCACTGTTTCCCATGTATACCTGCATAGAAGGGGAACAAGGGAGGGTAACCAAAGTAAAAAGAACAGATCCAGAGTCTCTTTTGTTAAAAGTGCATATTGTAATATATTATCATTGATAAACTGGTATTAATGATTTTATCAATTAGCAATACCTTGAAATAGATGCTTTTTGGTTTTCCAGATCCTTAAGATCTCTGAAATCCAACAAGGGGCTCATACCTTCTACCCTTTTGTGATCCACATAGCTTCCAAGAATGTGAATATCCATCCTCTAACCATTTATTGTGGTCTGGGTTTTTTGTAGCCTATCCCAGACAGCACAGAGCTGAGGTACACCCTCCATCAGGGGGCACATACACTCTTTATGGATAATGTAAAGTTGCCATTTAGCCTAACAACATATCTATGGACCGGAGGAGGCAACTGGAGTACCTGGAGGAAACTGACACATGACATGGGGAGAAAATGCATTTCCATACGTATAAAGCAGAGGTGGGATTCAGGCCAACAATCCTGGACACATGAGGCAACAGTGGCCCCTGTCTAAATGTGCATACGTATC
Source organism: Mormyrus iriodes (assembly GCA_011763525.2). Classification (NCBI taxonomy): domain Eukaryota; kingdom Metazoa; phylum Chordata; class Actinopteri; order Osteoglossiformes; family Mormyridae; genus Mormyrus; species Mormyrus iriodes. Next base: position 16,942,738 of record JAAGVU020000092.1, on the reverse strand, counting down.
TGTTGAAATGGAACCTGACACCTGATGAGCTAATGACTCCACCAAGGAATAAGGCATTAATCCAAACAAATAAACAAACAAAAACAGCAATCAGAAAATCACAAGAAACTGTACCAGGGCCAGATATCCCGATCTGCTAAACAAGAAATGGTTCCAAGCTGGAAAAGATGGTACAAATAACCATTTTGGCACATGAGTGCCCTCTGGTGTTTGTTGATGACAGCATGTACTATATCAACGGCATTCATTTAAACAGAAATTGAAAACAACTTATTTTTCCTCCTCATAAGAAAACATCTCATGAAAAGATCATAATTTTCTGCTGATTTTTTTGCCCTAAAAACACCACATTACAAATAAAGGCATTCAGTTATTTTAAAAAAATTAAATAAGACCTGATCTGCTGGCAAATGGCAAAGAAAAGCTTGCTATGTGACGGATGTGTTAGCTTGCCCAGTGGTTGATAAAAGAATTTATTTCAGCATAGCATCCTGGAATAGAATCCAAATCCTCAGCATGGAATAAAGTGGCGTCTCCCACAACATCAGGCTAACATGACCGGTCTTATTTTAGGAACTGGGGAGACCATGGTGACCACAGCAACATCAAAAAGAGCTGACTAACTTACCAACCTCATAATTTAAAAGAGCAGATGTACTGTAATTAGACTATACTTGGCCAGCAAGATTTTATGTGATTTGTGATGTACTAAATATTTTTTCCGGGTACATACGTCACTTCGTTGCTTACAGGGACAAAGATATTTAGTTTTTATCTGTGAAAAATGCAAAAGCAACTAATTCCACCAGGTGTGAAGGCAGGTTTGTCAATAAAGATAAGTTAACCCTTTTATTCAATTTCAATTCAATATTATTTGTATAGCACACTTTCACAACACTACATTGTCTCAAAGTGCTTTACATTAACCCCGCCCAAAGCCCCCAGTGAGCAAGCTAGAGGCGATAGTGCCAAGGAAAAACTCCCTAGAAGGAAGAAACCTGGGGAGGAACCAGACTCAAAGGGGAGCCCATCTTCCAGGGGCCGACAGAGGAAGCCCTAACTCTAACCAGACTCAAATGGGGAGCCCATCCTCCAGGGGCCGACAGAGGAAGCCATAACCTTAACCAGACTCAAAGGGGGAGCCCATCTTCCAGGGGCCAGCAGAGGAAGCCCTAACTCTAACCAGACTCAAAGCGGAGCCCATCCTCCAAGGGCCGACAGAGGAAGTCTTGAGCATTTTTTCGAAAATACATAACATAGTTACGAACATACAATACATAAAATACAATAAAATAAAAGACAGAAGTCAGAGAGAAGTTTAAACAAGAACATAGTAATGAATAAAGTTTCAACTGAAAAAGAAATTTATTAATAAATAAAGTATTATCATAAACTCCACGCAGTGGAATGAGAGCTGCCAAGCTTGCTCTCACCAACGTATGTGTCTGTGTGTCTTGGAGAGCCAAATGAGGCAGGTAAAAAGGGAATTTCCCCACAGGCATCAATGACGTATCATCATAGTACAGCCACTTGGACAAGTAATTTTTTTAACATTGTGCTTCAAAAACCAGATATATTAAACTGAATTTAAACAAAATCTTACCTGTATTTATACCGCTAAAATAACAATGCAAAACAGAATAAATGAGTATGTCGGAAGCAGGGGCATACCTAGGAATTCTGGGCGCCCTGCAAAATGTCACTGCCCAATTTTATGTATGAATTTATGAACTTGACAAATGTTGTGCCCGCTGAATATACCAGGGTATCCATACTCCTCCAACGTCAGAAATCCCTAGATTTTATTGCATTGTGTTTCACAGGTTATTTGTTCAGTTTGGGAAGCCTTCAAGTCAAAGTGCTCCATCATCCACTAGGTGTCAGTATGGGGCTGATGTATTTTTTTTTTATAGCTCACTATTGCATAACTCTTCACTCCAGCCTTTGTACCTGAAGTATCCAATTTCCCCTGGCTGTCCTTTATAATCTGCCCATTTCACTCCACCACAGCATGTGATTTCACTGATATTGGCCTCATGGTTGTTTTTCTTTCAGTATAATACTAATCAGCATTCAAAAACAATACATATGCTGGAGGAGAATAAAAACCAAAATTACTACTGAATTCTACTACTTCATAAAATTACATTGTCTTATTATAACTAATCGTTGTTAATTACATACCTGTGCTCATTACTACAGTTCACGAAATGGAGTTAAGACTTGACCTGCATTTATTTGCCTTGAAGTGGTCTGCTATCACCTGCTTCACCTTATCTTCACTTGACGTCGTGACATCACGCAGTTACATATTATTTCAAAATATCTTGATGCAAAATAATTACGAAACCTTTAACTATAATGATGCAACTGTAAGTCAATAAATTTGACAGAACCGTCAGTAGTTTTTTTAAATGTACCTTGAAATCATTTAGAGATTTTCATTTTTTGATGTTTATCTATATTTAAATACCTAATTTATATCAAGATAATTATAATGATATTGATGAGCTATATAAAATTGGACAGCAAGTGAAATTTTGTCTTAGTATAGTGAGTTAGTTTGGCACATGAGCTAATTAAATATTAAGAGATATTCAAAAGTATTTTATATGTCTGAAATGAATTTTGACATCATTAATTAATTTCAGGTACCTTTAAGCAGGCACACTTATATATCTAAAGTTTTACAGAAACCCATACATGACAGTGACCTCCCAGTGACAAATTTGATTTAAACAGTGGCAGTTTGATTTGAGAAGTTATTGTCCTCATGCCTTCTCTAATGTTTTTCCATTATTTGGCAAAGCTGAGGGTAACATAAATCATGATCCCATACATAGATTCACACCTAAAGCCCTTTGGATCACTGTCTTCAGATATGGACTAAATTCGGATTGGAACTAAACTAAATCAGTACTGCTGTTTTAGAAAGATTCTACAGAATGTCCGAGAAAAATGTCACATATACCATCTACAGTGTCTGGAGAACAATATTCCCTGAATATACTGTATATAAACATGACATGACAATAGACACTACCCCGCCCCCCCCCCCCCCAATAATGCACTATGGCAAATAAGTATAGTGAAAAGGCAAAGTAATCAAAGTCTGTTATTGATGTCATATCTGACTAAAGAACAGATATTTTTGATAGGTTATTTTATTAAACAAATAAGGATTAGCCACAATTCCTTAACATTTACATTTATTTTCTCAGTATAGACAGTTGAGTCATTGTCAGCTTTCTTTGCAGTAGTGATTAAGAGAAAAAAATAATAAAGTCAGCATAACCGTACCTTAGAACTTTGTTCTTCTGAATTTTAAATCATTTTACAGGGTGTGTCGCTTAACAAGCTGTAACGTGATCAATAGCTTAATAGCTTCTAAGTACAGTATCTTTTCAATGCATTTTAATTCCAGTGGTCTTATGCATCACTGCATATGCACTGTTAGGATATTCGTTTGGCAAGCTCGCGATCAGACGACTGGGCTCTGCAATCTGCAGTGCCAGCTAACTACAGAGAAGGCAAAACACTGCATCACTGCATTCTGGAGAAGCACAAAAATGGATGCCTACTGCTTACTTCATTTCTTGATCAAAGAAGACTTAGCACCTTGTTGTTTTAAAATAAGCCTCTCTCCATGAATATCAGGCCATTTCCAGAATGCAGTATCTTGACAAGTCATGTGACAATTTTCAAATATGTGATTTTTCACTATAATTAATCTGCAGTTGGTTTGCAGGGGTGAAACTAATCCAACTGGGAACTGGCACCAGAACACAGTCACCGGCTTCAGTCTGAGCTCTGCTCTGCCTCCTTCTTGCATTGGAGAACTGCACTTTGCTGTCAGATAGAGTTCAGCCTTTTATAATGAATGGGTATACTGCAACAGTCTGTGAGAGTAACAATAACGACAAGAAAATAAAAATAGGACTATGCTTACATGGAGCAATGCAAAACTTTTGCTTTTGTGGTTATAGACTTAAGAGGCAAATCTACTGAAAAGTGATGGTATGTTTTTCGCAAAAGTAGAGGTACAGATTGAAAGTAATTTGGGGCTGATTGTTGCTATCATTAGAAATGTAATACATGGCAACAGTACTGAACAGTCAGCTATCCTCCAGGTATTGTGTGCGACAAAATCTGAAGTTGCATCCTTGTGAGATTGACAGCTTTACTTTGGATGTCAACAAAAGATTTCTGTGTTTACCTCTTAATAGCATTTATGTTCGGTGATACGCACTAATTGGGAAAGAATAGAGCACGACTGAGTGGGAAAAACACAAGCTTGTATACCACTGGACCAACAGACCCTACATCCGGAGGCAGATTAATCTTTTCATCTCCCGAGAGCTGGAACGTATCCATATGAAATTCTTCTGAGTGTCTCGTCTAATCACTCACACAGGCTCCCTGCTATGTGACCTGAATTCATCCCCATGTGGGACTTATGTAATTCCGCCATCAGAGAAACGCGGTAAAAGGAAGCTACTGTAAATATCCACTGCCCCTGTTCCACGAATTACGCAATCAGCTTTGAAGTTCGTGAAAGGTTGAGGCGTATAAAACAAAGACTGACGGGAATAAAGAAGGAAATTAAACATGGTTACAAGGGGTCCGCCTTGTAGGATTTAGTGCATATTAGCAGCCGTAGCATCTACAGTGATTGAAAACAATGGATGAATCTGGTTTATTTTTGGTACTGGCTTTTACATTCTACAACAAAAAATGTGCCGTCTACTTTAATGCGCTTTGAAAGTAGAAAACAAGTTGGACATTCTGGATGTGATGGTGAGAAACACATTAATTCTGTGCCATATTAGCAGTTCTATAGCATTGAGTTGGACTTTTCTCCTGGTCTCCTGGTGGACCATGGGAGGCACCTATAGACCCTGGTACTTGACCCAGACCTCAGATGTGGCCCTGTTCTGACCCAATGCCTGTTTTGGTTTTATTTCATCTATTTTTTCTCAATGCTACTAACTGTTTTAATTTTTTTTCCACTAGTGTAGTTTAACCCAGCTCTACTCCTGTCCTCAAATCAAGTCAGTCGTATACCCCTTATCACCTAGTTATGTTGACTCTCACATCCGGATCAAGTGATGCAGAATAGCGTTCCAGCATTTCTATGGTCGTGTATGTAGCAGTGTTAGGCAGAGACAGCGAGACATTATTATGGATAATACAGCTGGTACTGACAGCAATAACTTGGGGTAAATTTTGCAGAAGTTTCAATTTTGATCAACTTTCTGCTTTACAAAGAACTTATGCTGGCCTGAAAATACATAATTTATGCAAGGCTAACTGTGCCTCATGTTGTCAATAGGGGTGCTTCCATTGTCCTAGATTTGGCACATTTTGAAGATGCAGACTGATAAACTGTTAACAGAACAATCAAATTTCAAAGAAAAAAAAAGTCTAACATAATGCAAAAAAAGTTGTTTACCTGAGATGGTTTTTGTTGAAAAAGAAGTATTTCGCAGAACTGCAGTGGAAACAGAATTTGCGAATTATTAGACAAGTAACACATGACGTCCAACATTCTTCTAAAGCTATTAATTGGTGGAAAGTCAGCTACTTGATGAAGTATATGACATGGATATTCATATCATGGGATGATAAATGGCAAATATTACTCACTAATGGAAACACACCCTATTCACAATTTCACTTTGCCAACTTAAAGAAAATTTGCTTCAATTTTGCACAAAACTTAGAAACACAGCTAATGACTTGTTTTTCACTGTTTCCAAGTGAAGTTTTGCAAAAGACAGGGAGCCAGGCACTAAGGAAGGGGGCGGGTACTGGCAGCTGAGTCATCCTTTGTGTGGATGAGGCTTGAGTGTTTATTTTCTATGCTGAAGAGTTCTGATGACTGTGTTCTTGGAATATTTTAGGCCCACTGATGCCATTAGATCACAGCCATCCTGTGGAGAAGCATTTGTACCCTTGGGAGTGAGACCTTTCTAAGTGACAGTGGACCAGAAACAAGGCTGGTCTTATGCATGGGTCCCGATATGTAGGGAACCCCAATTTTTTTTCTGACTCTTAAAGCAGCATTTTATGCTGGAGGTAGGGCTGCTGCAATGACTTCAGCCTGGGGCCCCCACCCCCCCAGGGCCCCCCCCCCCCCCCCCCCCCCCCCCACCCCACACCGCCCCCACGCCCAGCAGCCACGCACCAC
>JAAGVU020000092.1:16908617-16930821 GCA_011763525.2 Mormyrus iriodes | reverse complement strand
ATCTGATGAAGATATCTCATCAATTGCCTTTGTAATAAATTTTTGAAATTGTAAAGAGACTTTACGGACACCCTGTATATTTAGAAGGACTGTGGATTTTTAAATGAAATGGAGTTTTTTTTGGGCAGCATATTGTGTTAAGAAGGTTTATTTATTATCAGTCAAGGTTGTGCCGTGTGTGTATTGCACAGCGAGTGTGTGTGAGTGTGAGGGGACTTCTCCTGGGAGCTGACCTTATGGATGTAGCCATGCCTCTGCCTTCATAATACCGCCACGCTTTTAATTAGTGACCCGCAGCAGATCCCCCTGAGCTGGGGGGCACAGACAACCATAGTCTCTACTCAGGGAGGCTCTGCACAGGAACACGCCGAAATGCCAGCCCCAGCGGCATTTAATGGCCGAACGGTAGCACTGCTCCCTGCAGCATATACAGTGCCCAGCTCTGGGAGATGGCTGGTGACTGGCAATGAGGCCGCCATGGTGCTGGTGAAATCTGTTCCACCTTTAGTCCATCACAACCTATGTGAAGTGATATGCAACATAATATCCATCCATCCATCCATCCATATCCAAAATACAGATTGCAGTGTCCCCTGCTATCCTACCGATTCAAAGTTTTCTTGCATTTCATTATTTTTGAAATGCATTGACAAATCTCATAAATCATGGAATCAGGGCTGGACTGGCATACCTGGCATTTTCCCAGTGGGACCCCCTGGCTTGGTAAAATGTACCTTTGGGGTTGTGTGGGACCCTAAAGTCCAGGGCTGAATTTTGATCCCAGTCCAGCCCTTCACAGATTAAACATGATTTATTTTCTCCTTACTACAAAAACAACTTGCTTGCCAGTGCTGCGGTCTTCTTCTCTGCCGCGAATGGGCAGTAATGCGGGAGACGGTGCGGATTCACCTCAGAGAGATGCCCCGGCAGTGTAGCAGAGGCGGTGACGATGGACGGCGATGGTGGATGCTGGCTTGCGGGGGAGACGGGAGCACGGGCATCCCGGCGTTACTGCTGCGAGCAGCCTACTGCTGCTGGACACATGCCAGGAAAAAATGTGTCTCAGTGCATACTGTACAATTCAGCTCGTCGGACACAAAGAGCACAGAGCTCAGTGGGCAGGCATGTGGGATGCTGGCGTGGGCCCAGGCTTCCTATGAGGGGCCTGAGACGATCCTCAGTGATCCTGCTCCCAAACGCAAAGCCATGATTCACTACCCCCCCCAGCACAAACAGACGCACACCGCTCTAATGAAAATGAACCGAGCTGGCTGTAAGCACAGGGCCGTGGCAGAAAGAGGCGGCCTGCAGTGGTGAAGGGACATGTCGTAACACCAGAGCGTGCCATCTGCACACCGAGACACAAACAGCTTCCTCAAGAGGTGTGTGCTGCAGTTCTAGATGCTGTCATACTCTTTTCAGCTATGCTGAATCAGTAATGGCACCCAAATAAGTCAACTGGACATCTAGGGTAACTTCCTCTCATAAATATACATATATATAACCATATAGATACATATATAACCAAATATATGAATATATTTATTAACTTATAGTCACACTTTTGATATTATTTTGTGGAACAGAAGATATGGTATTACCGGGAAAGCCACTTGGCTATTTGGTAAATATGGCTGCCCCCCCATCCCCACGCCCCACTTAGTGTAGATTAAGTCAGACAGCGCCAATGAAGGAGACCTTGCCGTGAGATGTTGTCATATAGGTGGTGGTGGGGTTGTGGCCTTTCTAGACACTCAGTGCCGTTTCGACTCAACTGACAGGTCATGTGACTTGAAAAACATGGCCGCAGATGTGTGCGCATATGAGAATGGCAGACGGGCATCACCTAGCGCCTCCCAACAGTAGCTTGTCTCGTGCGTGTGCATGTGTACACGTGTGCACTGCAAGAACTTGCATAGGTGACACAAATGAGTCACTCAAGCTCCCTCGCCTTTATTTTTGGAATTATCTCCAGGCTTTTAGGAATCTGCTTTAAAAATGAGGAAATGTTTCAGGGGGTAATGGCTGCAGGACTACCTGAGTGAAGGGGATTTACAGAAGCTGCTAAAATGATAGACGGAAGGCAGGCTTTCAGGCTAGACAGAGGAGCCCTGTGATCCCACAACACTGGTTGTGATTCACACGTAAAGGCCTCAACATCAAAGCATTAAAGCAGTCAGTAAGTCACATCCATAGTTAAGCATCTATCCATCCATTTCCTGCAGCCGCTTATCTCATTTGGGATCATGGGGGGTCCGGAGCCTATGGGCGTGAGGCAGGGAACAACCCAGGACGAGGCGCCAACCCATCACAGGGCAAACTCACACCCCATTCATACCTATGAGCAATTTGGCAACTCTAAACAGCCTCAGCATGTTTTTGGACTGTGGGAGAAAACTGGAGTACCACGACGACACAGGGAGAACATGCAAACTCCACAGACATGGAACCCAGGCGGAGACTTGATCCCTGATCTCATTTGTGAGGTGACAGTGCTAACCACTGCACCACCGTGTGTGTGTGTGTGCGTGTGCGCGTGTGTGTGTGTGCATGTGCACGTGTGTGTGTATACGTGTGCGTGCGTGTGTGTGTGTGTGCATGTGCGCGTGCGTGTGTGTGTGTGTGCGCGTGTGTGTGTGTACACACTCCATTAATATCTGAATTCTCAATATAGTACTTTTAAGATCAGTTAAGAAGTGTCAATGTCCTGCTACGCATCTAACTGAGAGTAACTGAAACGTTACTATATCTTGTGCGGCTTCTTTTGGGCTACGCGGGTATATAGAGACAAACGGTCATTTCAGCCGCCATGTTCAAACAATGACCTGAAATCTCAAGCTGAGTTCCGATTTTCTTCAAGCGATACATAGCTGTAACTTTGAAATTTTGCTACATTGTATTACATAACAATGAAACCCTAACTATAAATTGAGAGGCAGATTGTTTACTTTTATAAATAATATAGATAACAATGCACAATTAAACTCTGAATAAATATCAAATATACACTAGTGGCCAGAATCGTGGAAACACCCAGCACTTTTGGCATTGCGCTTTAAAAATACTACACAAATAATGGCAGTAATGTTTATTAACAATCAAAGACTGTTTACAAATATCACACAATGGATGATTAAATAGGTAACTGGAGTAACAGTTTAATTAAGTTCTGCAATCTATAGAAACTGGAAGTGTTTCCAGAATTTTGGCCACTGGTGTATAGCTAAACATAATGTAAATCTTATATGTATTAAGCTAGCAGTTCCTTAATGTCCCGGGCCTCTTACGACTGGTGTTATAAATGTATAAGGTGTTGTTTGGGGCATTGAGGGCAGTCAAGCGACATGGCAGCCGTGCCGTCCATCGCCGCTCCCTGACTGTGACTGACCGCTGCTGGCCCCTGCTTTTTAAATCCCCAGCCCCACCGGCACCAAAGATGGAGAGAGCTCCGTCACAATCCGCGACACTATTTATAGAGGCAACGGCATCCAGCAGGTCGAATGTGTCACTGTGCTCAGGGGGATGATCCCCCCCTCCCTCCCCGCTCAAAAAAAGAAAGAAAAAAAAAACAGAAGCTTCATAGGAAAACTTCAAAGAAAAAAAAAACCTAAAGCTCTTTAGATGGGGACTGTCTCCGGATGGTACAGATATATGTGGAGAAAAATAAGTGAAGGATGAAGCACCACCTGTGATGGGCTGGTACCGCAAACGGCAGCACCAGCGAATCGATGTGCGTCACGTACCCGGGTCCGGTCCGGACGATGTTAATTACGGTTTCCGTGCCAGACCGCGATGACAGAAAGACAAAGTCATTCACTGCATGAGCAGCCCAGAAATATTTGAGGACCAATTTAAATGTAAATTTTCCCATCGCTTATACTCCTATATATAGTACTGGTGAGGCAGTGCTGATATTCTTCAAGAAGCTGTTAGCCATCTCAGCTCTCACACAAGGAGATATCTGTCCAAGGCCCCCATTAAAAATGATAAATCTGGGAAAAGCATGTCGAAGGACCTTTTCACATTTATGGCTGAATCAAAGATTGAATTTGTGATATTTATGGATGTATTTGATATAATAGTATCACTGTCTTTTCATTAAAGATAACAGACAGGGAGTAAGCTATTGAGGTTCCTCATCCCTCATTGGAAAACAGGCACTACAGTTTGGGATTGCATGCAGCACGGTGCTTACAAGTGACATGCATAAAGAAAGCATGCTACCACAGTTCAATAAGTTTTAAATATTAAAAGTGATCATTCATTTTTTTTTTACTTTAACTGAGAACTATTTTCTCTAGTTGTTGCAGACCGTGACTGACCCATTTTTTGAACAGATCTCACTTCCTTTAAAAAAGTGTCTGTAAACGTAATTTTGTTTACAATATATAGGAAGTGCGACATTTTGATAGCCTCTGATAACGGAGTTCACGTCCTGCATGTTTCTGCTAAATTAAAACATATGGCACCTCAATGACCAGTCAGCATTATTCCTCTTATTTGGGACCTGTACTGAACGTTGTACCACATCAACATCCCAAAGGACCACGCTCTCTCCGGGATTGCAGCGGGGCCATATTCCCGGCAATAGCCATCTGGAGAAATGGCCTGCATGAATCACGAGATGGTAATATACTGCATTCCTGCTTCATTACATAAGAAGCCTCCCATGTGTGAAAAAGAATGCACCCCCCCAAGCTGATAAGTCTGTGAGCAAAAAACACTCCAAGGCTTTGTTTGTGTGTGACTTATCACCATTAGAGAGACATGTTGCATCTCTTTAATTAGCCATTCGAATGTGTTGCACTGTGAGGGCAATTATTGTACTCAACTGAGTTATAAGGATTATTTTATTCTTTGTGTTCATTTGTATTCTACCTGTGACTGAGGCTATAAAAGTAAATAGTCTGAGTTGCCTTAATTACAGCTCTAGAAAAAATTAAGGGACCACAGCAGTTTCAGTTTCACTCAATGCTCAATTTATGGGTGTGCGTCTGTGTAAAATATAAATTTTTTTGCAAACTGCAGCAAACTCTGTTTCTCATTAATGAAGCGCTTCTTCCTTGCTTTATGAGTCTTCAGTCCTGGTTCTAGGAGCCTCTTATGAATTGTCCTCGCAGTGCACTTCACAGCACTTAATGTTTCCTATTCTTTTTGAAGGTCACTTGAGGTCATATTCCAATTAATGAGGCACTGCCAGAAAAAATATCTCTGGCGTTAGAAAGTTGCTTCTGCCCTCTACCTGGCTGGTTTTTGCTCATTCCCAGTGTCTCCTGCTTCACCTTGTTCTTGTGTACTGCTGTCTTAGACACTTTGAGCATGGAAGCAGCCTGCCTCGCAGTGTAGCCTTCTGCCAAACCAGGATTTAAAAACGAAGATATATATCAAATATATTGTGATCTCTTCATTGTTTCCAGAGCTGTATTTTTCTTTGCCTTTTTAAAATGCTTTTGTTACATAGGAGTTTTTGTTTAAAGCAAAGTTGTTGGTAACACTTTACTTCAGGGGGCACAAATAATGTAGTAGTCCACTTTTAAGTAATGTATTAATTAACCAACGAACTGTAACAGTTGATGTATTTCTTGCAGTTACCATATTTGTTCATGATTTGTACTTGAGCAGTAACTGAGTTATTAAGTTACTTGTGCCACCTCAGATAAAGTGTTACCAAAGTGTTTATATTACACTTATATTTGTACATGGACATATCTACAGTACCAATAAGTTTTGTATGACTACAGCTTTATATTATGATGCAACTCTATATAATGCTTTCTCCTCTCCGTGTAAATTATTCAGATGTTTTTGTAAGAATACAAATGTGTCTCCAGCGATACGTCCTCTGAAGTTGCTCTGAGCTACCGCCGTTGCATATTGTGTGTGAAATGACACTCGCTGTGTGAAATATTTCATCACATTTTGCCACAAAATAGGTTATTTTCCCCCCTTAGAGTTTTAGGAGCAATTTAGAAGCCTGAGTGTTCCTTTTTTCTGCCATTCCAATTAACAGCCACTAAACAAAGTGCCTGCTGGTAAAATGACAGATTTCCATGGCCAGTCTGCTCTTGCAACCTTTAAGGCAGAGGTCTGCATGAGGTGTCAGGTCTGAAAATGTGTGGTGGGCTGGGGCAGCTTCCCCTTGCTAAGGCTGGACCTTCACACCAGCTCATAAATCCTGGCTTGGATGCATCACCAGAATTGCCTTATGTAATATCTGGGCGCGGGAAGATAAAATCCTGAAAGCACAGTTTATAATGGACCATTCTGACATGAAATGTCTCTGTGGTGTGGGTTCAGCATGAATTCAATCTAAATGCAAAACTGGCTATTAATCACCTCCTTCCTCGCAATATCAACCATTGTAAAATTTGTGGATGTTGTCAACCTGTACTGGAGGGCGACTTTTTGCACCCCGGGTTAGCTGTGACAGTACAAACATTAATATTGTGACTCTCCTCTAACAAAATCATGAACTGGAGTGTATTCTACCTTTCTTTGCAAGTACAGTACTGTGCAAAAGTTTTAGGCAGCCAATGACAATGTTCAAAGCCATTTATCTGGGTTGTAAGTTCATATTGGCTGAGAAAAAAACCCATTAGAATATATGCAATTTAACAGTAACAATAAATATTAGCAAAATTTCTTTTGTTCTTCAAAAGGTTACTGATATATTCTTGGTTGATATCTTGCTTTGGTTCACAAACCTCTCATCAGGGGCACCTCAGCCATTCCATGCATGTTAAATTTTACAAGTTCACTAACTTATTTCGCTAAGTAACTAGATGAGGTATTGATTAGCGAAAAATGGCATGCTAGCGGTGGGAGAATATGTGCCCACTCCCCCAAAAAAACACAGGACAGGTATTTTTATTTTAAAATGCTTAGATAGGCCCAAACTACTTCAGTCCACAGAATTAAAGAATACGAAAAGAGAGAAGCAGTCCCTCTTCCCCCTGCATACTGAGATTAGAATTGCATGTTAAGGAATTCCTTGGGGGTCTAGAAGCAGTAATAATTACAGCCCTGAAATGCGCAGTTAGCTCAGTGCAGTGCAGTGACCCAGCACACCTGAATGCACTGTCCGGCACGATCGGTGTCGGAGATCGCGGCCATCCTCTGAGAATGCGGGACTATGTACCAGTACCTCTGAGAATGCGGGACAATGTACCAGTACCTCTGAGAATGCGGGACAATGTACCAGTACCTCTGAGAATGCGGGACTATGTACCAAGTCCTCTGAGAATGCGGGACTATGTACCAGTACCTCTGAGAATGCGGGACTATGTACCAGTACCTCTGAGAACGCGGGACTATGTACCAATACCTCTGAGAAGGCGGGACTATGTACCAATACCTCTGAGAATGCGGGACTATGTACCAGTACCTCTGAGAATGCGGGACTATGTACCAGTACCTCTGAGAATGCGGGAGCAGTACCCAAGCTCTGAGTGTGCTGGAAGCTTACTAAGTGCAACTTTATTTTTAAAAAAAGCTCTTGATTAGGTGTTAAGGACCAAAAGTCATTAAGTTTCATAAGCTGAGATTGCTGTGAAGCCCCATCCTCAAATATACTGGATATTATAGCTCTGAACCCACCTAGAAAGGCAGGCTAGGAACAGAAGGTGCACTGCCTCTCTTTAATCCAGGGTAATGTTTTGCTGTCCTCTGTAAATGTGTTCTGTTCCCAGATCACATGGTACTGTTATTTATTGTTTTTCAGCCTCAATCTTGTACAGTGACTGTTCATATTTGGTGGCGCCCAGCTGAGAGATCCATCACGATCGTGTGAGCACATTGGCAGATTTGCAGGCACCTTTAAAGCGATGGTACGCCTTCATCCTTGCAAAGATCTGACCCTTGGATGACCCAGTGCAGACTGCATGAGTTTTTTTTCCAAATCTGCCTTTTTATTGCTCAAATTCACCTGAAGGATATTTGCCTGGAGGGATTTCCAGACTGAAGTCATTCCAAAATCATGTCTGTATGCATGCAATAGTGGCTCCTCCAAGCCTTTATCTCCCCACCACACCCCGTTCCCTACATTATCGTAACAGCTGCCTTCAGCAATAAGGAAAACACATTTATATTTCAGAGGGGTGGGCATGAATTTAAAAAAGGATCCCACTAAATTCAGATGTTAATTTTGGTTTAATTAATCAAAGCAATTTTATGCGCATTAGAATAGAACTTTATGAGGTCTAACAAAATTTCGATTCTGTGACTGCAAACAGAGTATTTACGTCTTAGCAATTTCAGTGTAATTTTCTTTTAAATGTGCATCATAAAATTAGATAGTAGATTTAATAGCACAGAAATCAGATGTAATAGTGGACATAAAACAAACAAAAAAGTACCGAAGTCATTAAATGTTTTTCCCGTAGCTTATTGGGGGACTGCAGTCATGTGACAGCGGAATGGCGTCTACAGCTTCAGCCACGTTAAAGCATCGCTTCATCTGGACAGTGCGGAGTCGCATGGCAGCATCGCAGAAAGTCTGGGAAGCGTGGGTGCCAGTGTAGTGATAGTCTGGCAAGCGGAGATAATGCAGCAGTACAGAATAGCTGTAGGTGAGATGACTGATCACTGAGCCTTATCTACTCAGCCCAGTTTAGCTCATCGTGAAGAAGCTGGAGCTGAGGAGCCTGGGATGGATTTATTGTTCTCTGGCACAGACACAAAGACCCTTATTTATATATGCACATATTTTATATATACACGCACACACACTCACATACATACATATGTGTGTGTGTGTGTGTGTGTGTATATATATACATATATATATATATATATATATATATATATATATAAAATTCTTAAAACTCCGACAAAATGACATGACTGACACACTTTTTCCCCCCAAAACTTTAGCTACAATGTGACTGCACAGTTTTCATGAATCTTCTGGGCAGCTATGACAGCAGCCAGAGTGGGAATTGTCCATAATCCTTGAACGAGTTTAAGGTCTATAGTGGCAGGGCATTGTGGGGCGGCGTAAGCAGAGAGCGGTCTGCACTGGGAAGTGAAGCCTTCCATTAGCGCAGGAACACAGGCCGCACCCTAGCAAAGACTGTGAGTCATACGCTCTGACTGTCATAAAGACAGCACTCATAAAGCCACATGCTTATCGGGGCCTGTAGAGAGATAGGCAGGTTGTCACACGACACCTCAGCCTGTGGTTTACTTATTGGGAATGATGCTGTACTTATTCATGTTTGTGATAGATTAGTTAGAGAACTGTCACGAGCAATAGGCTGACTAGTCATTTAAAAAAGTCAAAGCACAAAGCAAAAGATCCTTTTCATCAAACACCCAGATATCTTAAAGGTATTAGCCGTGTTTTCCAATCCTGTCCTCAGAGACCCACAGTCTGTCTGTGGGTCTGCGAGGACCGGACTGGGAAACACTGGTATTAATATCTTATTGGAGATTTTTCCCATGAAGGTCACGGTGAGGAAGAACATATAGCAAGAGCTGCTAATTTTCCTTGTGACGGTTGACAGCATTTATATTTGACTGTACTCTGGAAAAAAATTCAAGATTCTTTCTTCCGACATGTCTGAGAGCTGGACATATATGAGTCCTCATCTGAGAGCTGGACGTATATGAGTCCTCATCTGCGAGCTGGACATATATGAGTCCTCATCTGAGAGCTGGACATATATGAGTCCTCATCTGAGAGCTGGACATATATGAGTCTCCATCTGAGAGCTGGACGTATATGAGTCTCCATCTGAGAGCTGGACGTATATGAGTCTCCATCTGAGAGCTGGATGTATATGAGTCTCCATCTGAGAGCTGGACGTATATAAGTCCTCATCTGAGAGCTGGATGTACAGTATATGAGTCCCCATCACGTTCCTGTGATTTAGCAAACAGGAGTAAAATGCCACCAGATTAAAATGAGCATTCTGACACTACTGCATTTTGCAAGTTTTCATCATTGTGCTAAGTGACGGCTGGCAGCCTCTCAGCTGCAAGACCCAGCGGCCCGTGCGGATTTTGTATAAAGTGCAGTAAACACAAGCATGGGCAGGAAGGAACTCAGAAGTGCTATTTCTGCAGTTTTCATAGCAGTAAGTTTCTTCCCCTGCTTTATTAATGGACAGAGACTGCCAGAGGCACCTCGGATGGCTCTGCTTCTCACATAGGGGCATGATAGCTGTGTAGGGATACAGAAGGTTGTGTTTTCAAATTCCATGGCTGGCAGAGAAATCGTGACACTGTGGGGTCCTTCAGCGTGGCCCTTATCCCCAACTGTTCCAGGGACACTGGCTTACCCCCGCTCCCCAACTCCAAGGTATCCAAACCAGGGATCGTCATGCTGTCTGGACACGGACAAACGCGTCCATGGCAAAATGTTCTGACTGAGAAAAAAAACCTATCCAGGCTACGTTTTTAAATACCACGTCTGTGGTAAAAATTGCATTTTGATCTAAATGTCTGTCAGTATTGACCCCTGCTCCTCACTTGTGCGTCACACTGGACAGAAGCTTCTGCTAAATAAATCCAGGGTAAATGTGTCTTTACAGTATAAGTGAGGCTGGTAATGGGGAAAAACACCTACATTGTGAAGCTGTGAGATCAGGATAGGTTTTTTGCAAGTTGCTAAATCCTCTGTGACAGCAGCATTAGGGCAGCATAAAGACCCATTTCCGCACCAAATCAGATTGTGACCCTTATGCACAACTGGCACTCTGTTTTTTACCCTCCCCCCACCCACCATGCAGAGAAACATGCACAGTCATGCAGGCCCACATGGGGGCCCCAGGGGCTGCCATCATGGCCCAGCAACAGAGAATATAAATAGTGATTGTAGGTGCAGTCAGGTGCTCAGACGAATGGCATCAACCCTGTGTGTGAGACAGTCGTTTACACGGTTATCCAATGTGCTAAGTGGGGCTCAATACTGAAAAAAGAGCTTCTGCCCTGAATGTGGAGCCCACTCATTGCCATGCAGAAGGGAGGCAGTAGCAAATGAGTGACTACAATGGAACACGGACAAAGTCTTTTAATGTTACATAAGTTCTCAATAATAACCCATCTCAACAATAACACACGTTCTTTATAACTAGAGTAACTGCTTTCCTCTCTATAATATGAAGCATTTTGCACCAACTTTTCCCCTCTGTTACGCATTTACTTTCCATGCTGAGTGCTGCTAACAATCTGCAGCTTTGGCACCAATCAGTCAATAATCTAATCAATGTTTTGTCAGCACTGTGATGGCAGCTGCTCATTGTCTCATGCCCGGCTGGTTTATACACACGTGTCGCTCATTAAGCCTTTTTAAACAAAGGTTTGATTAGCAATGTCAACTATTAGATATTAGCTTCCCACTTAGACTATAAAAAATAATCAGCATGCTCTAGCGTCTCCATCTCAAATACAAACTTTGTCAAGCCCAAAAAAATGCTACTCAGGCTGTAGTCATAATATGTAGCAACAGAAAACAGGCAAAGCCCCCTATACATACAGTACTGTGCAAAAGCCTTAGGGTGACAATACACTGGGCAATGTTGCTAACCAGTGCTGCTCCGGGCAACTTTTTGTGATCATCCAGATCCAAATGAGTTGCCCTTTGTCTCATCTGGTTGGCAGTTGCCCGGCAACATTGCAGTAAAAGTTGCCCTGTGTATCATCACTTTTAGACAGTCAAAGAAAATGTCTAAAGCCTTTTGGCCGGGTAGTAAGTATATATTTACTCGGGACACAGTTTAACATTAGAATATATGCTAATTAATAATTATACAATAAAACTAACAAGAATTTCTTCTGTCCTCCGAAAAGTTCCTGATGTCTTGCTGGATGGCTAGATGAATTTCAGTTCCCAAACCTCACCTCAGGGGCACCTTGGCCATTCTATATATCTGTTAAATTTCACTACTAGCTCAGTTAAATAATTAATAATTAATTAATCAATGAGGTATTGATTAGCCACATAAGCTGTGTTAGTGACCTAGTCAAAAATTGCATGGATATAGTGCATGGTTGCTGCAAATCCTGGGATGAGGTTTTGAAATGGCTATGCTAACAGACTTTACAGATATAAAATCATAATTTCACAGCAACATGAAGATCATTTATGCATCATTTTTTTGACCGCCTAAGATGTTTGCACAGCACTGCACACAACAAAATCTGAGTGCCATATCACAGTCATGTGAGAAGCATAAATCCTTATGCCAGTCTGATGTCCTCACCCAGCTTGGCTTGGCTCCAGCCCTTCAGGGATGTGAAACGATGCCTCTTTCAGAAGGGCAGAGCTATGGACAGCTTAAATCTCAACCAGACACTTGTGCTGTACTGAATTCAGCTTTTCTTGGGCAGAAGTCTAATATCAACCAATGACTCTGAAAAGTCTGCTACAATAAAATAATCATAATTGTTCTTTTGGAGGCTGCAGAGCTACAGGAGAGATTTTTAAATCCACAGTATATATATATTTTTAAGTTGCAGATTTAAGGACACTTTAAGTTAACCAGTATATCTCCTTCAGGGCTGTCAGGTGCCTGGTGTTTTCCGACAGCTGCAAGCTGAGAGAGAAGCCGCTCTACTCCGTGTGGTGGGCAGCTTCTCCTGCACCGTATAGAGAAAATCAAATCGGCACAATCGTGTCAGAAAAACATATATGCTGCCTTCACTTTAGGGCAGATGTGGAGGGGCTGCCGGCAGAGTGAGCTGGAATGAAAGTGGATTGGAAGGATAAGAGCTAGCTTGAAAAATCTATTAAATCGGTGCAAAAATATACAAGCAAAGGAGGTCTAAAGAATTAAAGAGAAGAAAGGAGCAACGGCTGAGGTATGGAATGAGAAACCATTTAAAATACTCAACTGAATCAGGACTACTAAGCAATGTGCAAGTAATTCAGCTCAATTTCATATTACATTATTAAAAGGGGGAAACCAGAAGGACAGTATTATAAGATGGGATTACCAGCCCTCAGGAAGTCATACACAGAGATGTGAAGAGAATAGGACAGACGATCTACAGCGATGGACACATGGGGTCCGCACTATGTCTGTAATGTCTGCTATACTTTACGATCATAGGTTATTTGCATGGGGAAAAAACACGAACAAAAATACTCTATATTCTCGTATCAACATCCAGTTAGCAAATCCATTAATTAAGAAACGTACCTTAAAAATGCTGTATATTGCAAAAGATCATATTACACGACTTTTAAAGGAAATGCCATAGAAAGGAAAGACTCAGCATAGCCTCCACTCACAAGATTCAAAAGGCAAGCATGAAATTCGAGCACCTTGTGGTCGGATGTATTCATTGCAGTTTGCTGCTCCAAAAAGGCCACATTTATTGAATGTCAGCCCCGTCACAGTGGGGCGAAAGCAGTATCTTTCAAAACTGATAGCCGAGGAGCCTGTTCTGCATATCAGGCCATGGCATCAAGGCCCGATCCCTCGAATACATTTAGAACAACACACAACAGAGACCCGGCACTGCCTGCAGCAGAATAAAGACCTTTATTTAGCCATGCCAGGTGCATGAAGCCAGCCCACAGAACAATGCTCACAGGGCTGCAGGGAGCCAGAGGGGAAGAGAGAAGCTTCTGTGTGCAGGAGCCGGGGGGGCGTAGCCTGGGCCGCTGGCAGCAGAGACGTACGAGACTGAGGGCACAATTTACAGGTAGCGTGTAACGAGGACCCAGGAACCAGGGTAAGCATGTCCACACGATTTCAGGGGATCACCCAATACGCACTCCAATATGCAGCACATATTGATAGCTGATCAATACAAAGCTAGGCAGCCATGCCAGTAATGCTTGTTTTGCCTTCCTGGCATCCATGCTATCGGGAATAACGCATTCATAGTTATATGTGCCATTTTCTATGCTGTTAATTAGAGCATCGTAAACATCGCATCAAAAGGCAGCAGGCAGCTCTTGCAAAAATGGGACAGAGAAGTGGAGGGGGGTGTAGGGAGGGAGAGAGATGCCTACAGAGAATGGAGGAGAGAAGGAGATGGTAAGAGAGAGGCTTTCTGTGGACCTCAAGCTAGCACCTCTACCCTGAAAAAGGAGGGATCAAGTAGCATCACTAAAACGCTTCTATATTTGGGAGCTTACAAAAAATACACAGGGACAAGCGAAGGGCGTTTATATGACACACTACCCACAGCCACCTTCTGGCCGACACTGGCCACTCAAACATCCACTCTCTCTCTCTCTCATGCACACACAGAGGTTTGTATTCATATCCCTGAGGGGATCATCCATTTCTATGGGAAAAACTCAAATACAACCTTAACCCCTACCCAGCCCTAACCTTAACCATAAGTAACTAAACAAAATACAAAACTTTCGACATTTTTAATTTTTTTTATTGCAGTCACAGATTTTTTATAAAACTGAGTTTCCCCTTGTGGGGCTCTAAAAAATGTTACAGGTTTTGCCACATTGTGGGGAAATCTGGTCACCACAATGTAATCATTACAAAAACATACACATACACATACACACACACACACACACACACACACACACACAAAGGCCTTGCTGTTATGTTCTCACTGTATTACTGTAATACTGAATATTACAGGGCGGGTTTCTCCATCTGGCTTGGTAAATATATGTGTTTACTGTAGATGTGTGAACAGTTTTTTCTGCCAGGCATGTGTACACATATGTGTGTCTGTGTATGTGTTTCTGCATGTATGTGTGTGTTTGCGTGGGCATGGAACAGACA
Organism: Mormyrus iriodes; assembly: GCA_011763525.2. Lineage (NCBI taxonomy): Eukaryota > Metazoa > Chordata > Actinopteri > Osteoglossiformes > Mormyridae > Mormyrus > Mormyrus iriodes. Next base: position 16,916,113 of record JAAGVU020000092.1, on the reverse strand, counting down.
GACACACCCCTGCCTTGTCGTCTGAAGCCTAGCCAGCATCTCCCCGTGAATGTTTTACTGAGTGTCGTTTTTCCTCCTGAGTAGGAGAAGCTTTCAGGGTCCGTAAGTGAAAAAAAGTGGAAATGTGCGTAAATTACAGTGAGGCGTTCCGTCCACTGACACTGTGTCATTGCCCCGCTGGCCGTGCACCGGGGAGCCGCCCCGCTGGTAACCACTCACACAGCCCCATTCATAAATCACTGTCAATGTGCCACGCTCTGGCTGCCCGGGAACATGAAGCAGCCTTTACTCAGCATTTCATACAAGGATTCAAAGTGAGAAAATTCATTTTTAGGAAAGGGAACACCTGAGGTTTACGGAAAACCTAACACAGGACATTTGGCGCTAAAAAAAGTTATCATTTTAGCTGATACGGGATTGTTCCGTGCAAGAATGAGCAAAGGACAAGGTGAGGTCTGAGCTAAGCGACACTCCCTGAAGGTACAGCTCGCTGGGAGGAGAGAATTGTGCTCAGACTGACTTTTCGCATCCATGGACGTGTATCGCCACCATAATTCAAAAGCGAAGGTACATTAAATCTGACAGCTGTACTTCCTTATTCATTGAGGAACTGGGGCCTACAATACAAAAGCAAACTGCCACTTCTTTATTCATTTTTGGTGCCTATAATACTTCCAAAGATAAACAACTTTACTCTGCTGTGAAATTTACTTTAGATGGAATGCACATTCCCAAGTTTCATTAGAATAAGACGTAGCTTTGCAGTTATATTCTGGTACTAGCCTACATGTCAAAATTAACACCTTCACGTTTTCAGCTCTTCCCTTTATGTAATATTTCACCTACAGTTTGTCACTGGAAGGATTAGAAACGAATTATCTTGATGCTCATTGTATAACAAAAGTTTTCCACCAACAAAATATTTTAATGTCAAATGAGAACAAGTTATTGAAAATTAAGATAATAAATGTCTGGTTAAAATCACTTATGAACTTAATTTGGTGTAATAATTAACATCAGCACAGCTTACAACTGTATATCATTGTCAATTTTCAGGTGATCAAATCTAGTGCTCTAGTAATGTGCTAGAAAATGACAAAATGCTTATTTACCTTCAGTCTGGTGTGTCTCCTTTGTTTATAAAGAATGTTCCTGGCGCATCGTGGGGTTCTTACATAAATTCCTAAAATTAAAGAGAAAAAACAACTGCAATGTGAATTTATAGCTAATAGCAGATTACATACATTTTTATCTAAATCAAGATACTAAATGTGACATCGTTACCCAGGTTCTCTCCAGTTCTCATACCCAGGACTGTGTAAGAACCAGCTTCCATTTTGAATAGTTCCATTTATGTATTTCAGAATTAACTGGCAATGCCCTTTGTGCCCTGTCTTACCATAAGCGCCCTGGCATATTGACAAAACTCCTTGACAAAACAAAACTCCTTACTTAACTGTGCAGTTTTAATTGATAAGGTGGTCACTGGTAGGAGCTAAAAAGAGATTTCCATAGACGACACTTTACAGAGAAATGCCTGTGCATATATATTTCATCATTTATATGTTATTGTTAATGTTAAATCTAATGATTTGTCAATGACATGTCAGCACTGAGAGATAAGCTTTTTGATTGGTTAAATGGCTTTAGTCTCACATCCATGCTCCTCCCTCTCCATAGCTGGGCACCGTGGCAACAACCTCTTATCTCCAACATCAACAGATCTGGCTGGACCAACACAGGATCAACCAATGCCATCTTATAGAACAAGAAAAGTGCAGCCAGTGAGAAGCATGCCATGGGAACATGGAAATACACCGAGGGTCTTAACATTTTACACTCCACAACAAAAGAGGTTCAAACTGGAAGTTAATTTGTTGAGAACAACATGTCTGACAATAGAATGTAACTGTTTGCTTTTCAGTGCCGGGCTGTCCCTACATTCGCGTGCCTTTTTTTTGGCCTTTACGCTTCTTCAGATCAGTGTAGATGGTGTGGTGTCTCACTGAGCTGCGGTTGTGAACCCAGTCCTCTAGCACGGGGGGTTCCGGTTCAAACCTCAGAGGTTTGAACGTTCTTCCACTGAGCACAATGTTTTTTTCCCTACAGTCCAAAACATCCAATTTAGGTAAAACGATGTCTCTGACTTGCCCTTTGTGTATGTTCCCTGCCATGTGCGCTGAGGTTCCTGAGAGAGGCCCCAGAATTGTTATGACCTTGGTTTAGATTAGTGGTTCTGGGAAAATTGATGGATTGATTACTAATGGTCAGACTATTTTTAGGCTTTTGGTCTTTAAATTACTATTTCTCCCCAAACTCATGCCAATGGTTGGATGCTTCTTGCATTTCAATCTTCATATCTCCATTTTCACCAAGACCTCTGAGTGATATTGCGGGGCATACTGACGCCAGAAGCAGACTTCATTTCACCCAGCATTTACTATTAAAGAGCTTCACTCTGCCTCTCATAGAGAAGGGATGTCAACTGTTTCATCGAGAATTGTAAAATCTCTAATCATTACAGCTTTTCTTGTGGATGACAATAAATAACTACCGGTTTCTCAGGTAAATACCTGTCTCCTTCATGAATCATTAACAGGTACTCACTTCCACTGTCAGTCATTTAGGAGATAAGATTACAAGTTAGAAGGCTCTAAGTTAAATTAGACACCCAACAAAACAAATAGTAACTGTTTGTACCATTGACTATTAAACCTCTAAATAGACCAGGAGCCAGACAGATATTTCAGAACCAAGTCAATCTCATCTTTCCAAGCAACTATTAAAAACTTCAGCCAGTCATTTCAGAGATGACTTAACCTGGGAAAAATCCAGAAATAAACACTTTGGTTCTGCTTAGTGCTGCTAGTCATACTGTGACATGGCCAGTTTTGCACAAAGGAGAAAGCGTACTGAATTGGGCAAATACAGACTTCACCACAGACACAAACTAAACCAATAAATACAAAGAGGTGTGCAAGCAGCTCATGTTAGCTTACTTACAGGAAACTGTTCTTGGTGCAAACAGGCCTGCTGGGTAGTGTAGTCTATTATACCCAAGCAGGGAGCATCATATTTCCTTATTTGGTATAAGGAAGTGTTTCTGAACTGGTGGGTCGATTTTCAGGGTGCTGCAACTTTTACTCCAGGAATACTATGGGTCCTGAGGCCAGTTTAGAACCTCTGGTATAAGGGTTGAATTGAAGACTTTGTGTATGATCACTTTTTGATCATAATGCAAGAAGTTTATTTGAACATACAAATAGAGTGTAGACAGGTCATAGGACAACAAAATAAAACATTTAATTATATTCAGATTTTAATTGGTTGTTGATGTGTTTGGAATCATCTGGGAGTTTTAGTTGTTCCTATAAAGATGGACCAGTGAAGTAGAGACTAAGAGTGGAAGGTAAACGAATTTGCAGCCCTGATTAAGACTTGAGGAACTTGATGAGATTTAGAGAACTTGATTTTAAAAGGATCGCTTGGTTCTCATTCTCATATATCCGTCCCCATGTGTTGTGCATCGTAGCACTGTATAGCTGAGCACACACGCAATGAGTTTTATCGTGGACATCACCCTTTCGTGAATAAACTCACTGCCGAGGTTCCCTAAGTGAGTCCTTCCCCCTCGGACAGGCCCTTTCACAGATAGGATCTGTACATAAAACAGCAAAGTACAGCACACCACAGACAAAGTGATTTGCAGCAGTAAAACTACTTGTGGACCACTAAGGCATTGCCAGAATCAGGAAGCTCATTGATGATCCCTGGACTGCTTGTTGTACTTGAAAGGAGTAAACGTTTAGGTCAATAGAGTATGGGAAATAAAGCTGTACTTATTAAGCCAGATTGATAAAGTGCGTTCCAGGGATCAGGCAGAGTGGTTACTGCCAGGTTTTTGGCTTAGCCTGTCTGCTTGGACAAATGCAACCTCATGCAATTAGTTTGCGGAGCACATACAGATAAAGGCTAAAAAAGTCACACTGTGCTCAAGAACACCTTGGGATTTAAGTAACTATATAATACAGAGCAGTATTTATCAAAATAATGACTGTTTTTAAGGGCTTATTCTTCTTTAATGCAATGTAGTATCTAGTATATGATGTCTAAGGATAATTTTAACTAGGAGTATCATCAGTACAGATTGTATTTCCTTATTTTATTCCTTTATTCTTATGATATATATTTTTGCAAGGTCTAGGCCAGCCTGTGACCCTAACCTGGATAAGCAGTTAGAAGACTGATGGAGGGGTGGATACAGGGGCATATTATCTTCTCTGGAGGCCCCCCAAGCAGGCCACTTGAGCTATTTTTTGGAGCTGAAACTAAAACGAGAGAGAATTAAGAACGATGCGACGTCAATAATTTTGCAATTGTGTATGTGTGTTGGGGGGTGGGGGGTGGGGGGGGGGCATTGTACTGGCAAATCAATCAGGGATTATGCTTAACTCTCCCGTTTTACCAGAGGTAGGGTGGGGCCCTGATTTTGCTGGGACCCTAGCCTGTACCTTAGGACAGCCTATGCATGAATTGGCCCGTGGCTGGATAGATATTTATGCAATAACTGCTAAACTTTAGCTCATAGCTTCAGATCTGCTTACAGCACCTACCACATACATTCTGTGGGAAGGAGAAATGACATGAGAGCACAGGACGGCACAGAAGCAGGACTGAATGTGCTTGGTTTTCAAATGCTACCGTTTTACAGCAGCTGCCCTCTGGCAACAGGGTGCAAACTTCTTTGCGTCATTAGCGGTAAACTAAAGCGTCAAGCACAGCAGCCACGTGTTGAGGATCAGAAACAAGATAATGCAAGTCATACGGCGGTGTCTGACATTTCATTTCATTTCATTTTCCGCGCTTTTGCATCCCACTAATAGATTTTAGCACAGCCATTCAATCAGTGTTTCACTAAGGTGTATTTGCAGCGTGAATTCCCATTTTAAGAGCATAATTACAATCCTCAGTTGCTGCAATTCATTGCCACCTTCACCACTGGGCCCAGGGGGGCTATCATGGAGTAACACTCTTTTTAAGAGAACCTGTTTTCCAAATGAAATTTGTTTTGTTCTTCCGTCACACGTGCAACACGATGACAAAATCAAGGCTGGAACTCTGCGGAAATTAAACATACACTCACATCCCTGGATGGTGTCCACAGCAGGCTTAACAAAGAGCACATTGTACAATGATCCAGCACCAGGATGCCTGGAAAACTCCATGGTTCCTTAGGGCCAGGCTGTATACAAAGGAGTCTAGCTTAGCATACTGCTTCATTAGAAAACGCTTGTCACCGAGGTGATGACATGGCATGCTGATGTCTGCAGAAAGCCATTTGCTTTCACGTCACATGCCAGCGATGGAACGTTCAATGTCATTCCATGGGGCTGTTAAATTTACTGCCATCTGCCAAGATCGCCATTCTGCAGACCTTCAGTATCAGGGGTTTTATTTCAGGGTCTGAATAGGCCCTGCTCAGAGCCCTGTGGGGCAGGCCTTTTCCGTACCACATGTCAGGTAATTCCGACAGTTACAGGTTAACTTCTCGTTTTGAAGAAGCAGTGGACTGACTGGAAAACGCATGTGCATGGCTTCCCTGACCTTCACTTCTCCTGTTTCTTCCTGCTCACCAAGTCTGAGCTGCTCACATGAGGGAGGAAACAAGATTCCAGGAAACAGATCATTCCGAAGTCAAATATTCCATAATACCATAATCTATTGTTGGGAAGTTGAAACTCACAGTAATATAAGCAAAATGAAAGCTTGTATTTAATCTAATCATCTTTTTAAGAGCTATCTTCCTCTTTCCTCAAACAATTCATTTGGCATTGTTTAAATAATGACAGTTTTCTGTAGACACCGTATTCCGCCTCCACAGTATGTGTATGCATATTTTGAATGTTTTACTCCAGGTGGCTGATGTAAATGAACACTGATGTTTTATAAATGAAGTGCAAACTGCTCTGGCGTGTCCGTTTCTTACTTACAATGAGACGCTGTGCTAAGCATTGGTTCCTTATTAACCTCCCTCTACAAAGTCCAGGAAGGTAAGTGGGCAGAGCTGCAGGCTCGCTGTAGTTGGTGCTGAGAAATTGCACCATTCAGTCAAGGGGTGGGTATAGCAAACGGCCAATCAGAGCTTGTGTAATCACATTCCTCTTTGTTTGATCACAGAGGGGCCGGGGCTTATTATTAGCTTTACCACTGCTAACAAGCAGCTTGCCCGATTTGTGTTGCGACACAATTACATTCGTTCATTCCATAGCACTACGGCTGGATCTATGGACATGTGAGAGGTGATTAAAATTACCAAGAGTATAATCACAGTCACTGGTTGCCTACAGGCGAAACAGCAGGTAACGAAGTCGAATAGTTCCACATTTAATAACCCCCCTTTCCCCCCCCCCCCCCCCGCCCGAGTTTTACACTGATTTCAACATACATCTTTTAATGCGTACACTTTTATTTTACACAGACCTTTCAGACATATTTGGTTGGTTATCACCGTGGTGACCGAGTGTGCTCTTAAGCATATCTTTACTTTTATTTGCTGCCAACATTACTTTTCGTATCTTGCTGTTTCACAGTGGCTGGTGTCTCAGTTAAGAGAAAGAATTGGACAGGGAAAGGCAGAAAGTGCTGAATGTCTGAGGAATGAACATGGACAGCTGCTTTGCCAGTTACTGGATATCCTGTTCGTGGTAACAGAGTCTGCCGCCAGCTCTGAGGAGACCGGACTAAAACTGAAGGCCGCTCATTGTTTCCCCTTAATTGAGAACAACGAGGCCCGGATGGTGAATTCAGGTGAGACCTGGGGCTCAGGGTCACAAAGCTCCCAGCTGTTCCTCCGAGAGACTCAGAAATGGTAGTCTGCCAGCGGAAATGAATAATACAGGCCGGACACAGCAAACTGAAACCCGAGATGCCGCCTGTATTCAGAGGCCTGTGGACATGACCGCCTGCCCATCCTCTTCATTAGATTTTAACGCCAGGGGAGCCTGCTGGAATTCAAAGGACAAGCCAGATTGTCCAAGACGGCAGACATTTCCATGTAATGTCACAATGAAGTCATGGAATAAACATACTCAGAAAAACATATGCAGTCTGACACAAATTCTGCCACACAACTGAACTAGCTAAAATATCAACTGTAGTATGACAAGTGTTCTGAATATTTGTTTTGTTTTTAGAAGTAATGAAGGTGGGATGTTTTACGTTACATTGCGTTACGTTATGTTGTTACGTTAGAAGCTTGCATTTCTGTTTATCTGGATTACAATTGAGTTTCTCTGCAGGTGCATAAAATGTGTGTGGAAATGCCACTGCATTTATATATGCACAGTATACAGGTCCATCACATTCTGTGCACGCAGTGCATTTGAAGCTTACCTGTGTTATGTTTTGGAGACCAGTATAGATGAAGACTGCAACTGCAAGAGAGGCATTTCATGCCAAAGTAATGCAACACTGAGTACCTGGGGAATTTAAAATAT
>JAAGVU020000092.1:16893982-16908517 GCA_011763525.2 Mormyrus iriodes | reverse complement strand
TATATAAACCACCTTTCATGCCTCTGTTCTTTATCAAGTTTTATTTGTCATATATAGGAGTATATACTGTACACGTGTGTAGTGGAATGCCTTTTCTACCTGTTCCCTGGATTGAACTCAAAAAGACCTAATACGAAAAGTTAATATGAAAAATAAATAGAAGTCAATTGGATTTAAATAACAATAAAAATAAAATTAAATTAAATATAAATGCAATAATAAATAATGTCTGTATTTACGTCATACAGATGTAAAATGAGGAATGGCTGGAATGGTACGGTGACAGTATAAGGCATGTAAAAGCGGTATGTCAGTTGTTAAATACGAGTCCCTCCTTTAGTACACGAACAGCTTGACAGAAGAAACCTGATTACTCAGTGTAGGCCTTCAAGTTTTATTAATAATCTTTGAATTTGAACGTTGTATTAGTCTTGTGTTTTCTGTGACATTGAAAGGCAGCGGATTAACATGCTGACACTCTGCATTGTGTCAGTGTGAAAGGGGGTGTCTGGGACGTGAATCATGTGACGTGTTTGCTTATATTGACGTGATCTACCTGTCTCACTTCCACTGGTGTCTTCTGCTTTTGTTTAGCCAGTATCCATGGAGCGTATCTTCTTGCCTATACCTGGGGGTTGCAGCAAGTCGGTGTGTGCTGTTATGCCCCACTGAAACACCAGTTCTAAGGCAACGTATTTTGCAAAAAGACTCTAGTTGTCCTTCGCCACCGCCATCCAAATCCGAACAGGGGAAACAGCAAACGAAGCTGTGGTCCAATCGCAAATCCCAATGTCATGTGACCCGTGTCATGTTTGCTCAGCCGCCCAGGCGTTCCCACAACTTGGAAACGGTAACATCCAGTGTTAACACAAGGCCAGGTGCTTCACCACCTTATACAGACTGACTCGCTGATAGCGAATTAACAGAGGGCAGCCCGCTCAGAAAACAACACGCAGATGAGGCGTGTGAATCAGGAGAAATAAAATTAAAATGAGCCCCCGTATGAGAGGCTGGCTACACAGAGACCGGCGCTCAAAGGCTGCTGAGCAGAAATGCACTAAAACAGCAAGTTCTCGCCCTCGGACTCTGTGTACGCGTGGAGGCATCTGCACATGACCCCCACCCATCCTAATTGTTTTCTTCCAGACCTTCAGCTCCTTGCCGGCTGAGCAGACCTTCCCCTGCCTCATTCGTTATTCCACCTCCACATTCTAAACATCATACTTTATTATCCGGCTGTAAGGAATGCTGATGCCCTCTGCTCTTTTCAAATGGAAATAAGCAGAAATAATAATTGTCTATTCAGCCTGGGCTTCAACGGCTGGAACAGGCCTTGGCTATTTTGCTGTGAGCCGATTCGAATCACCCTGTGATGCTGACAGTGAGCCTGTATACCACGTTTCTCACTGGCACAATGGAATCTGAGTGTTTTTTAGATGCTTGTATCTTTCTGATCTGCTTGATGGATATTTAATCCGCCTGCATCAAAGGCAGCTCTTGGATGGTCTCTTGTTCTCACGCAGAGAAGAAAACAATTACTGTCCCGGCGTCCTGACTGCTTTCACGAGTGGACCGCCACACTCTCGGCCTGGGGGGAGTGGAGGCAGGGGCGGGGCTCTCTGACCTCCACCGCAGCAAGGGCAGCTGCACGGCAAGCACGGGGAGCGAAGCCAGTTTCCTGAGGCTCCCAGTCTGACGCCCTGCCAGGTATTCAGCTGGCTCCTCACAGGCCTTCAGGAGGAGGGCAGGAGGGGAACGCAGAAGGAGCCCCTCCCTGAAAAACCCGCAGGACGAAGAAGTTGCACACAAGCAGACTTTCAGCAGCTCGATGGGATCCCTGCGGCCCAAGGCCGCATTTAACAGCACCTCCTTTTTCTGAACAACCCCTTTTAAAAGGGGGACTCGCACTAGAAGACTATAACAGTCTTTTATTTAATTTAATTTCACTCATTTCTTTTAATAAAATATAATGTAATATCAAACTGAATTTCTAATTCAAAATTAACAATAAAAACCGCAAAGTGGCAAAATCACATCCAATTCCCAGTGAGACTGAAATGGAACAAAAAAAAATGCTGTCCTGCCTTCTCATAAACACCAGTTACCTTCCCTATAACCGCTTCTTCCATTGGAGGAGTGTGGTCCTGCTGCTGTGTAAACAGTAGTGAGAATAATGTCTACTGTGTAATTTTCATATAGATTTTTATAGGTTTAATTCAAAGATGTCAGCAATCACCTTTTTATTGTTTGTTCCATTACAAGAAGAACTTATATCTCTTTATTAACCCTTTAATGTTTCAGAATAAGTGTGTTATACCTTTGAGTAATATTCAAAGGAGAAGGTTCTAAAAAAAAAAAAACGTACACTGCTGTCAAGCTCTATGGCACCACTGAAGATGTTTCAATGCACTGTGAATTTTCAAGGCCAGCTGTACAGACCAGCCAGAAGCTTTAACTTTTCTCTGAGCATACCTTACTTTCAATAAATGAGCAAAATATATACAGTATCATTACAGCATCTTCATGTACAGAACTGTCCTGCTGACATTGCGTGCCACCTCCACAATAGCTAAAAAAAAACATACAGCAGTATCCAAAAATGTATCGTTCTTCTGGTAAGATGACAGCAGAAGTCTTCTCGGTTGGACCAGACCACCAAAACCTCTGATCAAGAGGGACTGAAGCAATTAACCAAATGAGGCCTGGTTGTAAATCAATTTTGCTCCATGGCATAGCTTTCACTTCATAGCAAGTCTTGTCATATCAGAGACAGAGAGACGATGATGGATTCCTTTTCCTGCCTTTTTCAATTATCATAGCGTCACATTTTTGATAGCGTTCCGGATGCTGAGAAAAAGGGGGAGATCCCCGTCCCTGTCTAACCTCGGTAGGATTTTTCTTCTCATCCCCGTCATACTACATCTTTAAAACTGCACCAGAGGAGGGTAGAGATGTGAATTTCATTTCACAGCACAGCTCACAGCACTGAATCTAAATCTAAACTCAGAGGAGCGCCAGAACATAAAAGCAAAGATCTGGCTAGCTTTGGTTTCCCCGACCCCTTGCCCCAGTGGCCCCTAAGGGGCTCGCCATGTCAGCGGAGGGTCCAACATGCAGAGAGACCCACGGTCTGCCCACGACCCATGAATCACGATAAAAAAGTTTGCCAATTCAGTAATTACTATGTGAAGGCGTAAAGAATTCAGCATCAATAAAAATACATGTCCAGTACTATAAATCATTGGGGGGAAATGAAAAGACTTTTTGAGCCTAGAAAATGAACTATTTAATAACCTGCAAGATTACCTGTATATAGCAGACTGCCAATTTTACCGTAATTTATATGCAATGTAAGTACCCCGTTTTCACAGCTCCTTTAACGCTGGCTCTGTTCTTTTGGCCCAGTCGTGACACTTGTTTGCCGTGTCCTTTTGTATGCACCTGGACGCGTTGAAAGAAACCATGCAAATTCTCAATAGGCGCTCCTGTTGCACCACTGGGCCTGTGTCTCGGTTACCAAAAGGAGGAGTGCCAGGATGGACTGGAGAAGTGCTGCATCCGCTCCTGCATGAGTCAGGCTCTGTGCTTCACCCCTATGTGGTCGAAAAAGCGAGATGCGGATTGGCTGACAAATAAAGTCATGATTACCCATGATTACTGTTGATAATGCTATCAAAGAGAATCATTGGCCAAAGAATACAGAACATGGACGTCTTATCTAACGTATCTAACACTATTACAATCCAGAACGGCTATGCAATATAAATAGCTAAATCTTCCATAACTGTATATATCTATAGTTTTTTCACCCAATTAAACCCCAATCTGAAGGTAGAGCCCTTACAGTGTCTGGTCAAGGAAAAGCTATCTGCTCTTCCTTTTTGTGATGTAAACCTTGAAATATATCATTGTAAGCCCATATAATATGGTGGCCCTGGTGACTCGCCACTGGAAGGGTACAGGTCTCTGAACATAGCATCTTGTTAGCCTTGACAAAGATTTGTGGTTTCATCTTTCACCAAGGACATGTTTCGCAGCCTCAAGAACCCAATCACAGTTCCCTCTCCTCCAACTTCAAGAAATAAGGAAACTGCCGACGGCCGCGGTAAGATCTATATTATATCACATTTAAATAAGAAGATAATGGGAAGAGGTTTTGCAATTTATTCATTGGAGTCATTCTTCAGTCCTGAGAATTATGAAGCACTACTAGCTGTTTATCAACATCTGAAATTGCTGAAACCCCCAGCTTAACAGCCAGCCTTATGGGTAGTTCATTATAAATCTACTCCATTTTGGCTGCACATGAGAGATGCTGCGTGTATCACATATTTTGAAGACTGAATCTGCTCAGTTAAATAGAGCTGTAATATAGGAAACAGCAGACAGTAAGCCTGCAGAGAGAGGCATGGAGACCTGTTGTGAGCTGGTCAGGTGGAGATCTCACAGGTGTGGGAGAAATCTAAAACTAGACTGAAAATAGGCTTGGAAGAATACAGAAGAAATTTAAGGAATACTTACAGATTTAGTAAAATTTGAATTTAAAATGCTCACAAATGAAGTTTTATGTGTGTGATACCTTGTGTGTGGCTTTGAAGCTGAAGGCAGCTCCTCGCCTGTGAAACTGCGCATGGCCTCCTTCTGGTTGTGTTCATCTTTTCTGCAGATTCTCTGCTTTCCTCTTCTCTGTGAATTTAGGTGCAGCTGTTAAAGGCCTCTCTGACCGAATGTGCGGCTTAAAATAAACCTCAACAAGAGCAATAAAGCATACATGATAAATGACCAAAGGCTATTGTGATGAATAAACAGAGAGACCCCCAGCCCTTTCCAGGACAAACAATAGGATGGTATATAATGGCAAATTCAAAACATCAAAGAAGTACAGCTTTGTTTAAACATTTCCTGTGGTAGGGTACGGCTCCCTATGACCCTGTATGGAGTAAGTGGTTATAGAAGATGGATGGATGGAAGGATGGATGGATGGATGGATGGAAATATACATACGATGGCAGCATTACATGCTTTATTTTTAATTCACTAATCAGCTCACAAAAAACAACATTTGGGATGTGGTGGGGCGAAATCCGTGCTTTCTGCTAAGAATAATTTCACATAGTTGCTGCCCATAGCCCTGACTGTCTGCAAACATGTCAGCTGTAATGGACTCATGTTTTATTGGCCTTTTTTTCAATGTAATGAAGACCATTTAGGCATTAAAAAAAGCAACAGATTGTGTGTAAGTATAAAAAAATCTGGTTTTATTTGAACTCAAATCATGTATATATATACTCTCATATGTGCCGTGCAACTAAAAGGTGTATGACTTTGAATAGATTTAATATTATATTATATAACTGTATAGATGCAATTACTCAGCTGCTCTTATCTTCACAGAAAGCTTAGCTTTAAATTTCAGTGCGTTTCCTATTTGTTTATAGCAAAAGAAATTGCTTTGTTTCAATGTAAAGAGGAAGCACAAATGTGGTTCTACTGGAAAATTATTCTTGAGAAGCCTTAAATACCAGCTCTCCTTTCTGGCTGAAGAGCAATGGTGAATGGTTTGATCCTTTTGGCATCCTCTATACATAAGAACATTTCTGACACATCATATGCAGCCACTCCAAACTAATGTCCATGATGGGAATGAAAATGGAAAGTAGTGCTTTCCATTTTAATTTGTGTTTATTGCTTTAAAGCAGGGTTCCCCAATTCTGGTCCTGGAGGGCCAGTTTGCAACACAGTTTGTAGATTTTCCTGCTCAGGCACACCTACTAAACCTGATAATTGCTAATTAAGATGTGTTTGAACAGAGAAATCTGCAAACGGTGTTGGACCATCCAGGACCGGAATTGGGGAACCCAGCTTTAAACTGTCACATTAGCTAAGGCAGGGAGCCTAATCCACTCAAATGGGAATCTCACTGGGATGACAGTGAAAAGAATGAACCTGAAATAACCTAGGACTAGTGTCCCCTCAACACAAATGGGCTCGTGCCACTGCAGATGTACTATAATCACAGTGCCGAGGTAAGCAGAGAGAAAGTTCCGGAAACAGAGCGATCCCAGCCGCAGCCCATTCAGGAAAGAGAAGGATGGGCAGGGTCCTAAAAGCTCAGATTACGGGCCACATAAAGGGAGGTCTGTATCAGCAGGGCACGCAGCACCAACATTATGCTAAAGTCTGTGTTTTCACCACTGTTAGTGTGACAAATGCTAGCACAGCTAGTTTTCCCAATCTAGCATGGACACATCTGAATGCGTAACGTTGTGCCCTGTGGGGTCAGGGTGGAAGGGACAAACAATATGTCATTCAAGCAGGGGGATGTATAAATAGACAAAGAGGAGGGTAGGAAAGTTTTCAGGGGTTGCACAATGCTTAGGAGTCAGCAGAATTATGTAAAACACCATGCGCCATAATAGATTAAACAATGATGAGGCAAGTGGCAGCTGATTTAACATCTGCCTTGAGTGAGACCCCTGTAGTCAAATAATGTGAAGTCATACCAACCTTACCACATATATACGGTGCCATGAAATAATGTTCCCCCAGGACCACGGTGCAACATACAAACAGCAACAGCAAACAGTAAGCGACAAGGAGGGGGCTTTCACAGCACTTAAAATGCAACACCCAGGACAATGCGAAACAGGGGGGCTGGTCAAGAGGCTTATACACACAGCGCAACGTCTTTCTAAATGCTAAATACAGTAAATACAAATGTAACGGAATTGCAGAGCACTCTCCAGCTAGATAAGATTTATTGCATTCAAATATTACATATTTTTGCAATTCTTTTCTGGCTGTGTCTAGAAACCTTTAGCTAAAAGTTTTTCGCCTATGTGATTACGATGAGTGAGAAAAATTCACAGGTCAAGGCTAAACCAGTAATTCCTGTCAAAATCTATGTTGAAATTCAGACATCTCTCACAAAAAGACACACACGCACAAAGCCTACAATAAGTACACGATCAAATATCAAAGTATCAACATGGAAAACTCTAGAACTACTAGAATAATTGATTGGTTCACCAACACTTCAGTTTCTGGCAGACAGGCAGAATATACCTGTGTGCCTCTCGACTTTTTTCTAAAAGAGATGCCAGATGAAAGATATTTCTGTGTTCCAGTCCTGTGCTGATTGATCCAGTGAGCCATAAATAGTTCGTAGAGTTGGCAAAGTCCCGTTGGAGGCTTGATTTGATACACAGAGCTCACGGGCTTGTCGGAGCCAGTCTTATTTAGTGCACGGCTGGGGTGCAGAGGAGAGACAAATTACACCCCCCGTGGTACAGTTATCCCACTACCTAAAAATGGCAACAGGGAACATACTGTACAGAGTATCATAGTAGAACCATCCCAGAATGAGTTAGCGGGTAGAGAGAGAGAGAAACTGCAGGATATCCAGGATGAAACGATACAGGAACGCAACGCATGTAAATAAATTATAAATAATCTTCATCGGTCTTTGTAACAGTGTGGTGTGAGATTCCAGTAGAGCTGCGGCAGGCCCTTGATGAATCCTCCCCACATTGTTTTCCTGCTGTCCAAGCTGCAGATTGAGGCCCAGTTTCCCACAAAGCCACATTCTGTTAGTATTTCCATTCCCCTCCCCCCACAGCTGCAAATGTGCTGATACTGTACAGAAAGCTGCCATTATACATCATGGCATTTAAAACAAAAAAAAAAAAGAAAAAAGAAAGACAAAATTCCTTTTCTTACAGACACAGCAAGTTGCATAAAGTCAACATGTTGCTATGTTAGTGTCAGACAAGTGATGCTTTGTTTGACGTCACTGTCCATCCACATTGCTATCTGGACGGAAAAATGGATGCCTGATTGCAGCTTGGCTCAGCAGTCCTAAATCCTCCAAAATCTTATCCAAAAAAACCATCCAGACTCCAGGACCAGTAGACTGAACAGATTTATTATTCTCCTGAATCTATCCATTTGACGTTTTCATTGATGGGTGGAATGTGTTCGGCTGACTCTGTATTTGTGGATCGGCCTAAGAAGTAGAGAGCCTGAATACAGGCAGAAACAGCCTCTGATTTAAACTCATCTGTCTCTGAGATCTGAGGCAGAGCTGTAATAGATATGCATCATTTACGGGGTTCCAGATGGATTTACGGGGCCTGTGAGGGTGAGAATTCCCATGTCTCAGTGCTGCTGTTCCAGTGTCTACCACTAGGGTAACCGGGATCTCGAGAACCTGACCTGACCTGACCACTGTGTACCCAACTGCCCATTCACCTACTCATTCATATTCATCCAGTCAGCATGAACAAAACTTGGGGCATAGGAACCAAGAGTGTGTGGGGGGGGTGCGGACGTGTACCCCCCAATATTTAATTCGGCCTCATTCACCCCCCCCAGTAAATATCTTTGTTTTTAAACTATTAAGTTGTGTCCTCCGGCAATGTCAAGTTCTCCTATGCCGTTGGACGAACCCTATCATTTAAAAAAAAAAATCCGAATAAAGCCTCCACACAAACACTGAAACTGAGAAACAAACTGACTTTCACCTTTTCAAATCAAGAAAAATCCTACATATATTTTAAACAGCAACAATAACTTGTGTAGTTCCTTACTGATGCCTAAAAATGCTTGCTACAGTGTAAACTGGCCCACACCTGTAAGGCAAGCTGTATCCTCCTGTGACTCGCTCCCAGGCTCTGCTGCTGGCCTCCTGTGACTCGCTCCCAGGCTCTACTGCTAACTTCCTGTGACTCGCTCCCGGGCTCTACTGCTGGCCTCCTGTGACTCACTCCCGGGCTCTGCTGCTAACCTTCTGTGACTCGCTCCCGGGCTCTGCTGCTAACCTCCTGTGACTCGTTCCCGGACTCTGCTGCTGGTCTCATGTGACTTGCTCCCAGACTTTGCTGCCGGCCTCCTGTGACTCACTCCTGGACTCTGCTGCTGGCCTTCTGTGCTGCCTGCATAAAGACCACCAGCATATCTTGCAGTTTGCAGTTCAGTACTGTAACCTTTGAACCTTTAATACAAATTTTCAGCAATTTCACACAACTAAAAATATATCCTTTTTTACAAATTATTTTGGACTTCCTTGCTACGCCATTCATTATGTTGTTTTTAGTTAAAAATTTTGGTATTTGGGAAAATGTGTGAATGTTAAAAACAGATCTGAGTGATTTAGAGCATGTAATACTGACACAGTTAACTTATACAGCCTTTAGGTATTGCCCACTGCCATTGCTGGGTCATTTTCCGATTTAATTCGATTTAATTGTCCCATAAACAATGGGTGGTAGCATATCTCTCAATGCTGGTAGCAATGTCACATTTGAAGCAGAGTACCCAAAAACAAAAAAGCCAATTACAGAGATAGATAGTACAGGTGCAGAAAGTAAAAATCCAGACCAAGATTTTATTTTAACTAGCCAGTTGAATGTAAAGAGTCATAGTCACCTAGTACTCAACTGGTTGGCTAAAACAACCAAAATCTTGGTCTGGATTTTTATTTTCTGGATCCGAACTATCCACCTGTGGCAAGTACTAGGTAACTTTGTGCTGTTGGAACTCAGTCTCGGTAATCATATTCTCTTATGATGCCAGAAAAACAATTATTTATTAAACTATCTTTCCTTCCCTTAATGGATTTTTCTCACTTACTCCCTAGCTTGTTATATACTCTCTTGCTCCATTTCAGAACCAATTCTGAGTACTATCTGCCATGTTTTAAAACCTATTTATGGAAGCCTTTGAATGAGTATCTAGGTTGTTTTGAATGGCATCTGCGCATCATGGAACTCTGATAAAACGTATGGATGGAATAACTTTATTGTTTGTATTTTTGTAAGAAGAAACACAACATCCATAAGGTAAAAGAGGCTTGTGGGAGTTTTACTTAGGAGGTGGGTCAAAGCAACTAGAGAAGGCGGGACCAAGACATCTGATTGGTTGGTCCCACCTCCTCTAGTTGCTTGGACCCACCTGCTCTACAATATGATTGGTTATCACTCTGAACCAATCATTGTTCCTTCTGCCCACAGAACATGTTTGTGTAAGTAAAACTCCCATGAACGTAAAGCAGGTCCACCAAGGGCATGCTGCTCTTTGGTTTGGCTCACCTGATAATACCACTGGACTTGCCGATTTCCTCTCTCCTCTTTCATGTTATTTGATATGTTCCTTCATTTACTGACACCGAGGACTTCTTAGCCGATGCAGATGTTTGCGATATAGGAACACTCGGATATTCCGCTCTCTGTTGTATGTTGCTTGGAAACCGGACAAGCTAGTGGGCACTTTCAGATGCCGACAGTGGAAGACCAACTCGACTGGAATTTGTGAGCGGCCTATAAACAGGAGAAAATACTAATAGTGTTACTTCATCATGGGCTGGCTATCCAAGTCACCAGAGTAGGGCAACCAAAGAGACACTTTTGAAAACTCAGGAACAAGAAGGTTACAGTACTGGAATGAGGCACATGAGCCAGCTAATCAATCCTATATTACCATGTATTACAATATTTACTATATATGAGTCGGTTGAATTTCTCAAAACATACCATACAAAGTAAAAATTCTTTATTACCCATCCATCTCCCACACACTTTCCCAGTACAGGGTTATGGCCTGGATAGCCTAGAGTCTATCCTAGGTATTGTAGGGCATAAGGCAGAGGACACCATGCAAGGGATGCCAGGGCATTGTAAGGCACACAGCGACCCATTATGATGAGCTCACCTAGCTGTATAAAACCATTGTACCTGGAGGAAGCTTTCGACAAAGGGGGAACAAGCAAACACCCTTGAAGCAAGAGGCAAAGGAGCGACACACTGAGTCGCCACATCCCCCAAAGTCTTTCTTATCAGCATTTAAAAAAAAATCAAGATCTACGCACTTTCTGCTTAATGGTTGTTACTAAATATACCAGCATTCAGCCATTAAAGCAAATATCCAAATGAAACAGGTAAAGCAATCACATCTACAGACTTGCACACTTTTAGCAATAAGTGCATGTGATTAATGATGTCTTTCATTAAAATCGCTGTTGGCTGATTCCTACGTATTGGAACTGTCCTGATTTAAAACTTCATCATTGTGACAGATTCCTGCCTGTAGCTACACATGACTTGTCAGTCAAATGGTAGTACCTAAATTCCTGACAACCTGCAAGCATTTTCCATTTGTCGCAGGGATGAAGAAGATAAAAACATGAACGTTAAGTAGCTGCATTTTGCAGCTATTTGTTTCGCTTGGCAGGTACTTGGGAGAGGATGTTGGATTATGAAGTGATCTTGTTTGCATGTCGTAGTTAAAAAAGCACACAGCATTTTAAGAAGGGAAAATACACATTCCACACCCCTAATAGGGTTAATTACCCTGGTGTTTTGTTGCCTGGCTGTTGTGCATCGCTTTTCTGTACTCCACAAATGCTCATGCTTCATTGGTCCTCTCTGAATAAACCTGTAATCACTGTCATTGGTTTTCTGTTTGTTTGTCTGGTGTGTGTGTGTGTGGGGGGTGGGAATATAAAATGCCCCCACAATACTGGCTAGAAGAGCACTATTGTCCATGTACTTGGCCTCAGTGCTTGCCATTCCCTCAGCGTGCGATTTGTCTTCTGCACACCGCACATACCCACAGCAAAATTAGCCCCCCTTTTAGGTTCAATGTCTCAGGATGATGAAGTTTGGAAGATTCAGCACTCCATGCTGGATTTGTTCTGCACTGGGGGAGGACAGTGACAACATGCCTGCTTTTGCCATATTGCTTTGTGGGGTTCGACGGCGAGACGCAGCTGCATGAGAGGCGGTTCATTTGTTTTGCTGCGGGAGCCGCTTGGCAATAGCATCGTTTATACTATGGGGCCTGTTCTTTAAATGGTCGTGACATGAGCCACCGGCAAATTAAGCCTTAAAAGGCACAGAGTTGACCAGCTTCTCAAATTCTCAGAGAGCATCAGAATTTACATCTCTTCTGTAGTTGGATGTGATGTAGGGTGGCTGTCGATTTGTTAAGCTTGCTAGCATTTGACTGTTCGTTTCTTTCAGCTAAATTTTAGATTAATTTCTAGTGTCCTTCACCGAGAGCCTGGAAATGGATGGTCTGGTTCTAAGGCTAGGTGTTATTTTCAGTTATACAGAGGAGACAGGGATTTACAGCAGCACGGATCCATACCCGTCTCTGTGCCGTACACAAAGTGTTTATCATGGGAGCCGAGCCGCCAAACGTGCATCCGTGAAGCAGCATGACGCTGAAGCCAGGCACGGAACACGTGTTGCGCCACATCAGGGATACGTGCGGCAGCGGATCACGTAACAAACGAGATGTCCGCTTCCCCAAAGCACCGGGGGGAGGAGGTGTCGCTGGGACGGAGCTATTCTCGGAGGTGCTGCCGATCCACAGGCCTGCTTGCATGCCGAGGTCTGAAGCTGGCAAACAGCTCTACTGACGTAGTGGCAGCCCTGCACATCGGCCGGCAGCACCGCAAATCGCACCCTCAGTAGGAGAAGTAATCCCCTGTCGCAAGTAACAGCACCCACATTCCTGACAGCTCCATTGTCACACACACAGACCATGTAAAGGGGCATAGATCAAGCACCACCAGCCATGACGAGTAAACAAATAAGTGCATGTGTGTACACACGTTCTGCATAATGGGACGTATATCACAGACGAAAGCACCACCATCCACACAGATCTTACAAGTACTGTATGCAGACCTGCACACACCAGCTAAACTTACACATGAGTACGAATTCCTGTATTTGCTTTCAACAGCTGGTCAAAGAACTCAGAATGAATGAATTAAGTAGAGACTTTATTTTCAATGGCACTTCTGGGGCAAACCATTGCTTTCTTCTGTAGCATTGAATTTACATTAGTTAAGCGCTGTTAAAACTAAATATTCAAAAATGTGGCCGGATAATTAGGTAATGAATGGAAAGTATCATTCCTGTCTCTGTTATGAAATGTTTAGATGCTTATCCATCCTAAATATATTTTTTAAAAATTGTCTGGGGATGCCCCTGAAAGACACGTGTGAAGTCCCGCAACCCATTATGACATAATAAGTTCACCAAACAGGGGAGGGCGTGTTGATTAAAAAAGATGCTTTTTTTAGTATGTTCAGAAAATTGTCTCACGCACCACTGATACAAAAGAATGCAAATCGTAATGTTATAAATCATAGTTATATCAATGTTTCTGGCTTAATAAAATTTGTTGACAGGGACTGGATAGCTTCAAATACTCTTCATATGCAGGAGTGAGGGTGGCAGGTGAATAACTGTGGGTATGAGCCAGTATAAATCCTGAAGGCTGGCTACCACCCTCCTGATGACACTGGGGCCAATCCGAGTGTGAGAAACGTGCAGGCCATCCGCAGTGTGAGAAACGTGCAGGCCATCCGCAGTGTGTGCCTGTGACGGCTCTGGCTGGTATCCCTGTCTGCAGCTACTTTGGGTGTAGGCAGCATGTGGGAAACCTTATGCTCAATGGGCCTCGTTTGTGGTAACATTGGCAATAGAGAATGAACATCCATAACACAGCAGGGTGTGTCACATGACCCTGCTTATGTGCCATGGAATTCTCTGGCCTGCTGACATATTTAATGAAAAGGTCACCTTCTATTTGACATGTTGACCTTGACAGAAATATATCTTTCGAGAGACTGAATGTGACTGATGTCAGAAGAGATGCAAATGGTCCATCTGTCTCAGTACCAATAAGAATATTGTCACTTAACTCATCTTTACTTAAAAAAACAGAACCCATAAGCATATCCCTTGTAGTTCATAATCATAACTAATTTGAAAAATGCCCTCAAATGTTCGCATTACTCAAATGCAAACAAATGCAGACTACAAAGAAGTAACTTTAAATCATCCATCCATCCCTCCATCCTCCATCCATTCACCCATCCATCCAGCCCAGCAACCACCTACCCATCCATCCATCCATCCATTCACCCATCCATCCAGCCAAGCATTCACCTACCCATCCATCCATCCATCCAGCCCAGCAATCACCTACCCATCCATCCATCCATCCATTCACCCATCCATCCAGCCAAGCATTCACCTACCCATCCATTCATCCAACCATTCACCCATCCATCCATCCATCCATTCACCCATCCATCTAGCCCAGCAATCACCTACCCATCCATCCATCCATCCATCCATCCATCCATCCATATATATTCCAACTGTTTGGTCCAGTACAGGGTTGTGGAGATCTTTAAACCATCTAATGGTAATTAAAATGGCAATTATCAACAGATTCCTATTTTTTGTTTATTATCTAAGCATCATAACTGTCTCCCTCTCAGTTATAAAACTAATAAATATCCGAGTGATTTAGCTGATGGGTAACGCTGTGCCCCTCTCACGATCAGTGTTACTAATCACCTGTTTACTAGCCCAGGGTCTTAGCCACTGCGTGGCCGTTTTTTGCTTTTCTATAACGTAGTTATAGGTTCTATTAATTATTGACTGTGACATATTCATCCATCCATCCATCCATCCATTTTCCAGAACCGCTTATTCCATTTCGGGTCGCGGGGTG
>JAAGVU020000092.1:16864464-16893882 GCA_011763525.2 Mormyrus iriodes | reverse complement strand
CACCTATGGGCAATTTGGTAACTCCAATTAACCTCAGCATGTTTTTGGACTGTGGGGGGAAACCGGAGTACCCGGAGTGACATATTCAGAATATTGCATGTTCTCCACACAGCATATTTTTTGCTACACAGAAGAATATTGGTCTTATTATGCATATTTGTAAGAAGGTTACATTTAATTATATGGAAAGCTTAGTAAGGATTTGGGATAAGCCATTAAAATAACAAAATGTTAAAAGTCACTCTGTGACAAACGAGCAATTGTTAAACCCTTAGAGTAAACAAGGCCTATCTTTGTATCTCATGAGAAAGTTTGCGTGTAGTCTACAAATTCTACATGCCAGTGAAGCAATAAGGAGATTTCACTTTCAAAGGTCTAGAGAGGTACAGGGAAGCAGCATGCACTAATTACAGTGCGTTTCTGCACCCACCACACGACAAGCCACCTCAGGGATGAGATCCTGAGTACAGCCATGCGGTGGGTGATACCTCAGCAACACACTAGTCCAAATGGACCAGTGTGAGTTTTTTCCAGCGGCCAATCCTGCCCCCAACATCTCCTTGCAGGGCTGGAAGTAGATTAACGTCATACCCAGGACAAAGCAATTGCAGATTAAGGGCATTGTTCAGGGGCCCAACAGAGTAGGACCACTCATAGCATTCGAACCAACAACCTCCCGACTGCTGGTACAGATCCCTAGCTCTAGAGACACCAACCACTCCGCCAACATGGATGAGCTTAGGTCTACGGGTCTAGCTTAGATCAATATTCACAGAATGCAAGAAAGAATTCACATGAATAACATAAAAAACCAGTATTTTAAGCTGGCAAAACATATGTTCAGCTGTTTTGGGAAAACAATAACACTTTGACCCCCAATCCTACTGCGGGTGTTCTGATTTCAGTAAAGTCACAATTTAAAATTACACTTCCGATAAAGCAATTAAACTTTGCAGATGTTTCACCCCCCCCCCCAACCCCCCAACCCCCGCAACCCCACAACCCACCCAGAAAGTTTTATCACTTCATCTGGCATCCTTGCTCATGACTTCAGTCTGCCCTCTAAAATTTACACTTTGGTCCTTATCACTAAAACTAAAATAAGGTTCTGTGGCTCTGTCGTGCTGATAATGGTTAATTGCAGTGTCAGGAAAAGCAGGGCAGGGTGTCCTGATACCTCCACACTGAATCATTGTAGCAGATATTTCCACAAAGCTCTAGAATTTAATGCCACATACATCCACTGTGTGTGCAGGGCTGCATCTAGTTATAGGCAAACTGGGCAATCGCTTGTGGCCTTAATTTACCAGCGTTGCAGAGGAAGTGAAGTGATTATCAGTTTTCTTGGTAGGGGGCCACCCAAGTGAAGCTTTGCCTAGGGTCCCTAAAAAGGTAGGTCTAGTATGTGTATGTATATATATGACACAACTGTGTCATTGATTGTCACCAAGGAAACTGCAACTTAGTTGCAACAACAAAAACAAATCTGACGTACCAGCAAGTGTGGTTCTTCAACTTTGACAATGGCATAGTTTTTATCTGCAGGTTTCAGTGATTTGCTACTGATTAGACAGCAGAAAAAACAGCTTTGTAAAGAGATCATGAAACGCAATCATACAAATACAATCACAGCAGCTCATAGCATGGTAACGAAGATCAGTTCAACACAAAACAATACAGGAAGAAAGCAGTGTCATTTATCATCTATAATTGATCATTTCTCAGATATAGACATAAACTGTAACGTTATTCTGAATTTAAATATTTAATAATAAAGTAATCGATCTGGAGCAGTTTTATTGTTTTTTTTATTTTCTTCCTGTGAATGAAAAACAGTTTTCAGATTTCTCAACAACAACAACCTTTGACACACAGAAGACTTGTCATTTAGTACCTTGATAAAATTATGCTCGTGCTTAAAAATAATGTTTAATTTCAAAAGATCAACAGAAAGTTCTATGTCATTTGATAAAGTATCTGGACTGGAACTGAGCAAAGTGCTAAACTGTTGTACTGGAGGTCTGCACAGTCATCGAATTACAGCAATCCACGATGCACTTTGATCGTGCACATTTCCACTGCGGAAGAGAAGCCGGAGCCTTTCGGGAACAGCACCTGTCACTATGCTGTGGTGACCTCTCCTAGCTTTTCAGAGTGTGCTCTCACACACATTACTAACATCTTTTTAGCATTGCTAATAAAAAGGAAAGTCACAATAAAAGCTGTGCTCAGGCGTGCCATTCCAGATTACACATTTAATGTAATTTGTGATTCTCATTTGTTATATTATTATAGTTATGAAGGAAAACTAAGGACAAATAAGCAGAAAATTAGTATAAGAACCCTCCAAAGCAGCAAGCTTCCTCTTCTCTTACCGTAAAATTTCAGATAAAATCATAGCCCTTACATGGTCCATTTGCTAAACTCAGGAACAGAACGGTTTAAAATAAAAAAAACACAGGCGGTGATAGATGACGATCGCCCGCCCGAGTCTCGCGGAGCAGATGACTGGAATTCCATTGTCCATAATTAGACAAAAATTCCCCTGCTGTGAGTCACAGGGTGTTTTCCTACTTGCCTAAGGAGGGTAACACAAGTGTTCAGAAAACACAACAGCCCCACTATGGTGAACCGGACCGGGGGAAACAGGACCTGCAAGTGGATAGCCTTCTTTAGTAACCATTGTCATTAACTGTGATTCAACAAGTCTTTAAGAAATAACAAACAAGTAATAAGCAATATTATGAAAATAAAAGTCCCCAATATTGTTTATCTTATGAATGAGCACTACATCTCAGTATGTACAGATTTAATACAGATTTCAATATGTAAAGAATTCATTTAAATATTCCATTGACTACACTGTATTTCACAATATTTACACTTAAATGAGCAGAACATTTCTGGGACTCTGCAAGAATTTTCAGGTCCATATCCATTCTCCATTATCCTATATGGGAACAGAACGATACCCGTGTTAATGATGGTCACGAACAATAGTCCGGCTTATTCATTAAACGCTAAGAGAAATCAAATATGCTGGCTGTTAGGGATGCATGCATGTCAGCGATTTGTATCAACACAATGTAGGCATCAGATGTGGAGTGCTTCATGAAAGAGATGAATGTACCTCCTGGAGCAACTGGTTCTTGCTCCAGTAAAAAGGAGAAATTCATGATTGACCTTACGAAACCTCTGGAGCTCATTTTCACCATGACATAGAACACTAATTATAATTCGGCATCTGGTAGTAAATTATGCAACGTCAGATGGGTGGACCAGTAATACTTGCACCTGTCCCTACCTGCAGTTCAGCAATAGTAAATTGTTAAATCATAGGCTATGTTCCTCACTTCACTGTCAGCATGACAGTTGGGAAGAGGCTGCAGTAAAGTTTCATTGGTCAGTAGAAGCTACTGTGTTATCTTTCAAAAGCAGCAGGAGAACGATGATAGGAGAAATTATGTTGTAGCCATCTACTGTAATACCAGAGCTTTGTGGCTGAAAGCTATGGGGAATCGACTGTGATTAAATTTCACAGCCTAGGAAGATCAAACACTTCAGAAACTTTTGGGGAGGAGAAAGAAGAAAGGGACTCCTTTTTTTACCAGAGCTGTTGGACAGAAAGCCTCTACAGCCGAAAATGAAATCCATCAATATCACTGATCTGTGATGAGCCGGCCTACATACGTGAAAATTTATCCTGAGAACTGTGACTTTACCACTGACTGAAATAATCTTTACACTGACATGTCCTTCCTCCTTTCTTCTCATATGAACTGATTTTGTTATAATGTTCAAGCCTCTCTGGACTCCCAAAATCACTGGTAAATGAGGCAGAGGGTGCACTGTCGATTGTCATGGCCTGAGTTGTCCTTTCTCTGTGACAACTGTAATGTCACAACAAGGTTTGGGCTGCATGATAATGTGGCTTCAGTCACCATAACAGTACGGTACAGTGATGACTTCAGCTGAAGCATAAATAACACTGAAAAAAGGAAAAATATTATATGGAAGTTTGTGCTTTGATTTGATCAGGAGCAAATGGGGCTTTCACAGGTTCAATTAGCAATAATATAAAGCCCACTGGGATGCATATCAAACAATATAAAACATAAAACAATGGAAATTAGACCAGCACTAACTAGTATTAGACTAAATACACATCCTCACAGTTTTTTTCTTATAGGATCACTTTTTTTTGCTTATCCTTAGCTGGTAGCACCAAAAATGGGGGTCCAAGAATGGGTATCAAATTTTATTAATACTCCAGATCAGCGAACGGCCCAGAATTCACAATCCTTGATGAAGTGACGAGGAAATTATATCCACAAAAAATGTGTTCGCGGCATTCAGTTAAAAGCTAAGCGCACTGTGTATCGCCACATAACTGAAATTCCTTTGGGGGCCCTGTACATCATTCTCTTATCATCTCGTTTATTGTTTGGCCATCCAAGATTCTCAGGTATCATCTGCTGGAATTTGGGTGTGATCTGTAACGTTGCATCATTTTCAGGTTTCTCCCGGAGCCATTTCGAAAATGTCCCATTAAGGACACAAAACTCTTTTTATTCTCAAGCTTAAGACACACCCCACATGCTCAGAAGGACACCTGACTCTGTTGCACTTTTCTTGTGACCAGACCTCTGAAGAATGTTGGTAAAAGTGGAAGCTCTTGTACTGGAACTTATATAACATAATAGTATTGTTAGAGTAGTAAGGAATATTGCTGGAGTACAATTGGAGGACTAAGGGATACTGTTGGCGTAGTAAGGGATACTGAGGAATCCAGGCATTTCCATCCCCAGTAATTTATGTGACATCATTAAAACCTTTGGACTGCCAAACTAATCAATAGGTTCTTACTTATCAGTACGCATTCTGAAAATACTTTCATGTCAAATGAACAAGAAGGAATTAATGTCTGGCTTTAGCTAAGAAAGATGATCCTTGGACTGTGCAGTGAAATTACTTGGCAACACATTAAAGGTGGAACTGACCAGAGTTATATATTATCCATGGAAAATACAGGGGGGATTCATTAAAACCTTGTCATGGGCTTCAACCTTGGGCTTTATTTTTAATATCATTGTGGACGTTTTTTTACATTTTCAATAAACCATTGTTTACTTTCAATTCTCAAACAATCCCATAAATAAAGAACTTAAAGCCCTTCCATGTGTGCAGTATCAGCAACATAGGCTGTGCAATATCATAATTTGCTTTAGAAAAATATAAATTAGGAACACATGTCATCTCTGCCCTTCATCTGTACTGTCCCGATAAAGTCTAACAAAGCATAAAAGAACATAAGGCTGTGAAAGTCAATAGGTTCTCAGACATGGTTCACTTGCGGGGCACATCACACTTTTAGATACAGGCAAATATATGATGAATTCTGCCTTATAAGTCCAAAGGTGACTTTCATGTACTTTTAATGCTCTTTTAATTCACAGAAAGGCAATTTCATTGGAAGACTGGCAGATAAACGATTTGTTTTTCTTAATAAACCTTGCCCTTTTCATTTAGTTGTTTTTCCAGAACTTACCTGCCACAACATCAGGTAGATCTGCTTAAAATCCCACATGCACCTCCTGTAGATTGGTTGTACTTATTTGGGCCTGAAATGTGAGAAAATGGTAAGTCAATTTTTTTTTTATTCAAAATCTGTACCAGTCCCACAGAAACCAAATTCATCTCAATGTAATAGCCCCAACGACACACCTGCAACCTTAGATTCTCTTCCAAAGAGCTTCACAAGACGCACACCTACATCCCTGACTTTGTTAGCCAACACACCATACCATGGGTAACTGCTTAGCAAGACTTACACAATCATCTCTGAGAAGCAAAGATTCCACTGCAGGGCTGTGTACATGCCACATTACTGAGAGAGGAGATGGCAAGCTTATACAAGAAGGGGAGCCCACCTTTCTCCTCATGTGAGCAACCTGAAACAGAGCCCGTTTATCACCTGATGAGTTATAGCCAGAAACATTGGGAAATGCTATGTTCAAAAGGAACATAACATTCGGCTTATAAACCTCCAGCAAGACTAACATCACAAATAAATTGTACAGCTGTTCAGTAGAGACAAATAAATAAAAATTCTTGGAAACATAAAAGCCTAAATGCCACAGTGGAAATCCGAAACTTGAGTAGTAAAGACTTTAAAAATCCCTAAGAGTGTACTGAAACAACAACCTAAGCTACTGGAACCAAATAACAACAAGCCACGTGATCTTGGTCATCTGCTCATTTTCATCTTTGGCAAATCACAAAAAAATTTGCCATCAGTACTATAGCCTTGGTACTATGGGAACCAAAGAATTAACAACCACAGCCACAGCTCCGCCAACGAATAGCACATTTAGCTTACTGAGCTAAAGATCTGTGTCACCAATCTGATTACTGCCTTGGAAGTGGATTTACACGTGCTTCATTAGCACCGATGTGCTACACCAGCCTATCCCTCAGACACCCAGAGGAATCTCAACAGACAGGCGCTACTTAGAAGTGCCCGAGTCACATGGCACCAAAGTAACAGGCGTGGCCCAACTCAGTCATGGAGCCAGATGCTCAACACAGACAGCCTGCACAAATCTCGTAGCAGGAAAGGACTTATTTTTTACTTCAGTGATTTCATTATGACATGGACCCTCATGTGATCAACGAGCCCTGCTTCACCCAGTGCAACAATCTCCCATATAGGTGATTAATAGTTGCTACGGCACAGCCTCTGCAGCTCAAACACTGCATCACTCGTATCTGTGGTCACACGCGAATGATGTCATGTGTTTATCTCTACTAGGGAATGTGCTTCACATCTAAGTTCCGGGCGCTCCACTTTGGCACAGCTGAGAACCGGTCAAGTGTTTCCACTATTAAAAGTCTGGCTGGTATATGGCTAAGGTTAATCCTTCTCAAGTATCCAAAAAACCAAAGTCCAGACATGTACACTGCCATTTCAGACAGCATCCTGTTCTTCCTCATTCATAGCACTCAGGCCTAACCGAAAAAAGTAAGGACAAACAGCTATCAAACAGGGCCTGTTTACATGCTAATGGTGCAAAGACTTTTGAAACTGCACCACACTTCCTGATACAGTATAAAAAGGATGGACAGTGACCAACAGCTCAACAGTTCATTTTCAGGGATGTTCTTCAGTCTGGACCATCCATAGTTCTCTTAACCTTATGCAAAACAACAGGAAGACTTAATAAAATAAATCCTTTCGAGTGTGAAGCTATGGCAGCAATCTGACAAACATTTAAATACAGATGGAAACCCAGGCAGGCAATGTGATTCTCAGAATGAGGAAAGTCTCTAACTCAAAAAAAAGGCTAAACCTGTTAAGAATGTATTATGCCTCTGCTCCTGCCTTGAAACCAGCACTAGAAGTGCCAATATGTACAATACGTGAAGTCTTTCGGCGGGGTAGACCTAGGCCAAGTGTTCGCAGGATCTAAAAGCCTTTTCATTCAGCCAATCGCATGAATGTGAAACCCACTGCATTGTCATTTTTCTTGAACATTCCACAGCTCATAATACCCACAGCTGCAAGACCATAGGTGTCACGGCAGAGCATCATAAATTGTCAACTGGCATTTTGACGTCTACGAAGGTGCTCAAATATGAAAAGCAGAAATCGGTTTGAACTATAGTGAATTTTATTAAAAAGGCCAGGATGCAAATATGAAATTAAAAAAAATAAAGACAAGCATATCATTTTTGTAGCATTTTAATACAAACTTAACAATATAAACTATTTCAGTCCCTCCTGACATGTAAGACGCTGACTCAAAATACTTTGTTATACAGTTTTTTTTCATCAAGTATTGCACAATGTAGGTACAAAATTAATATACGATTACATTTTGTCCATAATATAGCAAAAATCTTTAAACTCTTAACAGAAAATACAACTCTTTCAAAAAAAAAGCAAGTATTCCTACACTGTAATTCCACCACAACAGGAATATTCTGTACACAATCTTTAGAATAGTCGTTTTTAGATGGATTTATTCGTTTTACAATTTCCGTTAAAAAAAGAAATAACGTAAAGCTGCTGCAGCCATCACAGATCACTGGAGTAGTAAAAAGATATAAATGCAATACCATGTCGTAGAAACAATATATACTCTGATATTTTACAAACTCTGTACTAAATTAAATTATACAATTAGAAAAAAGACCAAGTAACCCCATTTATTAATGCCAATTAAAAAAAAAAAAATAGCTATGTCTTACCAACTTAAATACTGTAAGAGGCCATAACTTGAGTTTCCCCACGCTTTTAGAGTATACATATTTATATATATTTTTTTTCTTTAAAGTAAAAAAATTGTGCTTGGTTGGCAAAAAGGAAAGGAGAACAATGTATGCTGAATTTATGTAACCAAGCCTGGACACTTCCGTATGACAAGTTTTTGGAAAAACTAAAGGGGAAATAATAATAATAATAATAATAATAATAATAATAATAATAAGGGGGAGGACCCTTGGGCGCATGCGCTTTGACTTCAATAACTATATGGGAGCTAAATTGACATTGTTTTATATATTAATTTATTATTATTATGTATTATTAATCCACCCCATATCATTGCTGTTTATATATGCATCATCATGTATTAGTTAGCCATTACTGGCTGGAATTGCTGGTTAGAATACTGCATGTTGCTCAGGCTGAAGTTTAAGCCATCCATGAGGGACTTCTCGTTCAGGCCACCATAGGCCGCAAACACGTCAAAGGCATTGTTGTACTGGAGAGGACTGAGACTGAGGGAGCTGTCACCTGGAAACATTGCACTGCTGTTACCCTGCCCGGGGATGTTTGGAAACACAAACTCCTTTGCATTAGGGGACAGGGCCGAAGGCTTCTGCTGCTGGCCACCAAGGCCGAGCCCGTACAGAGAATGCATTGATGTGGAGATGGCTTTCTGCTTCAGGAGGTTGTTCACGCTCAGGCCGAGGTTAGTGGGCGACGTGCGAGCGACCTTGCCAGCGTTGCGGCCGCTATTCTTCATTTTGGTCGAGCCAAACTTGGTGGCAGCGAAAGTGGCAGTGGTGAAGGTCAGAGGCTGAGTGGAGCGCGGCATGAACGAAGGGCTCACAGCGGCAGACTGGCCAAAGGGAGGCGACGGCGAGCTGGACTCAGGAGAAGCCCCCACTGGGTCACTGATTGGCATGAACACCTGAGCCTCAGGATTAAAGCTGTTTTTGATCTCCTTGTCCAATTCGGATCCATTCTCATTATTATCATCCACATAGAGCACCTTGACAGGTCCCTTTTCACCAATCTGGTAAGATACCTCGAAAGGATCAATCCACACACTTAGATCCTGAGGCAAGTTGTTGCGGACATCTTCTATGTCCAACCCACTCTCTTTGGCTGCTTGTTCCACAACTGGGTCCACTTTCTCTCCAACGTGTATGCATCTAAATCCAGAGCCTTTGTATGGTTTGTCCGGGTACCAGTGTCCCTCGTACTTCTTCTTCAGCTGGCGCTCGAGCTCTTCACCAAAAATATTCACACGTCGCCGGGGCAGCTTGTTGTACAAATAAGAAATAATAAAGTTGAGAGCTACTTGGATTTCAAGCTGCATAGCTGCTGCACGGCTGCAAGCGTTACGTTTCCTCTTTGTCTTGATCCTCTTATGAGTGTTGCAAAAACCTCCAAGGCAGCAGTGTTCAGTTTACACAAGGCAGAGAGAAAGACCAAACGAAAACAACAGCTGGCTGAAAAGGAATTCTCTCCCTCCACAAGCAACTGTTCTTGTTCCTTTAAAGAGTAAAAATACAAACATGCATTATTTTCAGGCACAGTTCAAAGGCTGAAATGATGGTTACACATTAATTTAATACATGTTGTCAGTATACACAATACACAGCCATACTAAGGACGTGGGATCTAGGTGGGTCATGTACAATGGTGTAGGCGAGAGTCTGCGATTGGTGGACACACAGTTTAATAATTTAATACAACCTTCTGTTTATTGCAGGGATGAATCGAGCCAAATTAAAAATTGAGGGGGATACATCCTGGCCAAATTCCTACGCGTCTGGTCATATACGCCTCCCCCTCAATATTTGATGTGGCTTTATTTGTCCATCCGCCACAAAAAAAACCTGCACTGAAATTACGTTGTGGGCCCCAATTTCAAACTCTCTCCTACGCCCTTCATCGTACTTATAACCTACAGAGGCTGACAATACTTCCCCACGAAAATAAGTTTCATCTTGAGATTATAAAGCATACATTTTTCCATCTTATTCGGTTCTATGAATAACTGGTGTAACTTGCCTGTATATATAAACTAGATAAGTATTTATTAAAAATGTATCCATAGGTACCTGGGATATGAAACCAGTAAAAGGCCAAATGGACACCGAGAGAAAATTCAATCTGGCTTAATTCCAGTCCGGTGCGGTAAATGACCTTTAGACGTAGGATGTGGGCACAAAACTAAAAGGGAGATGATATCCCTTTCCAACTCTAATCCCTATCTACCCACCCACCGGCCCCCCTCCAGTACTTTCCGTATGGTGTTAACGCACATCACAGGCACTGATATTACATGTACACACATTGTATTTTATCATCCCGTCATCTGTAGACAGTAAGCGGGATACTCCTAGCTTAGATGCTTCAAAGAGGCGCGTGCTTTTTGCATTTAACTGCAGAAGAACTGTAGATTTTAAAGGGGGAAAAATACAAAATACTGCGGAGGATATCGAGTTGGCTCCAGACAGCTGTCAGAAAAGGCAAAAGGCGACAGCTGAACTAGTTACATAATATGGTCCTCATTAAATTTCTTATCACAAACTCGCAGTCGGGAGCAGGCATTTCTGACTGACTTACGGATTGTAACTGCCGGAGCGGCTAGCTGCTCGACAAGCCATCTGGGCTGTATCCTGATCATAAGCAAATTAACCTTGATCGCCTCGTACACAAGCAGCCACTTTTATTAAGGTCATAAGGCGTTAGTCGTGCGTTGAGGGGGGGGGGGGGTACGGGTGCAGCCTTGGCGTATGCATCGGGCATGTTAAATACGAGCCGGCTATGACCTTTATTTTGAATTTAGCTCTGACCTTTGGTTCGTGAGACGAAAAAAAAAAGAATGGAAACGCGTTTGGGCTGCGTTATGCAAGCCGTTCGGGTAGTTTAAAAAGGCTCACTGGACACCGAGTCAAAGCGTCCGCATCCCCGTTACGCAACCCGATAAACAAACAGGGCTAGCTGGCTACATGACACCTCGCCAAGCCGACGGAGGATACAGTTAGTTAGGCTGGTCGACATACCGGATACCGGATCAACGCGGCGGAACATTTCACTCTTCGCAGTATCTTACCGATACTGGTATTTTAGGTATTTAAATGTATATCACCGTAGCGTGCTGAGGCGAGCGAATGAACAGTATCGTATAGTAACAGTTCAGCTAACCTGCTAGGCGACGAGAACATCCGCCTACTGTAACCGTAGGCAAAAATGTGAGCAGCAAAGCGAACAAAATGCGACCGTAAAAAGGGTCCTGTCCGGCTGGAGAGTGGTTAGAAAGCGGCCAGAGCAGCCGAGTTTACCCTTATAGCCGAAGCAAATATAAATTAAAGGTCATAGGCGGCACATAAACAGCATGACACGTACATCTACAACATACGCATTTAACATTAAATCGCCGAATAGAGAGAATACTTACTTCAAGGTAAAAATACGAAATTCACAGCAGATTGTTGAAGTAACGTTTCTTAGCTAGTGCAAAAAGTGTCGTATGTAAGATATAGCTAGCCAAATAATTTCTTCAAATATCATTTATTGTCACAATTTTTAAAAAAAGTATTCCAGTCTGCGCAGAGTATGATTTTATGCAGTTTCTATTTTTAGATATTTTGCTTTTCTCTGTCTGCTAACGAACTCCCTACTGCCAGGGAGTTTTTACAACTCTGTCGGACCAGCTGTCATTTCGCTGCAATTTATAGCTTTACTCCGCCACAGGCACAGAGTAGGCGGTGATACGGTTCTCAGAGGTCAAAACACAGAAAGCAACGCCTAAAGAGGTAGGTATTGGTCTGTCGCACTACATTCTCCATTCCCTATTGGTCAATCCTATAGTCAATCAAAAGAAATGGATCGACAGTTTTTTTACATTATTAATCGGTCAACGCTTTGAAGTCTGATTGGTTCAGCTACATTACATGGACTAACTGGAGGAATCAAAGACGAATGCGCTCAAAGTTTGTTGATTTAATATATTTATGTTAACTTTAGAAATAGTCCAACATCTGCAGTATTAAACTACAGGAATGATAAATAGTTCAGACAACTGCATCTACACTGACCGTTAATATTACAGTGGTTCAATTTTTGCGACCTTGTGTTACATTATAGAAAATGACTCAACTGCTAAAAAATAATACATTTTAAGTAAATGATAGTAACAATATCATCATCTTAAAACTATGGTCTTTATTTTTAAAAGCCTGAAAGACAAGTGATAAGAAACCGAATAACTTGCAAATTATCCCCATATCCCATCTTAATTTAAGACTCGGACAATCCTTTGATGCGGAGTTATACAGTTCAAAATTGCTGTGGGGTTGTGCTCTGTCATCGTGTACATGCGCCGATAAAAATAGGAGGATAGTGATTGGTTAAGTACCCCTAATTAAGCTGCTGATGCTATATAATACGTCATGCTGTGAGTGAATGGGATACACGCACTGACCGCACTGCACATGCTCCTATTCGAATTTAAAGGGCCAAATATTTACTTTGTTCAGTCCAGTGCAAGCCGTTCATATTAATATTAAAGACAGAGAAGGCAGTTCCAGATTCTTTGTTTGCCAGTATCCTCTATCTAGTAGTAAATATTAAATAATAAATGTACATTCTGTACAGAATTACAAGGTTTAAAAACTCTAAAATTATATTAAAGAGTACCATTCTGACAATACGATTTTTGTTCTTTTTAAAATATTTGCGTTAGTTCCATTTTCTGTTATATCAGAAGTTCTTATGAGATAATCTGAAATGATTTATGATATTACTCTATTAAGATACATCGTCTTTTAATCAGATGTGTACTTGCTTCTGGTAGAGTTGAAAGCATTGTGCCAATTGGTAGTTTGTCCTGGTAGTTAATCATATATTTCTGCTTGCTACTTAACAATTTTAAAAAAGGACGTATTTTTGTGCTTATAGTTAATCCTTATTTTTTGTTTATGTAATCACATGTGCACCTGGTACTTAAAATGTTAACGATGACAGTGAAGAGTGACAGTTAAGAAAATATTTTATATTACCATGTAATGCAATCATTTCCATACAATGATATACATTTCTTTAGCTTATAATATCTAATGTGCATCTAATCCATATTTTGTTTTTTTTTCAGAAGTTATAAAATCAAACTCTAAAAGACAGATGTACTTTTAAATGCTTATTCTTTGATTTTAATTTAATTTCATTTTAATTTTAGCGATTTCTTCTAAAATCCAGTGTATTGCTACGTAAATGGCTGTCTTACACACAAACCTGTGTGATGTCTATTAATAACATTACGCTTTAAAGGGGCAAAACCAAACCTTCCCCCCTGAATATTTAAAATATACATGCCCACCTGAGGTCTTGAAATGAGCAGTGTGGTCTGCGGGTGTCACACGGAGTGGAACTGCAGGCCATTATATGGTTTTATTGCTGTGTCAGGGTCATGACATCACTAGCAGGTGTGGCAGGGTTATATCCCACATCACTGATTACTGAGACGCGGGGAGCAGAAATGTGCCAACGATGCCTAATGGTGTGTGATATTGCTGCTCTTACATTTAGCAGAAAGCTGGCTTTCGGGTATTTCCCCACTCTGGAGACTACCACAGGGCATTCTGTGTGCTCAAATGATCACAATAGATAATAAAGCTTTTTATATTTGGTATTTTAAGCAGGTAGTGAAAGATGAAATACCTAACATTGCTGCTGGATAAACTCTACCCAGCAAAGAGTCTGAAACTCATACTTCAGGGCCCAAGGTCCTTGACGTCATGGGTTATTACTTAACATAGGTCTCATGGTTCTTTGTTTGCACAATAAACACACACCTTGCATGTCCTGCTGTACGAGCTCTTCAGACAGAAGACGGAGAGGCAAAGTCAGCAACCATCGCCAAATGGGTTCTTTTCCATTCACAGAATGCTGGTATCTTGGGGAAGCTGGGCCGGGCTGCTGTAATTAAAGTCCCATGGTATTTTACCGCACAGCCGTACTGCTACAATAACACATTAAACAGGCTGTTTGGACATATCTACACAGGCTGTTCCCTTATCCAGGGAGGGTAATTTGCTTAGTGACGATATAATCAAAGCTCAAAGAGCAAAGGGAGGTGGCAGCTTGCTGGTTTATCTGTGGGTTCTGTAGGTCATGCTAGCAGCCAGCCTTCCCTGGCAGTCAGCTGTACTAGAACTCTGTGGGCCAACTGTAGATTTGTTGATTTTGGACATAGACTTTTTTTATGTCAGACTTTGTAGAATCATGTCAAACATTATAAGGGACATATCACTGACTTTTAATCTAACCAGTTTTCCTTAAATTGATATGAGGAAAAAAACTGTTGATTGTAATCTGATATTTTCCAATCCAGAAATAAAATTAAATATAAAAACACTCAGAATGCAGGAAGGGTCACACATGTAGGCTGTAATATATTGTTTGATTGTCCAAGATAAGCAGGCATGTAATTTAGAGACTAATTCTGTTGTGTGTCAATAGCTATCGAGAGTGGTTTTGGACAATTCTACTGTTTTGATATCAGGTGTTGAACCATTCTAATATGTTTGTAGTGAATGATAAATAAAATTCCTTCTGGGGCTGGTGGATGATACAATGACCCTTTTGTGGCATCTTCTTGGGCATTATTTTCTGCTGGTATGTAAACATGGTATAAACTTTCTTCTTGACAGTGTATCTGTATAAATATTTTTATTTGTATAATGAAAATAATCTTGTTGTTGGAAATAACCATTTCCAATGGCTTAGTTTGAACAAAAATACATTCTGGTTTTATCAAATATTGACAACACCACAGCATTTACCAGAGATCCAATATAGAAATATAATAAGCCTTGCTAGTTATTTCATAAGCTGTTTGCTTGTATCCACATTTATTGAGAAAGGCAGCTCATTCTGATCACACAAAGTGTTCATTAAAGGTACTTTTTGCCCGAGGAATGTGATGCTAGAGCTCTAGAGCATTTTTGACCCATGTAACTCCACATTAAAGGAGTGTCGCAGTTTGGTTTTGGAGAGACACTGGAATTTACTAGAAAAATGAATGTATTTCCATCTGAATTGCCCTGTAAGTCTAAATTTACACTTCCATTCAAAAGTTTGGTGTCACTTAAAAAATTCCTTGCATCCAAAAGAAAAGCATTTTTTGTCCATTTAGAATAACACTAAGTTAATCAGAAATACGGTGTAGATATTTTTAGTGTTATAAAGGACTATTGTAGCTGGAAACGGCTGGTTTTTAATGTAACATTAGCGAACTGAGGCCCATTATCAGCAACCATCAGTCCTGTGTTCCAAAGGCACGTTGTGTTTGCTAATCCAAGTTTATCATTTTATAAGGCAAATTTGATCATTAGAAATCCCTTTTGATATTATGTTAGCACTACTGAGAACTGGTGTGCTGATTAAAGAAGCAATAATACTGCCCTTCTTTAGATTAGTTGAGTGTCTGAGGCATAAGCATTTGTTGGTTCGACTGAAGACTCAAAATGGCCAGAAACAAAGAACTTTCTTCTGATACTCATCAGTCTATTGTTGTTCTGAGAAATTAAGGCTATTCCATGGGAAATTTGTAATTGACCCCACACTTTCAAACATAGTGTAAGTTTGCTTTATTCTGAGACATTTTCCTTTTTCATAAGTGACACACAGCATTACTACTAGTGGTGGTAACAATTATCTAACCTTTATCAGACGTGGAAAATTATTTTGAGATTTCAAAAAGTCTCTTCTGCAAGTTCTGGAGAAATGCAGTAGTTAATTTAAATGCAAACCAAGACCCAAGAAAACAAATGGGCTAACGGTTTGAATATCTCTGCAAGCTTCTGGACCCCCAAACAGAAGGTGTGTGACCTTAATTTAGTAAATTTATTACTGAAATGCCACTGATATAAAAACACACCTGTTTCCCCACCCATTTTCATTGCTTACTCCAGCCCCCCCATTCATTGCCTTTTACCCCACAGACAAGAGGCCTTCATTGATTGAAGGAGCAGAACATCTCTCATTGTGTCCTGCAGGCACCTTGACACGTCTGTAAGGGGTGCTCTTCAGGGGTCACTATTTCACCCCTGCGGTGTAACGATGGCAGCTTGGTCCCATCAGAGTTATCCACTGTCGCAGATAGTCATGAGCAGAACAACAGCACTCAGTCCATACCTGGGAAGCATAGCTTATCACTGGAGAGTCTATGCACTAAAATCTGTAGCCAAATATGATATATACCAGTGCAAGCAGAAGAACATGCAGTTTCAGGTAGACAGATTCTCCTCCAAAAAGTATTCACACACACACACACACACACACACACACGCATACACACACACACACACAAACACACACACACACACACACACACATATATATAGTTAACTGTATCCCATTCATTGCTAGTAGATTGATTTGTGTGTCTCAAAGCCAGGAAGTCAGCATGAAGTAAGATTTGCATCACAAGGTCCTCCTGAGTGACCCGCTGCCTATCGATTCACATAATTGTATTCGCAGAGATGTCAGGGAGCCTAATGTCTACTGTGCTACCGACATGCTATAAATTGCATGTTCTTGGCTGAGGGTGAGAACACTTTGTCAACGGACATCTCTCTGCTGACCTGTGGTGACTTTCCTCAGGGCGTCTTTTTCATGGTTGAGGGAACTTTTTAACTGCATCAAGGCAAGGTTGCTGAAAGTGGTTGGGGGAAAAAAACAGTCAACGCAGATAAATTAATAATGTTACATACATGCTGTCCAGCTCTTGCAAAGTATTTATTTAAATCCCCCCTTTCCCAATTATATTTTTGAGAGCTTAAACAAACAGCCCAGCCATTTCATTAAACAGGTTTAACTTTACGACAGCTAAAGATACTTAGTGATTTTTAATAGGTCACAGAAAAAAATGGTCCGAAAGCAAAATATGTTTTAGGAAATACATTTAAACCTGATATGAGGTTCCCCTGTCCATAGGCATGCAGTGTTTTCTGTGTTTTTTTAAAGAGCTACTGCAGGGAGAACATTTTTAGTAGAAAATAATCCCCAAGTACTCAAATCTGCATATCAGGCCAGTTGACCAAAATAATTTTCAGGGCATTTTCTGACACCTGGCTATCAGGTACAAATGGGCTGTATATAGCCGAAGTTCTAATTACCACATGATCAGCGGGTTCTATATGAACAAGAGTATCATGTATCCATTTCTGTCAAATTCAGTCAGAGGAGTTGGATATATGATCAGGAAATGACACTTAAGAGAAAGCACTTGCGGAGACGTGAATATATCCACTCATATTTAATAATTTAATAAACAGCAGTGCCTAAATGCTATTATTAACTATATAAAAAGAACTCCTATGGAAAATATGATTTGGATATGATCCACTGAAATTCATTGGAGGGAAAAATTTCTGCAAAACACAATATCCTCGAATAATTATCCCCAGGCCATCTGAATGGCAGAACCAGATAGCATATTGCCTTAGCATATTAACCAATCAATAAGGAGTGCTTTGTACATCAACAGATGTTTTGCAGCACACTTCGCCATGCCCTAGATACTATATCCTTTCATCATGGTATCTTCACACGAAAGAGAAGAGAGACTTAATGATGAGGGCCTGTCTTTGAACAGTGCTTGGGAGGCCACAGGAGTTGGGCTTTGAGAACACGCAACCAAAGAATGTAAACAAACAACATGTCATATTATGCCACTTAAATGCTTGACTTTTCCCAGCCAAAGTGCAGAGCAAGGCATTTGCATTTGGAACCATGCAGAGTGTAGGTACAGTAGGACAATGGATTGCAATAACACAAGAACAATAGATGCATTTGGACAGAACAGATGGACCAGATGTGACTTGTCGGAGAGAACAGCAGAAATGTTCAGATTTAATTCCAGCTTAAGTCATGCATCAGCGCCGCTGCCCAGACTGCTCCATTATATTTCCAGAAACTCTTTCATCTCTTAGACATTGGTCGGTTTCACACCTGTCTGGCGGCCTGTTCTACTGGCACTCTTTGGCTATAAACAGGGATAACGAGGTGAAATGTTTTCACCGTTAGTTATGCATATTTCTGAGAGAAGTGATGCACCTCGTAAAACGTCCTTCTGTGTTTTTTACTAAGAACTGATTCGTTATTCATTAAAAATGATTCCTTTTCGGTATTCACATTGGTGTCATTCAAACAGGAAAAAATGTTTTTTGTATTATATCATTATTTATATGATGACAAATATAAGTAGTATTTGTATATCTAAGGAAGGGTTTTATATCTTTTAATATATAATATGCTGTACACTGTTTTTTGGTTTGTAAACGACTAACATGTTTACTCTTTACATATTACAGAAATGAATTACATCTATCTGTCCACACAGGTTCCATAACCATGTATCCAGTGCAGTATTATGATGGAAAGAATGAAATATGAACAAAATGTATCACAACACAACATATAGTAGATCTAACAAAATTGTTAAAAAGATTTTATGCTTTCATATCTAAAGTGTATTCTTGGTGCTAGTGTGAATGAGATCCCAAGGTTACTAGTGGATGGTATCTTGTTAGAAACATTGTTTCAACATTTCAAGGGACATGTTAGACACATTTTGGCTAAAAGTTCCAAGGACCATCAAAATGATTTTTACTTTAGTTACCATCTAAACTTCGTAGCTATTTGATTTATTCATTACTTTTAGCAGCTGCAAAACCAGAAAATCAAAATAATGATTATAACAGTTTACTCCCCGATTGTTTTGCAGTGGGCTCAC
Organism: Mormyrus iriodes; assembly: GCA_011763525.2. Classification (NCBI taxonomy): domain Eukaryota; kingdom Metazoa; phylum Chordata; class Actinopteri; order Osteoglossiformes; family Mormyridae; genus Mormyrus; species Mormyrus iriodes. The sequence goes on along the minus strand of JAAGVU020000092.1, from coordinate 16,874,842 downwards.
ATTATCTCCCCTGCCGTGTCAATGTTTTACTTGGCCATTTTACCCTCTGTCATTAACAGGAGGTCACTGATGGCGCAGTGGAAAATTGGCATTTGTTCTACACTTCTACAAAAATGCAGGTTCAGTCACCTGCCAGCATAGCTGATTGGGGCTTTTGCTTCTCAGCCAAAGTAGAAATAAGCAGCACTGGTAGGACAAGTACTTCAAAACAGGGTAATAGCTTAATTGATTAAATGTTGTCTATTTGTAACTCCATCCTATCTATTATCCCTGGTGTTAAAGCAGAATTATTCCGGATTGTAGAAGGTTTCATGTGTTCTTGCAACGTCTTGTAATGCAACACCGCACATTCTTGCAATGTTAGCTTATGGCTTAGGTAGAGATGGTGTTGAGACAAGTATATGTTCCCTTAAAAGCCCTCGCCTGGCCCAGCTCATAACCGTAACGTTCAGGAAGTGTGACGTGCCTTCTGACTCGGCGTGGCACAGGAGGACGTCTCCGCGCTCTTAGCAAGCGGCGGCCCCTAAGGGCAGCGTGCTCACATCAGGGAGAGGACGGGGCATGGTGTGGTGCCATTTCTTGTGGTTTCGCAATGTCAGCGCTGCTATAAATGCTTTGGTGCTTGTGCTTAAAGAGAAAGGCCTGAGCACGCATTTAGAGCCGGCATGAGAGTGTTCGACGTGCAGGTGGTGCATGATCTGAGGGCGCAGGGGAATGCAGAGTGCCTAATAACTGCTGACTGTAATATACCCCGTTTAGTGGCTCCATCAAGGTAGGAAGACACCCCTGACACATTAGGGCTAGAGTGAGCTATGCTTCCCTACAGGTGTTATACTGAATTGCCTTATAGTGCAGTATAGGCGGTCAAGTAAAATTCCCGAAAAACTATTTCAGTAACTTTATGACAATTGTAATCATTACTGCATAAATAACCCCGCATACATAATTTATTATTGTTTCTAGACATATTTAATTTTTTTTTTGTCTGTGTCCCATCATTAATTTGATCTTCATGCAATGATTTAATCCTGGAGCCATCAGCGATGTTTTCTTGTATAAGGATATTATTCACTGTTAGGCTCTTTGTCCTGTATACATTTCTCAGTTAAGTACATTTGAAATAATGAAATAAGTCAGGAAAAATTGCCGACGGCTGTATGAGTGAATTATTGCGAGATAACATTAGCAATGGGAAACAGAAAAGAAAAAAAAAGGTTGTATGTAGAAAATGAGGCTTGTAATGATGGAAATGAGAAATGCAGTCAACCTTCCAAATAATAATTGGAAAGTTGGTTAAGTTATTTTCATGGCTGAAATAAGTTCTAGGGACACACATAGTCTGTGACAGCAGAAGTGTTTATGAGCATATTATGGCATCATTGCATGTACAATACAAGGCATGCAAAGAGTAGGCCTGTGATGTAAACTATTGTAAATTATGCTGTAAATTTTATTATTTTCACCAGATAAAGGCACAACTGTTACAGATGATACATTGCTCTGTTTACAATAAGGGTATGTGTGGTACTATTACTATGTAATACAGACATTCAATACTCTTCATTTTAAATATCTCCATAAGCAAAAGTTTGGTTCCTCTTTCACATTTCCAAGTGTGCAAAATGTGTTTTAAATGACTTAATTGCAGTGTGTTTCATTTGCAGGTTATGTTACAGTAAAGTCAAAAACAGCATTACACAGTCAAAACTTTGCACTATTCGTACCAGAGGCTGTCATCCCCATATAGTAACTATTGAGCCCACGGGAATCACCATGGTGGCAAGGAGAGGCCCCGGGCTCGGCGTGGAAGCCTGAGCTCAGAGCGCCTGGCATGTCCGCGCAATCGCCGACAACGGCCATCTGCGCCGTGCGAGATCCAGCCACCGCAGAAGCGGACACAGCAGCCAGCCGCTGCCTCGCTCCAAGGCGGGTTTCATTGCGAAAAAAGCAGCGTTGTGTTCCAGTCCCAGTCTGGCTTTGTTGAACAGCTCTTTTCAAAGGTCATTTTCTCATGCACACTTCCTCCCTGTCAACACAGCGAAATGTGCTGGTGCTTAGTGGTGTCAGGAAAGCAATATGCTTTTCTGCATATACTGTGTTCTGCTAAATACTTACTGTACACATAACATATTTATTTATAGTTTTAATGCATCTACCGTAGACAGAAACTGGAAAACAGTAGACATGGAGGAGTGGGTTTTGTGGATGGTGAATAGAAACAGATTGCTTTTGGTAGATTTTACGATCTCTATAAATTTCATTGTTACTGCTTCCTTCAAAATAATTGTATGTATAGTGCATTTTTGAGTGAGCCATGTTGTATGTACTCTTTGTAATATATTGCTTATATTTATTCAATCTTATATAGGTTCTGAGTATTATTGCAGAATGTAAATGGAAGAAATATATATTTATAGCAAAACTTTGATCACAAACATAATATTTTAACCATGTCAGAGCCGGATGGGGGACACAAATGCTGGAGACTAGAGTGTTTATTTAGAATCCAAGGTGAACTGAGTTGGAATTGACGAGCTCGAGACAGGGTCGGGGTCATGGAATAAGAATGGTCGAAAGCCAGGGAAATCAGGCCTACGAGCGCACAACAGACAGAAGGCAGGAGCACAGGACAGAGCAGGCAGGGCTGGATGAGAGACAGGGTGAGTGAACCGTTCAGTACGGCACATCCGAAAACAGACAGTACTTCACACTGGTTGCATGAAGTCAGCCTTTTATGCAGTGGGTCCGGTGAAACTATTTGCCACCTGCTGATTAGAGGGCCCCGCCCCGTTGGGCGTGACAAAACATTTGTGAGTAGGTGTGAACATAGAAAACTTTTTATAAGGGAGTATAACTGCTACTAGTTCAAAGCTTTATACTCTTGAAGTATGCATAACCATGTTTGTAACGGTACCTATTCAGCCATCATTGCTTGAAAATAAAAAATAAATAATTTAAACCCAAGTGGACACAGGAAACCAGACAGAGATTTTTCCAGGTCAAATGTATGCCAGCTTCATAGTTGTTTGAAATGACGTTTCCAGCTAAACCATAGATTATTTACTTTATCGCAAGTCTGGCCTAAAGGGTCCTGACTTTGAAAACATGCTACTGTTGTTTGGTAACACTGATATATTGTTTATGGGACCCTGTCCATTAGTATCCTGTGCATCTGTTCCCTGCTTACCCTTGTAAAAACCACTGCGACTATCGATCAGAAAATCACCGGTTGGCATTGCATCTGTGCATCAACTAAAATACAAAAATATATATTTTTTAGGAAAATGAGGGATTTTTTTTCCTTCATCTCAAACAAAAGTGAAGCAAGCATTGGTATTCCTGGCAGACAGATAATATAAACCAGGTTGCTGGTGAACTGTTTCCTCTGCAGATGTTTACAGATGAGGCAGTTGAAAGGAGGTAGCTGGGCCAGCCACGTGTCCCTGCCAAGTGACTGGAATGTCATTAATAACAAACAGCCTTCATCATGGCTTCACATATGCTTCACTGTCCGCGCTCATGCTCTTGGCTCCCTGAATTGGACGGTCTGGAAACCTGATGGTTAACATGGCAGGATTCGGAATCATGGTAAGAAGTTTCCACAAAATAAATAAATGTGCATATAAAAAGATGAATGTACTTCTCAAATGGAAAAAAAACTTAAAATGTAAATATGTATTTAAGTCATAAATATACATGTATTTCTTCTTTTAGATAAGGGGCAAAAATATGTGGCCATTTCTAAAGGGACCCTGCAGTCACAATATGGAAATGAAAAGACTCATAATTTTAATCACTTCATGAATAAATAAAAGTCGTTCATTTAAAACACTTTACAAAGGCTTAATACCATTTCAACCATTTTAGATCATGGTTTTGTTGGTATGGCGAGGGGTTCATTTGGTCGGACAGAGTTTATAATTTACTGTCATCCAGGGGAGTAGTTAGAGGTGAATGGATAGGGGGGCTGAGTCTTTACTGGGGGGGGGGGGCTGATGGCAAAGTATTTATGACTTATGCCAATAAATACACATTTATTTGGGGGAGACTAAAAAACATTTTATGGGGGCTAAAGCCCAACTGAAATAAGCCTAATGATGCCCCTGCTGTCATCCATCTTCCAATTGCTTCTGTAGTACAGGGTCCCAGAGAGTGTCCAAAAAGTACAAGGCAGGGAGTCACGCTGGACAGCATGCCAGTCCATCACACAATTTACACTCATTCTTTTGTAATTTGCTGATTTTGTCTTGTTGCTAAATTGCAATATTATGAATGATGAAATTTGCAATATATACTGGAATTGCTGCCTTTTAGTATGATTGGTGAGCAGATGCTATTTTTCCAATGCGATTTACATGGTGTTGAATACTACTCTCCATGTCTGAATGAGGACTGGCTGGGAGTCTCATTGCTAATGAGGCCAACGGCGCCGGGCCTGCGGGTGGATGAGAGCAGCCATGGCCCTGCCCGCGTGGAGAATCGAAAGGCATCCGAGTGGCACGGAGGGCAGGGGCCCCGTGGACGGCAGGAAGCACAGCGGCCCCGAGGGAGAGGTTGCATGTCTGCCCCCCGCAAAACACCTGCTGCCATAAAAACACTACAGGGAGTCATGCAGTAGCTGGAGGTCCTAAGGTAACGCGACACACGCAACATAAAAAGCGGCCGATCCAATTGCACTGGCGTAGGAGCAAGCGCCAGAGTCTCACATGCTCCTGCTGGCAGCGGCCTATTTTAGACAGCCCCGCCAAGAGGAATAACGGAGCAGGAAGGGGGGGGGGAGCTGGTATGCCGAGGGGAGTGAGGAACGCTGACCAGGGAAGGAGTGAGGTAATGCTTAGCAACCTGTGCATTTATATAATAGAAGGAGGAGAACTGAGGAGGAGGGGCACGGCTAACTGAGGCGACGGCTATCGCTAACTAAAGAAAGAGCAGAAACAGAAGAGCCGTAGGGAAGGAAGCTGCAGCAGGCTGATTTCAAGTGACTCAGAGCGTGACCTCGCTGACTGTGTTATGCCAAAGGAGGCGGTGCGTACAGCTCAAACACCATGCTCTGGACGAGGGAAGTGCACATTACTAATGACAAGCGGTGTTTGTGGCTGGCTGGGCTCACGCGGGTGGGCGAGATCCAGATCCGAGCGGTCATCCTGGTAATTAAGCCAAATGGCGACAAAACGGAAAGCCAGCGCTCCCACTAAGCTAGCAGCGGACCAGCGCGAAAGGTGAGGTGACAGGACATAGAGAGCGCGCCGATTAACCGGGGGCTGGGGGGAGAGGCCCTGCGCGGGAAAGCGAACAGGGAGATTCATGCTGCTGCTCATTCTAGCTGGACGCACAGCAGCGGACAGAATGAAGTTTTAGTGCAGCTTCCTTAACCTACAGTGGTATGAATCACAAGTCGGGCCTTCATGGGACATCCCTATTGAAAAGGTATTATAAAGAAATTCATGTCAAGCACTGAGGCAAAAAACAATAACAAACTATAGCAAAAATCCACATTATTACTATCTAAGTAAGTAAGGGAGAAACTTCTGGCAAAAGTGCAGAATTACTGTAAATCCAGGCAGTTAATTAAACTATAACGTTCTCTGGTCCACTAGTGGCCTCTTGTATCTCAGCCTATATTTGTAATTCAGGCCCTTTGTCAGCCATTACTAAATATCTCTCTGATTTAATATGAATTCTATTCAATGCATTGCATGTACATCCAACTTGCTGCCATCCATTAATGCAGTGCAGGTTACTGAAAACAGGCGCTGTAAGGGGAGAGTGTGGTCTTCACACGGTAACCTTATTTTCGTATTAATAACCAAACGTGTATAATGCACTACACCTTGAGGCACAGTTGTATTTTTAAACTACATTATATAATAACAACCCATTTCCACAGCTGTGGCTAGAGCAGGCCGCAGTAGGCTTTGCTCCCCTCCCCACCTGCCCTGTAATAACTGTACATGCACTCCTGAATGCAGCAGAAGGCTCGGCTACTTCAGCTGCCTGGAACATTACCTGCATTGTAAGATGGATAGATTGAAGCCAATCTGCATTCTGGGGCACCTCTGAGGTCCTCATTTAACTCTAGAGCACCGGCATTGGGTTGGCAGCAGCGTGAGGGACAGAGAGATGGTGTGCTCTGGAGCTGGAGCTCCATTTGCTTGATAAATAAGGAAGTCCCCGTGGAGGGCACCTGGTGCGTCAAGGGTTCAGAAATGCGGTCTGCTCCAAACATGTCCTTATGAATGTGTCGAGTGTTTGCCTCTCCACACTCTCTCCCTCCACCCCTTAATTCCAGATCTGCCTCTCGTTAACAGTGTTTTACTGTCACCTTTGCTGGACACGGTAGTGAAATCAAGCAGTGAACACCTTTATCAAATCATGTAACCAGCTCTGCATAACTCTGTCTCCTACGCCGAATGCGTCTTCATGCTTCTGTCTTCTCAGATCTGGACCCCGAGTTTAATTTCCTTGGAATGCGCACGTAGAATCAGTGTGAATCATCAAGATTTGTACACTATACTGTGGGAACACTCTGCTCTGGTTTGAGGGGCCATCCACGGTTACTAATGTCACGGATAACCTAGACCTTATATAAATTCTCCACCTGTCTTCGTTCACTGGAAACTTGTCCTTCAACCATTCTGACCAAGGTACAGATGCTCCCCAGGTTACGATGGGGTGACGTTCCAATAAACCTACCATAAGTCAAAAATATCATTTAAATGCATTTTAATACAGTACACCTAACCTACCAAACATCATAGCCTAGCCTAGCTTACCTTAAACATGCTTAGAATACTTGCATTAGCCTACAGTTGGGCAAAATCATTAACACAAAGCTGATTTTATAATAAAGTTTTGAGTATTCCATGTAATTAATGGAATAACCATGCCCATCGTAGAGTTGAAATATAGTAACACAGGCCATCGTAACCCGGGGAACATCTATATTTTTATTTTTTTGTATTTAAATGACGTGAGCTGTTCATGCCATCCAGTTTAAAGGGAATGTTATTGGACTGTTTCTCTGTTATTTTGACTGGAGTGGTGTATAATTGCTGTAATGCATGTCAGTTTTTGCGTGCTATTCTGCGGTCCCCCTCTGCCTCTCTCTGCAGGCATGAAGGTCCACCCTTGTTCCAGCCAGTGCTGTTTGATTATCCTACATGTAGCTCCGTGTTGCCTGGCTATGCTTGTCACTATAACCTACAACTGTCTCCTCCCAGCTCAGTGAGTATCAATGCCACACAATGGAAGGAGAAAGATTACCGGCCTTTAGCTTAACAGTCATGTTAAACAGGCATCACAGAGGCAATGCGTGTGGATTCAAATAAAGCCTTACAAAGCCGATTACGCTGGTAAAGGACAGTGTAGCTTGGCAGGTAGCATTAAGGCACTGAATTGGTCCTGGCTGGATTAAGGTCTCTTGCATCTAAAGAGAACATGAGGAAAACATTAATATGCAGAGGTTTTGAAGACACACTTTATTATGACTGGTATATATCAGCAGTAATTAAAATGTCAGTTGAAGAAATGGTAGCACACCCACACATACGCTTACCTGCTGATTGTGACAAGACAATTCATTGCGTCGTGTGCTACATTGAGTGCGCGCATAAATACTTTGCTATGAATTGTCACCAAATATCTCACTACAGTATGTGCTTTTCTGTCCTATGCTGTTTACTCAACTTTTATGCGCTTAGTATCTTAAATTAAGAAAATAACCCATTGCAACAAGCTGCAGGCCAAGTGCTGACAGGCGATTTGGAAAACATGGATATATGTGCTACTTATTACCCCCTGTATTTACCCCTATGAGGTTTTAAGATAATAGTCCTTTGAGCAGAGCGATTAAAGTGCTCAGCTGCCACTGTATGTACATTTTGAGTTTAACAGTACACGTGACATAATCTGATAAAGGAATGTACTTTTCTTTAGCCTGATAACTGAAGAAATAACATTAATTAGAAGCCCACAGAAGTGAATTGTTCCTAGACTAAAAGGGCAAAATCCTCATCACGTGGCCTACCTACAGATGGTGCTTTCACATGTCCCAAGGACATCTACAGAGGTTTCCGAGGCATGAGCCAGATCCACGTTGATAAACCGGCACATTAACTTGCTGCTCATGAGCACTAGACGGTGTGGGCTGGATGCGAGACGGCAGACCTGTGATAATTCAGCCAAGACTAGTATCAGAAGACGGGGTCAGGTGGTCGTGTTCCTCTGGGGCGCACCACCCACAGGAGGCTCTGCTCAGGTCAGGTCATTTGGAAATGATTGCTGGTTGTCACAAACATGTTGCTCAGAATGGCAGCCACCTCTCGCACCAAATATCTCAGGGGGTTTAGATGAGTCAGTAGCAGAGAGGTCGTTACGCTGCCTGACTGCAGCTGCATCCTTCCCAGTAGCTGTGTGCAGCAATATGGCGTAGCCTGGAGACAGAAAACATCAATGGAAAATGATACAGAAACTGGAAATCAGTCAATTAACACCCTTTACCAATATATCGTTTTCATCACAAAAAAAGCGATCTCAAAGTCTATATCCAAATTCATTTGAAAAGATTCACCTTTTTATATTTATAATTACATTGGCACTTATGCAACTTCTTTTAGTTCTGGTTTTGTAAATCATTACAATTGCCTGTTGACTGTTGTATTCCATTCAGGGTTTGTGCTCCTTTAATTCCCCAGCAGCAGTTTTGCCTACAACATAAACAAAACTTCATTTAGCGAGCTTTCAATCCTATTTGCCAGAGATGATGTCAATGTAGCCATGGAAACGGTTCGCACGGATTACCCTTGCCCCTTCCACTGTATGGGCAGCATTCAAGCGCTATTTCTTTTCATTGCACAAGCCCTGTTCCTTGCTGCTTAAACAAAACCAATCTACTATGCAGACAGAAGATGAAATACACTTATAAACAAAGGGGAGGTTATCATAAGCAATAGAAGACAAGATTAGATGCTGTTTGTTGACAGTCTCTAATAGGATGTAGACTATTGATTGTACTATTTAGTTATTGGGGCCTGTACGTCTACAGGGATCAACAGAACATAAGTATAGCGGATTCATAGTTCGTAGTCATTCAATAAGCAACTATTGCAATTTATAGTCCTATAGGGGTTACAGGGCTTAGAGCAATCCCATGGACAGAATGGGGTTTAGCTATTAAAGTAAAACAATCATGCAGCTGAAACATGCCATCTTTTTTAGCAATCCAATATTCAGTCCCACAGAGAAACACAATGGCTGCATGTTGTATGTAGCTGACACAGCCACCAGCCATTCAGATGTTTACAAGAACCACCAGCTGGGGTTTTCTGTGCTTACAGAGTTGAAGAAGTGAATGTCCGTGTCCTGATCAGAATTGCGGTGAGCTTGGAGCTTATCCCAGGCAGCACAGAGCATGATGCAGAGCTACACCCTGGATAGGATGCCAGTCCATACACGTGGAATGATATACTATGGGCCATTTAGGGACTCCAGTTAGCCTGCAGGTCTTTGGACTGCAAGAGGAAGCAATGGGGAGTTTCAGACCCCCAACACTAGAGGTGTGAGGCAACAGTGTTACCATCAGACCCACCATGCTGACTGATACTGTTTTTAATGATCTTATTTTACCATGTATCTCCTTATTTTTTTTTAACAATGGTACAACACGTCCGTTATGTGCAGGACACAACCAGCTGAATGTGCATTAACTGCAAAACTCTGTTTCTGCACACTTCAGTAAACATATGAAAGTATAACTGATGTGAAAACTGCTTCACTAAGGCTTTTCCCAAAGTCACTTAAAAATCTCACTTTCTTATACCGCTTTACAATTGGGTGTAGCAGTTCAGGGTAAACAGCTTGTTCAAGGATTCAGTAGCTGGATTCCTCCTGGCATTTGAAAGTGTAACCTTTGGGCTACAAGTCTATGGCCTGAAGCACTACAGCTAATGCTTACGGTATCTGGTGCTAGGATGGAGGTGGAGATATTAATCATGGAAGCCTGTAAGCATTCTGAGACATGGGCTGCCTTCTGTATTAAAAAAATCTTTTGAATAATTGTAGGACTCCAGGAGATGATAACCAGTTTTTAAGTCCATCCATCCATCCATTTTCAGTACCTGCTTGTCCAATTCAGGGTTGTGTGGGACTGGAGTCTATGGGCACAAGGCAGGGAACAACCCAGGATGGGGCACCAACCCATCACGAGACACACACATCATTCACAATTATGGGCAATATGGGAACTCCAATTCACTCAGCATGTTTTTGGATTGTGGGGGGAAAGCCCACAATGACTTGGGGAGAACATCCATCCATCCATCCATCCATTTTCTATAACCGCTTATTCCATATGGGTCGCGGGGGGTCCGGAGCCTATCCC